>JAJJMC010007171.1:878965-930507 GCA_023531435.1 Papaver californicum | reverse complement strand
AAGTTCGAGAATCGAACCTCTTTTTACCACTATATAAAATCACATCAGGTGGTGACAACTATCATGTTATTTCTAACACCTGAACTCTGTCTCCTTTATGAATAGACCATCTAGCTGGGCACACCAATCCTTATAGCAAAATGGCTAAGTTTCCATCTACATAGAGTGGTTAGTGTCACCCTGAATTGTTCACATGCTTCTAAATTCCAAATCTTATTAATCCTAAAAAGTCTCCCAATACCCCCAAACTTAAATTAAACAGTGTCCTCAATGTTTCGAAACACTGCACGAAAAGGAATTAGGGAAAGATATTACCGTGTCGCATGAGCATAAGTTACCTCCTTAAATCATATAGCAATAATCGGAACAACTGTGGATCATCTGAATCAAATAGTGTTATCCACAATAGAAGGAAACAACAACAAGTTACGAAAATAAACAATCTAAACACACTTTGATCCCTATCTAGGTAAACCACATCGACCAGAGGATGGGTTTTTGGCAACTGAACTTTGTTCTGAACAGGAGGATCATTGGATCTAGCTCGAAGATGATCTTGTACAATGGCAGACGTGCATATGTCAGGTCCCAAGATAGGTACCTTCCTAAGAGTTAATGGTATAGCACATGGAGAATGATAGTCACCCACAAACTTAGAGTTTTTAGTGTCTCTAGATAGACTAATAAAAATTTCCCTCATTTTCGGATCGTCAGATTCTCGAAAATAGTCAATTTCTTCTTCTAAATTACAATCTGTTGGTGCAGAACCTAACAAAGTGCTCACTCCATTAATAACACTAAACGGTTCATCAATTCTATAGTTGGCTAGGCATTTCTCTAATGGATCGTCTAATAGGTCGAGCCTACGCTGCATCTCCCTAAACGGTTTGGATTCTTCCTCTGAATGGATCTGGTGCATACAAACTGTTGGGCTAATTCCCTTAATATCTGCAATGGTCCCTCCTAAGGCTTTCTGATTGTCCTGAAGCACGGTTGCTAGCCTATTCTCTTGGTCACTATCCAAATCTGAAGCTACAATGACAGATAAGGTCTCTGATGGGCTTAACTCATCAAACTCTAATCCAAAGTGGGCTAGAAATTTTTCTAACGGGTCTTCTATCAAAGTGTTTGGTAATGACTCCTGAACTGGGGTCTCTATCATGTTGACGGTTTCTAAGGTGGGGTCATCAAGCTCAGGTGGTTGATTACTAATGTTGAAGATATTCAGCTCAATAGTCATGTTACCAAAAGATAAATTCATAACACCGTTACGACAGTTAATGATCGCGTTAGATGTTGCTAAGAACGGGTGAGCTAGTATAACCGGTATATGATTCTCTGGATCAGGCACATGTATGGTATCAAGCACAACGAAGTCCACTGGATAAATAAATTTATCCACCTCAATCAAAACATCTTCTATGATACCACGAGGAATTTTCACAGACCTATCAGCTAACTGCAAAGTCATCTGAGTTGGTTTCAGATCGCCTAGTCCTAGCTGGATGTACACATGGTACGACAGTAAGTTCACACTGGCTCCTAAATCGAGTAAGGCTCTTTCTACCCGGTAGTTTCCTATTGTGCAAGCTATGGTTGGGGAACCTGGGTCTTTGTACTTAAGGGCCGTACTACTCTGTATAATTGAACTTACATGACTAGCTAGAAAAGCTTTCTTATGTACGCTAAGTTTTCGCTTTTGCGTACACATGTCCTTAAGAAACTTGGAATAAGCAGGAATCTGCCTAATTGCATCTAATAATGGAAGGTTGATGGTGACTTTCTTAAAAACTTCCATTATTTCATTAAAATTGGATTCCCTTCTAGTAGGTGCTAATAACCTTGGGTATGGGGCTCTAGGCATAAAATCGGTTCTCTGAGGGGTTGCCTCAGGCTCTTCAACTATTGGGTCAGGGTGAACTATAGTTTGTTCACTATCAGGCCTAGTTACCTGGTTATCCACTACCTTACCATTCCTAAGGGTACTAATTGCATTCACATGACTGGATGATTTCTCACCAGTCAACATTCCATTGGATCCTCTAGGATTGGGTTCGGGTTGACTAGGGAACCTACCAGGTTCTCTCTCTCTCAGAGCTGCAGCAATGTCACTGACTTGGGTTTGTAAACTAGAAATAGCTCTTTCTATGCTCTGGAATCTCTGCTCATTCTTTTCGTCATTGCTGGGCTGAGTTGGACCAGCCGAATTCTTATAACTGAAGCCTGGAGGACCTTTAGCATTACTAAACTGAACTTGAGCCTGGCCTTGCGACCAGGAAAGGTTCGGGTGGTTTCTCCAGCCAGGGTTATAAGATTCCACATATGGGTCGAACTTTCTCTGGTTATCAAATCTAGTGTTATTATAAAGAGCAAAAGCCTGCTCTTCGAATTGGTTGGGATCTGAACTACTGACTTGATTCATTTCAACTAGTTCTAGCCTTCTAGATAAGGCTTCTATTTGGGCCTTTGGGTCAAAAGATCCTTCTACCCTATTAACATTTCCTCTTCCTAGAAGAATTGTTCTTTTAGGCTCCTTAATGCTTTCCCACTGCTGGGTTTTTTCGGCGATGTCACTCAGAAATTTCATCGCCTCAGCAGGAGTCTTACTGTCGAAACCTCCGGTTGACAAAGACTCGACCAAGGTTATAGATGCGTAGTCCAAACCCTCATAGAGGATCTGAACTAGCCTTAACTCCTCTATTCCGTGGTCTGGGAATTGGGACAATAAGTCATTGAACCTTTCTACATACACATACAAAGACTCTCCCTCTAGCTGGGAAAACGTGCATATTTTCTGCCTAACAGATGAAATTTTGTTCCTAGGAAAGAACTTCTGAATAAAAGCTGAAGTAAGTTGGGCATAGGTTTCAATTGACTGAGGGGCCAAGCTATACAGCCATGACTTGGCTTTATCTCTTAAGGAAAAGGGAAACAATCTAAGTTTAATAGACTCGTCATTCAAGTCTCTAATTCTGATTGTGCTACATATTTCCTCGAATTCCCTAACATGAAAATAGGGATTTTCGTTTTCTTTTCCTAAGAATAATGGAAGCATCTGGATAATTCCGGGTTTCAGTTCGTAGCTCGCTTCAGTAGCGGCTAACTTGATGCAAGATGGACGTGAGGTCCGGGTCGGATTCAACAAATCCTTCAGAGATGTCATTGCTGACACGGTCTCGGGAGTGACTAGTTCACTCTCAGTTGGCTTCTCAAGGTTAAGGTGAACTACAAGTCTGCCACTATTTAACCTACCTTGAGGGTTTCTATCCCAAGTTCGCCTTAAGGGCGTCCTTGGCATACAAAAATTAAATCCTAACAAGCAATTAATCAAACACAATCGTGCCCTGACTCAACCAAATCAAACCTAAATCTAGCAAACAACAAGCATGATGGCTCCACTTAGATTGTCTCTAGACCAGCTTCTATTCTTTCAAAAAGAAACTGGTTATAATGTTAGCAAACCTCTTAGAACGATCTGGATTAGATTAAGTCGAAGAGAAACAGGAGAAGCTCAATGGAGCTTTGATACCCCTGTCTCTTTGGCACTTTTCCCTGGGTTACAAGGCGGCTCTAATCAACTTAAAATAATTTTCCTGTTCTTCGAGTTCGGCTAATAAAGTAACCCGTACAGTCCTTTTGAACGAGTTTCCAATAAGCTCGATACCCTATAGGTCTCTTTCTAGTCAAGATTTTAGGCTTAGGTTTGTGTAGGTTTTGTTTTCCTAAAGCGGGCAAGAAGGAGACGGTGATGAAATCCGAAACCTTATCTTGTTTGGCCAGGCCTTGCCCTTTACTATGCAAAAATTAAATTCCGTATTCAGTCCTCAACATATATGCATACAAAGGCGTCCAGAAAACCCACTGACAGGAGATTCGTGGGTTGGTCGAAGCTTACCTCCCGTACTAGACGGGCGATGAACCGTTGAAGTCGACTCGGGCCACTAATATCCTTTTCAATAGTGTGCGAACCCGAGGGGCCGAGACAATATCGTAATTGTCGTCCTTCCCTGCACACAGTTTGATATTTAAAACTACCCTTCCGTAGGGTTTAAAAATAATAAAATGTCCAAAGTCCCAAAAATAATGTCCAAAAGTGTCCGAAAATAAAAGAAAAATTACAAAAATAATTAAAACCCTAATACAATTTTCTAAACTAATCAAAACTAATTAAAACTAATTAAAATAAACTAAAAATCTAATTTAAAACAAATAAAATCTTCGATCTTCTTTTTCGTTCTTTAAGCTTTTCCCTTTTAATTCCAAGTCTTTAGCTTTCATTCCACAACTTTGGCTTACTTCCCTTTTCGATCAAAAATTCAACATGTATTAAAAAGAGAAATACCAAAAGAAACGTAAAATAGAACAAAGTAAAATAAATAAAAATAAAAATAAAAACCTAAAAATAAATCTAAAATCCTAAACCTAAAAACAAGTCCGCGTCGGCGGCGCCAAAAATTGATGTAATTTTAATAGTGGTAAATAAGGTGATCGTTTCTCGAACTTGTAAAGGTAATGATTTTAGAAAATAATGATTTAAATTAACTCTAGAAAATTCCAGGAGTATGAAAAAGACTAAATAACCTAAAGATGATTTTTGAATAATTTTAAAAGGACCAGGAATCAGGAATCAGGTAATTCTAAGAACCGATGTGATTAATCAGATAATTCTTTTTAAATTAATTGAAGCGCAAGTAATTGTCAAAATTTGTTTTGTTATGCTAACAAACAGAGGTAAATCACAAGCATGGAATATCAAAATTAATTAACCAAGCATAATCCATCAAGCAAAAGCACAACTGTTGAAAGAAAACCGTTTTCACTATTTAAAACTATGCAATTCTAATAACAAAAGAATTATAAATAATTATTAGAAAATAATTAAATCACATAAAATTGAGAAAATTACCTTATCTATCATCCCAGTAAATAGACTTAGCTCATGGTGGAAAAAGATTGCTCAAAAGACCTCTTCATTGCTCAAAATATCAATTACAAAGGTGAATAACGCTGTAACAGCTGATTTGATACGCTTATATGCGTTACAGGAGAAGGTTCAGCTGTTACAGGAGAGTTTTAAGCAACACAGGATTCGAAACAATACGCAACAGGAAAATTCAAATCAGCAACAGTTGTAAGTGTTGCTGAGTCGTCTTCTCCGACGGTGATGGATGAAGAACAGCCGGCCGGTGCAGTAGCAGTGACCGGACGTTTACGGAGCTTCATCGGAAATTTTCGGAATTCTTCTCTAGGTTTTTGTCCTCGATTTTCTTGGTTTCTCTTGGTTTATATAGGTAGTAGAAACCCTAGAGAGAGTTCTAAACCTAATAGAACTCTCTAAAACAGCCCACAAATCTCAATCCTAATCGAATCATGATTCCGGCCAAATACATGATTTCCGAGCTGATTTCACGGGATCTTTTGCTGTTTATGACTTGTGTGAGATATCTATTAGTGTTTGGAACAGTCTGGAAGCAACAGAACTTACGAATCACTCGATTTGAACACATCCAGTAGTTTTCCCGATGAGTTGAATCGGCTGATCCGGCTGAGTCGACTCGCTGGCTCGCTGGGTTGAATCGCCTGGTTGACCCGCTGGGTTGACTCGGCCGATCCTAGGGTGTCCCTTATCCATTCTTGGGGTGCCAATAACACTTGTCCTTGGGTGCCTTTATCACTTTTTGAGCCAATTTTTCCACAAATCTTTATTCTTCAAATGTACCTACAAAAGCATAAAAACACGTAATATTTGCAAGATCGAATACTAACTTAATAGAAACTAAGGTGCAATTTAGACACTAAAATGTGTCTATCAACGGATGAATTCAGTGTTTTAGACATAAAGCTTAATTAGTTTTACAAGTTTATTTGGAGTTTTAATCACCTTGTCATTTGTCTTCATTATATTTAAGGTTTATGATTGATTTATAGGTTTTTTGGAGTGTATGCTAGATTAATCTTTTGATCATTCTAATGTTACTAGAGAGTTGAGCGATTTGTAATTGTCGAGTATCTCCTACACAAGTAGAAAATGTGACACCTTACAGAGAGATTCTGCGGAGCAATCGTGTGTAAAGACAACACCAGTAAGTGAACCGAGCATACTGAGTTTAACTGTTGAGATCAATTTAAATTCACAAACTTTAAAGCGTTTGACTGAGTTACACCTTGAGAGCGTACTTCTTGGCGGCTCAGACGGATATAATCTGGTGACTAAGCGTACCTGTTGTCCAGTAATACAAGGAATTTTAGGGATAGCTAAGCGTACATGTTATCCTACGTTTGATGAATGATTCTAACAAAAGATAGATAAGTATGCTAGTTGAGTTAATGTTTGGTAACGTCGAAGGAATCCCTAATCATCTTTTCTTCTTATTATTTTTGTTATTTACTTTAGAAGCCTGATATAGGGGCTCCAACATCAATAGAGGGGCTCCAATAGTAAGACGAAATAGGGACACTATGAAGTAAAACTCAAAAACCCCTTATCCATAATTCTTATCAAATACCCAAACTATCCCTGATTATTAATGTTAATTACATTAATTAGTTAAGATTAGATTAAGCTAATCATGATTAATTAAACATAAAATATTTCTTAATCAAATTTTTAGGATCAATTTTTTTTTTTGAATTTGTGTTTGGTGGGAAGAAAAACTTGATGAAATTTAAGAAAATTTTATGGGTTTTTTTTTTAAACCCTAGATTTTGATTCAATAAACCATAGTGGCATTTAGATACCTCTAGATTAAACTCTTGATCTTTTTATGGCACAAATTAGATGAAATCACGATATGAAAGTTTGATTTTTTGTGATTCAGAGAATGTTACGGTTGGGTTTCATGTCGTACCCAACCGTAACACCAAGAACACCGAAGAACACCATATTTTCCCAAAATTACGGTTGGGTTTTCAACAAAACCCAACCGTAACTCGAAGAACAATGATGAACACCATCTTTTTCCCAAGTTACGGTTGGGTTTTAAACCAGACCCAACCGTAACTCAAAGAACAATGATGAACCCAATTTTTCCCCTAGTTACGGTTGGGTTTTAAACCAGACCCAACCGTAAGTTGAAGAAATTGATGAACCACATTTTTCCCATAGTTACGGTTGGGTTTTAAAGGAAAAACCAACCGTAACTTATCCTTAGGAGAATTGATTTTTTTGGTTAATTTTGAGTTTTAAAAAGCAAAATTTTGAAATAATTCGATCATTTTTTCTAGATTGAAGGTAAATTGGGTGTTTGAAACAAAGAAAAAACGAAAAAAACACAAATTAGATAATCTAAATTTGTGTTATCCAGTAGAATTTACGGTTGGGTTTTGGCTTATAACCCAACCGTAACAATTCTGATAATTTATGTTCCATTTTCAACACATATTTACGGTTGGGTTTTGCCTTAAAACCCAACCGTATCCAGTTGAATTTACGGTTGGGTTTGGCTTATAACCCAACCGTAACATATTCTGTTAATTTTTGTTTCAAGTTCAACACAGAATTACGGTTGGGTTTTGCCTTAAAACCCAACCGTAGACAAGTTGTGGTGTTTGTACAAAATGTATTACGGTTGGGTTTAGTTATCGGACCCAACCGTAAATTGTCCTGTTAACTGTTTTTTGATTTTCAATATACTCCAAATTGGGTTTAAAACACAACTTTGTAACTTATTCCTTGTATTGTAATAGATTTAAAGTAGTACATTAAATGAAATAAACGATTGGAAACGAAATACAATAGAACATTGGATGATTACACTTAAGCACTTAAAGATAATGGCGAAAATCAAACACCCGACTTGTTTCCATAATACGATAGCAATCTGTATGCTTGAACTCCTCCCCATATTTGATTCTATATTGCTCCATAGCCAACACATTCTGAAAAAAGACAAATCAATTATAAGTTTGAATTTTAGAAATCTCTTTTTAATTAACGATTTATTAATCGACAAACTTACTCTTTCCACACCGTTCTCATAGGGATTTGCTTCGAATCTAGCTTTCATTTCTAGTTTTAAGTTGTTCATGCATCGATACAACGTCTCAAACCGTCTCTTGATGGCTCTCCACGTAACCCAAGGGTTTACATTCCCATGTAATGCCGCAAACATTCGAAATACACGATTCCACCATTCATCGGTATCAAAACCCTCATTCCAATTTTGTTGTGAAACAACGTTGTTATTGTTGTTATAGAAGGCTCTATCATAAGCATGCTCTACCATCGTATGCCATGCTTGAACAATTGCAACATCTTCATCATTCGTGTATGTATTTACCATTTTTAGTGGTTGAAAGGGTATGGTGAGAATAATGAGAAAGTGTATAATTATAATGAGAATGAAAGGGATAGAGAATAATGAGAAAGTGACAGGTAAAGGTTTCTTTTTATAGGGAAAAAGTCACCAACGGGTAGATTTTTGAAAAAAAAAACCGTTGGAATTGTGTATTTTGAGAGGACGTAAATTCAGAAATTTTGAGATTCCCGTAGAATTTACGGTTGGGTTTCACCTCAAAACCCAACCGTAACAGATGATGAGGTGTTTTTACAATTTATTTACGGTTGGGTTTAGTAATCGAACCCAACCGTAAAATGATATTTTGAGTGAAATGTAGTTACGGTATGGTTGAGTAACCTAACCCAACCGTAACTTCTAGTGTTACTGTTAGTGTATATTTTACGATATTGTTACGGTTGGCTTTTTCCTTGAGACCCAACCGTAAGAAAGTTTGGTGTTTGTTCAATTTTTTGTTACGGTTGGGTTTACTAATCGAACCCAACCGTAAATATGAATTTTTAGTATGGATTCTAGTTACGGTTGGGTTGAGTCATGGAAGCCAACCGTAAGAGATGTTTTTAAGACAAAATTAGTTATGCTTGGGTTTAGTTCATTTTCTTATGAAATACCATAGTTGTAAAAAACCTTATTTTTAACATTAAAAGAAGAACTAAATGAAACGAAATACAGTAGATCATTAGATGATTAAACTTAAACACTTAAACACTTAATCATAACGGCGAAACTCAAGATATAAACTATGTTCCAAGATACGATAACAATCTGTATGCTTGAACTCCTTCCCATATTTGATTTTATACTGCGCCCTAGCCATGACATGCTGAAAAAAATAAATCAATTATAAGTTTCATTATTTTAAAAAAAATTTGGGAAGAAAGAACCATTTATTAATTGACACACTTACTCTTTCCACATTGGTTTCGTCGGGAAACGCTCCAACTCTCATTTTCATTTCCAGTTTTAGGTTTTCCATTTCTTCATACAACGCCTGAAAGCGTCCCTTGATGTTACTGAATTTGTAATTCCGGGAGCTAACCCGGTACCATTTACAAGAATTTGTACAGCCGTACATTCTTCAGTTAAGGGCCAATGTTGTGCCCTTTGACGAACCAATTTCTTGGTCGCCTGTGTATGATCCTACAAAGAATAAAAAAAAATTTGTTTTACTTACACAAGTTAACAAACCAAAATTTAACAGAATAAGAGAAGTGATTAGAATAATACCTTGGTCGCTGCAACTTTGGCAGCCCATGAATGGGGATAACCAAATAATATTGCTGATTTGTCTGGGGCCTCACCCCGTAGTCCTCCATTCCTCCTCTTAGGCCACAGTTGAGGTTCGGCCTTTTCTTTGGGAATTTCTTTGGCAACCACCCTTTTCTTTGCCTTTTCTTTTCTAATTTCTTTACCTTTGCCTTGAGGGACATGTTGTTCTCTGTCCCCCTCTTCTTCTTCTACTTGTTGCTCTTGTGGTGGTTCTCTAATCTCTGGGTGTTCGTAGATCACCCATGCCTTGGAACACATTATATTCCTCTTCTGCAATTTGAGGATCACTACCACCACCTACCTCAAAAGAGGGATTATGGGTCTTGCTCACGCCTCTATTCTCAACCCCTAAATGCTTTCCGTGGCGAGGGGTTGGAGTGTGAGAAATAGGTGTTAAATTATTACCCCTTTTATTCTTCCTACAACACACAACCAATACAAGTTAGATAATTTCCAAGCAATTCAACTTCAAGTAAAAAAAATTGACTACACAGGAAAATTTACGATTGGGTTTTTGAGAATAACCCAACCGTAAATGTTCTTCCATATGTTACGGTTAGGTTTTTAACAAAAACCCAACCGTAACTTACATGTAACTGACTTGCATATCATTTTTACGGTTGGGTTTTTCTTAAAACCCAACCGTAATACAAAAACATAAATTTTAATGTGCGCAAATATTACGGTTGGTTTATTCTCAAAACCCAACCGTAAACTATATAAAAAAAATTATCCATATGTTACGGTTAGGTTTTAAGAAAAACCCAACCGTAATTTTCTAACAAAATTTTTATGCAAGCTAGTGTTACGGTTGGGATTTTCTCAAAACCCAACCGTAGAATGGTTTTCAAAAAATGGCGCAAATTACTTACGGTTGGGTTTTCTATTGAAACCCAACCGTAAAATCCTAAACTATTCATCTTCTTCCATTTAATTTACGGTTGGGTTTTGAAAATAACCCAACCGTAATACTCAAGAACACCAAATGTTACGGTTGGGTTTTCACACGGACCCAACCGTAATATCAACTGTGTCCAACATTTTTTCCCCAAAAACATGATCAAACATGCGAATAAATCAATTACAAGTTCTAAGAATAACATGGGTTTGATTCAATACCTTAGATACACCATTGTTGGATATTTCTCTGCTTGATTTTGCGAACGGTTATCGATTTCTTGTTGAATCTCTTGATTAGGTTTCCCTGAAAAGTGTTCATTGCCATCACTACTACCTTGAATTCCTTTAGTATGGTTCTTCATCTCGAATTGTTTTGTTGATTTTAATCGACGATGAATTTGCGAATCGGCGATGAATTTAGATGGGTTACGGTTGGCTTTTTCTTTGGTTTTGTTTTTGAAAGTTATGAAAATTTTGGAAAGAAATTAAAAGAGTTTAGGTTTTAATTAGTAGAAGGGTAAAATGGACATTTAACTTTACCCCCTAGGACATCCTTTATCGTAAAATTGAGTCACCTTGGCTCAACTAGGAGCCCCTCTATTGATGTGGGAGCCCCTATATCAGGCTTCTTACTTTAAACAACCTCATTTTTAGTATTTGTTTTTATTCTTGTTTGCTAATATGAATAACATCTCAATAACACAGCTCTTTGTGGGAACGATCCTTACTACCGCTATATTACTTTTTATTATTAATGGATAATATATTAAGTAGTTTGTTATTTTTATGACACGCATCAACATCAAGCACTATTATGATAAAATTATTAATAAATCGGTTTATACTAAGAAAGTACTATGGCAAAGTACGGCTTGTAAAATTCTCCCATGATTATTTGTAGTCTTCACCCCAAAACAGTTTTGATTTCATCAAACGATTAAGACGTTTCAATGGCAGTAGTACTTGATACAAGTACAATAAGCGCATTATTGTGCTAAAGACTCCAAATCTCATAATGTAAAAAAATTTTTTACTAGATTTAGCCTAGCGCCCAATGCTAATGAAATGGCATAAAAACACAATAAGTTGGCTTTATACTATCCCTACTGCGAGTAAGATGAATATGGCATAGTGAAAAGAACTCCATTTATGCCATCGTTAGCCATATATGGCTAAAGAATAACGCAATATACGTTTGGTGTATCTCTACTATGGGAATCCTCGTATTTTATGGGTGATCTATGAAATGGATGAACCTACATGTATTTCAAATGATAATGTTACAGGAATTTTGATATATAAAGTAGATTATATCGATATAAGCGAACTTATCAACTTTAGTTAGCAAGTACTTCAACAGACCCAATGTAAATGAAGTTCAGTCCGGCAAGACGGTGGAAGATATATAACTGCACAAGGACACATTTGAAAAGCATGTTTAAAGCATATTTGTGCTCAATTTATCCTAACTCCTATGATTTTAAATATTAGGGGGAACCAGGTACGGGCTTAAGGGAAGTATAGCACATAACATGCCATTTCAATTGGTTATTGATGCGTTGTGCTCTTTTCCTTTAACCAAGGTTTATCTTTCACTTACATATCTTTTCCTTTAACCAAGGTTTATCTTTCACTTACATGTTTTTATTACTTGGCAAAGGTTTTTAATGAGGTAACATGTCCAGTATCATCTACTTTAAACGATATAAAAGAAAATGTGTTAAAGGATAAGTTAAACAAAACTTTCCACAATTCACATTTAAAAAGTATCTAAAGCGTTGAACTAAGGAAACTTTCCAAACTCCCATGAATGAAATTAGAGGGATATTATAAATACCGTTAAAATCTACGGGACGAGATCTAGTAGATTCTTTAAATTTTTAAAAATGGTAATATATTTGGGATAATTATTAAAGGAAGCCGCCACCCAACTTACGGAGTTGGGACCCAAAAGAAATAACTGGTCCAAAATTCAGAAAAAATGTCCGCGAATCAAAATAAGGACTAGGAGGTGTGAGGCACTTAGTCCGTCCAATCCGAAGACTGACCTTTACTTTATGATTGGGATTTTAGGGGTTTTGATCGTTAAACAAAATATATAATGATAAATTCATAATAATATAACAAAAATATTGAATGCGTAAATTCACGCTTTATCCAACCAAGCAAAAAACCTGCTCTAAAAAAAAACTAATTTATTATTATTATTATTATTATTATTATTATTATTATTATTATTATTATTATTATTATTATTATTTATTTATTTTATTATACAAAAGACTTTCATTAAAGGGAGAAAAGTATTTTTTATATATCATTGGTAGGAAAACTAGCCACAAGTTGAGCCCCTACCCCTTTCTGAATGGAAATGCCTAATCTAAAGAAAAGGGAATCCCCAACTTTGTAGTTATAGTCATGGCTAGCCATGCAGTTCTGCAGTCTCGTCATGAAGCCAATCTGTCCTCTCCCAACTCCCCCAGATTCGTAAAGGCAAGAACACCCAAGCTATATCCATGCTCGTTACATTTGTCCAAATATTTATTACGTTTGCGCGTAACAGCATTAGAGATGGCAATCCCAGGCGTAAACGTAACCCTCTCACCTCCTGCAAAAGGGGACACCCCTGTGACGTCGAAGCACACGTCTCGACCCTCCTCCCAATTGTATACGAGTATATTCGCGGGCCTAAGGGCGCTTGCGTTGTCAGACAAGAAACCCAGCTTGACTTCCTTGCGGGCAGTGACACCAGCTTTAAAACACATATCCGCCACCACGTCTCTAACTAGGTCGTTCCTAAACTTGAGACCAACTTCACTGGGGCAGTGTAGGGCGTGATCTCCAAAGGCATCCATTTCTCTGTCGCAAAAAGAACAAGAGCTACCCTCAGCAAACATAGCAATACCCAACCTATAACAAAGAATGACCCTAAATTGGCGAGGCCCAATAGATTGGTGTAGCCCTGCGATTGGGATATCTTTGAGGTAGTCTTGTGCATGGCTCATCCGATTACATTGCCACAAAATGTAATCGCGCTCGGTATGGTGAAAACTGCTGGGGATACTCTTCTTGACCATATCATAGTACAACACTGCCAGAGAATGCATGGGTCGGGGGAAGTTGCTTTAATACTGAGAGAAGAAGGAGGAATCCCACAGACCTGACTGAAGCTAAGCAAGGCTTGCTGGAAGCTGAGATGGAGTGCAGCGTCCTTGTCCACAGGGAGAATAGTGTTCTGCACCTGGGTTGTCTGAAGACAGGAGGCGAGGTAGCAGTAAAATCTAGAATCTTTCAAAGTGTAAATCCCTAACCCCCCATCCTTCATAGGCAAAGACGTTATGCGCATTTGGTAAGGACCAAACCCAGCTCTATCGCTAGAACTGGCATAAATGCTGGTCGTAATACTCAGCTGACTGGTGCAAGACAGAGGGGTTGGTGGTCCTCAAAGTGAAGTATAAGCGCGACACCCCAGCACAATTTCTGAGAAGAAGCAATTCACTTTGTGGATCCTGCAGAAGCTTCAGAGACTTCATTAACTGAAGAGTTTTCTCCACCCTACGCTGGACCATCTCGTTGCAGAAGTTATCATCCAGACTAACATGCCCACCTAGGAGCTTCACTCCTCTTGCTGGTCTACTGATGGTGGCCGGGAACACACCCTTCTCCAAACTTCTGGGCTCTGAATTGGGCCAGAATAGCTCTGTCTTGTTAATATTGAGGGATAAGCCTCTGCTGCTCCCCTCAGATTGGATGATGTGTAAAGCTTGAGCCACCTCTAGAGTGTCCCCAACGATAGTCCCATCGTCCAAATACTAAGCATGCATATCCAAGGTGCACTTAGAAGCAATTTCTAAAATGAGCGGGTGTAATATCAGAGCAAACAGTAAAGGCCCCAACGGGTCTCCCTATTGGACGCGCTGAGCCGACAAAATCACTTTTTCATTGTAATAAAGCATTGCCGGCTTTACATAGCAAAATTCAACCCTTCTAGAAATACCAAGGCATCTGGACCTGACTTCATTGATGATTGCGGTTCTATCCACCAAATTAAAAGCATTGTTGAAGTCTATTAAAAGCATGCATTTGGTGGAGGAGTTACCTTGCAGCTCCAAAATTCTTTTTACGGAATGCAAAATGCCTTCCCCACCACATTGGACACCCACGCCGAATTGGTGATTTCCTAAGTAAGATGTCATTTCCTTGCCGACCCCTGACACAGCCAATTTTGAGCAACGCCTCCTCCAGATGGTTCCCACTGCGATGGGCCTTATGCCCCCTCCAGGCTTGATCAAGGGAGTAAGAGAGGCACTCGCAATGTAAGCACCAAGCACTGCTGGGCATCTACCCGCTAACCACATGTTGACTACACCTGTCATAGAAGACAAGAGGTCATCTGCCACGGCGGCAGTAGGTCCACTTAGGGAATCCAAAAGATGTCGGGCGCGAAGGCCATCTCTACCACACGAAGTTCCTTTGGGAAACCCCTTGATGGCACTTAGAACTGCCGATTTGTCTACACAAAGAGACTGAACCACGATTGGGTCTACAGGGATGCAGCGAAGCGCTGCAATAGGGTGTTTGTGGCTAAGCTCCGCAAGAGTATCCTGAGAGCATGGGACTATTCCATTGGAGGTTAACACTTGGATAGCAGTCGTGTACTGTCCTAGGCCCAGTTTCCTTCTACAAGCTGTAAGATTGGAACTACCCAACCTCTCTGTGTGTTATTATTATTATTATTATTATTTTTATTATTATTACTGAAAATTAATATTTTATTATTATTATTATTATTATTATTATTATTATTATTATTATTATTATTATTATTATTATTATTATTATTATTACGAAGAGCAAAGCGAAGAAATTTATAAAGAATTGGTGTGTAGCCTAGATACAAACATATATCAAAACTAATGCCAAAAGAAAATTATTGTGCACAAACCAAAGAAGTGAACCAAACTAAATAAGTCCAAACCAAATACTGTGTAACGGATGTATACAGTACTCGGTTGGATAGTGAGTATAAGCTGCTAGCATGTGGTCGCAATCCAACAAAAGTGGAACAAGGTCGCTGTATCAAACTTGGGGTCGAATAAAACAGAAGAAAATCATTAGTCCAAATAAGAAAGCTTTAATAGAAGATGGATAATAAATCGGTAAACAGTCTTTCATATATATCTGTCAATCTCAGCACACACCACCACAATGGATTTGAATATATTAGCATTAACCTGTTTTCGCAATGTGATGAGTATATTGTTACTTAGATTAATCAAGGATCCAACGATGCCGTATCTTCCGCAAACCGTATCCAGCAACACCACCGTTTCGAACTTGTTCTATCTCTAAATGAATTCTCTCCCTAGAATGTAACTCTGCCCAAAAAATTTCCTCCCAGAATCATATTTATAACTCTTTTCCCTCAATTATAACCCTAGGATGAAATAATTTCGAACAAGCGGTTCAATATAAAAACCTAAATATTATTGCTCATTTTATATTTATAAAGCTCTTTTGATATTATTACCAAAATCCACAATATATTTAATTCAAAATTTCAAACCTAGGATCTTATTTCAAACCTAGGATCTTAAGAGCATCCACAGTCATGCGATGATACCCATCGATCAAAGATCAAAAAATTTGATCTTTGATCCGGCTCAAAAACAGCGGGGGATGATCAAGCGAGGGGCTAAAGTACCGCTTACGTTCAAACGAAGTATCAAGATGTCGCTTAAAAAGACGGACGGGAGACTAACAATTCGCCTGGTACAAGCGAGATACTAGTCTATCGCCTACAAAAAAAAACATACAGGCGATATCCCAACATTCCGCCCGTGTTCTTAGCGGAATCTCAGTATCTCGCTTGTATAAACGAAGTACCAAAATCTCGTCTAGGATTTGTGCGAAAAAATCGTGTAAAAATAGGGCCGGGCGGGATGCTGGAGTGCCGCTTGCACATAAGCGAGAGAGTAGAGTACTTGTATTGTCATTGAATTAGGGCCGGGCGGGATGTTTAGGCATATTAACTTGTTTAACTTATGTCATTGAATTATATAATGCTGTAATAGTACTTGTATTGTACTTTGCTCTTGTAATCCAATGACATAACTTAAACAAGTTCAAGCGAGGCCTTGGAGTATACAAGTACTACAGCATTATATTAACTTGTTCTAATTAAGTTATGTTTAGACTCCAAGCTAAAAAGAAAGGGCGAGGCCTTGGAGTCTCGCCAAACTGCGAAGCCTTGGAGCCTCGCCCAGGTCCAAGCGATTCCGCCCAACTTCAAGCGACACCGTAGCATCTCGCCCTTGTTCAGAAATTTTTGGCGAAATCTCTGCTATTCGCTTATGTGTAGGCGAGCTTCTGGTGACTCGTCTGGTGGAGCGAAAGTTTAGCATACCGCTTGAGCTGGCGAAATGTCAACTCTTCGCCCGTGTTTTTAAGCGAGATGCTTGGCCTTCGTCTGTTCACAAGCGAGAGGTTAGAATTTCGCTCGACTATAATTTTTAGTCGACGATCAACGACTTCTTTTAATCCTGAACAGTGATTTTGAACGATTATAACCCAAATATAATCGCACGACTGTGGGTGTTTTTCACCGATCATCGATCAAATATAATCTTTGATCGTCAATTTGATCGATGATTGGAGATGCTCTAAGTGGATGGAAAGACTTGGGAACAAATTAACTTAATGTCAAAATTACGTCGACATTCATACATGGGTTGGACGGCTATCTTATGAGGCTCACTTATGGGGTTGTACTAGTAGGTAGATATCTTGAAATGGAGTGGACTTAGTGGACACACTATTAACTACCACAACATGTGGAACGGTCTTAGTGAACACACTATTACCACAACATGTGGAACTGGCTAGGTCCAAACTTAATGTTTTTAACTTGTACGTGAAATGAAATTGCTGACAAGATTTGAGCTAATGCACGAGGAGAAGTAAGTAGCTTCCTACTATATTGGTAAACCGCAGTGCATAGGTTGCTAGATTCGGTTCGCGAGAACATTTTAATTTACGACCTAATATTTGTACGAAATTGGGGAGTCTACAGATATATCGACATCTGGGGAAGGGTTTAATGATTTTGACATGTGAATGGTGTGTTATATTCTTTTTCCATTCAGCCAAAATTATTTTTCACAATATTTTTATTTTTCAATAAGATTCTTAATGAGAAAAAAATAAAAATACTAAATATTCAATAAGATTCTTAATGAGAAAACAATTAAAACACTAAATATGTGTTGAATGCTGGAGACTTATTACAATCGACAGTATCAAAATTCAAAGTAATATGATACTTTCTCCGTTTTTAGAAAAGTGTTGCTATCACTTTTTCATTTTAGCCTAAAAATAGGTTAAATTAAAAAAGTGATAGTAACTCTTTTCCTGAAACGGAGGTAGTATGGTATATAGTTCTTGATGCAGAGTAACTTCTAGAACCAACACTAAGAAGCAAGGAATCTGTCGCAAGAGTTTTCTGCACATGTGAAGCATATAAAGGATCAATATCTATGTTTACTTGATCGAGGCGTTTTCACTGGATTTATCGTGTTGTATGATAGCTTCAGAAAAGTGGTAAAAATAATTCGTTCGCTGAGACTTATGAGGATTGTTTTAGACCTAATATTGATTCAAACTATAAATAACTAAAAGATTTTAATAATATTGAGAAGAACTGGAACTCAAGATTCCACCAAAATCATTTCTGAATGATTTCTACAATGATTCTTTAACAATTATACCTCTTTTATTGACTCTGTTTCTTTGCCAAAAGTAGATTTCTAAAACATTAATTGTAAATCACCAGCATAGCGCATCAAAAGCTCTTAAGTTCCAACATACACCATCAAACAAAATCACAACTAATTCAGAAAAATCATGAATCAATTAAAAATCAAAGCAAAAGTCATTAAGAATAAAAAATATTCATGAAATATGGCTTCCTCCATTGTCTGGTGGTGGGGTTTAGCTCATCATGATCAAAAACACTCTCAAAAGATTGGTACATGGCTGAAAAGTGTTTGAGAAGAAGAAAAGAAGCTAAAAATAATAAAACAGGAAATCTGCAACGTTTATAGGCGTTACAGATTAACTGTTACAGTGGAGCTTGAAGATAAATGTTACAAAGTGAAGATAAAAGTTGTTGATGGGTTGAAGAAACCGTTGCAGATGAAGATAAACGTTGCAAAGACGAAGATATCCGTTGCAAATGGGTTGAAGAAATCGTCGTCGTATCCCTGTTCTTCACTAGCAGCAACACTTTTCTTCTTTTTTTCTCATGTTTTCTTCCCGAGCTTCCCCTCCTGATTTTTCTTCCTCCTCTTTGCTATTTATAGGTTCCACAACCCTAACAACTCATCCTTAATCGATAAGGACCCAAAAACCAATCCAAAACAAACTCAGATTCATGTAAATTCGAGTTAGAAAAGGAAACTCTTTTCCGGCAAAAATATTGATTTTCCAGCTTGTTTCACGGCTTTAAACTCTTGTAATTTATGTGTTTTATCCTCTAATGATTGTTACTTCATGTTGATAAGGTTTAAACTCTTTAAAATCCCCCAAAAATCGCTTTTGAAACACCTCAGTAACTCTCATACGTGATAAATTAGTTTCCCGCCAACTTCAAATTTGAACCTAAAAGGAGGGTGCCCCTAATCCAAAAGTGGGGGGCTGCCTTTATCACATTTCATGGGTGCCTTTAGTAATTTCCTCTGGGGGTGCCTTTATCAACTTTTTAAGCCAATTTTCCACAAATATTTATTTCCCAAAAATACCTACAAACACATAAAATAACACAATAAGTACCAAATTGAGTACTTACAAAATAGAGATTTGAGAACAATTTAGACACAAAATTGTGTCTATCATTGTACTACTTTCCCTTCGTCAAGGCTTTGTCCCAATGGGGTTTTCTTGTAAACATTTTAAGGAGGCAACATTTTTGTGTCCTACTCTATTTTAAGTATTTTTCTTACGATTGTACAATTTTTCCTTAGTTCAAGTTTTGTCCCTTTTAGTTTTCTTGGCAAGGTTTTAATGAGACAATTGCTTTGACACAGACGTCATCAAGGAGAACATTATAAGAAGCGCACTACATGTGAACACTATGTGTAAAACAATACATCTGAAATTTATTGAACTGCACAGTGGGTTATAGGACCTACAACCATTATGTGCGCCCAATTAGCTAGTTAGGGTTTTCCCCTTACATGTATAGAAAGATTGAAGTTACGTAATATGAGAACTCTCGTATTAATAAGATTTCCTGCTTTTTCTCTTATCTTTTTCTCTTCTCTATAATTCCCCTGCAACATATTGGTAGTTAATTATTCTACAATAAATATTTATTATTTTCAAAGTTAGAGTTAATATAGTTTTTTAGGATAAAAGTTAGTAGAATCTTCTCGATAAAAGGGATCAAGTCCATTGTAATTAGAGACAATTAAATTATTCAATTAAAACATGAGTTAATTCTAGGTTTATCCATCTTTTCTAACCTATTTTCAATGTTCCACGCTTCCGTTCTCCATCAATATTTCTGGAAAATTGTTAAGAATTGGGTTAATCTGACATATTTTGGGTTTACGGAGCATATTTTATGCAGTTTTGCGATCATAATGGCAAATTTTCTAGCATAATTTAGACTTTGGGTCAAATTGTATAAATTATATACCATATAAACTAGATTTTGGGGACCAATATTAGATTTTAGATCATGAGGGGAATTTTTGGGTCATAAGGGAAAATCCAAGTGACAAACACTCCAGCAAAAAAAAAGAAAAAAAAAGATCAGATGAATTAAACTTTTTGAAACTCAGTCTCCCGATTAGCGTTTCTATTATAACAGCTAGTTTCGCCCATCTTTATTTTTATTTATTTTTTCCTTATTTTCTTTCTTATCAAACGGAAGAACATAAAAGAAAACCAAAACCATATGCTTTTGTCCAAAATTTTGCTCTGATTCGTTCAATCAAAAATAGAAATAGGTTTTTCTCAAACCCTATCTCAAATCGTAACAAAATTATGCTCATTTTTGTCTATCAAAATTTCTAATTAAACGCTAGTAAAGAAACCCTAAATTGGAAACGATGGTAGCAGTTGAAGAATTGAATTATGTCTGAAATTCATAAAAATATCATCATAAACATCTTATCTCGATTACCCATTGAGTCAAGAGGGAATAAGTGTTTTCCCATATTAAATTTTTTTTAAATTCCTCTTTACACATTAAACTTATTTTAACTAACATTTACCCACAATTTTAGAATCTTGAACCAATTTTCAGTTTTAGGCTTTACAAAAACCCTAATTTGTTTATATATGGGAAAATTGGAAATATATCCCGTATTTGAACTAGCAATTAAGGGATATGTCCCATAACGCTAGAAATTAAGGGATATGTCACGTCCATTTTATCCGTTAAATGGACATGTGTGGCTTATTTTCGGACAGTTATGTCCTTGTCATTTAATTGGGTTTGTCTCCAACATTTCTCCAACATATGAAATATGAAATAGGATGGAAAATATATATAGTAATAGTTAAGGATAAAAATACCATGTCTCCAACATTTCTCCAACATTTTCAGACAAGGGCATAACTTAACGGATAAAATGGACGTCTGGGACATATCCCTTAATTTCTAGCGTTATGAGACAGATTCCCAACTGATAATTCAAATCCGGGATATATTCCCAATTAACCCTTTATATATTTACGAACCTTTCCACTTTCAAAGTTTTGAAGAAAAATATTATATTAAACTCAACCTATGCATAAAACTTTTTAATATGATTTTTTTTACTATTTTGCATATGCATGTCTTTTTTGCATATAAGTTTTATTTTTTTGATTTACAGTTTTCTTTTTGCATAGAAAAATTAGCTAGTAGTATATTTGTTAATATATAAGTATTACAAAAACTAGTAAAACAAGAGCATATGTTTATCTTGGGTTCCAGAATTGTAGTTGACTGTCTTGACCATTACATAAATAATTTAATTTTTAATTTTAGTATATTTTATTGTGTATCTTTTTTTATTGGTGGTACTTAACTAGGGTCGATAAATCATTTGAGCTTTGCGCATAAGTTCACTTGTATCATTATTCATTAGTGCAAGACTCAAATCTTATTAAACTAGTTCTTACTTTGTATATAATGTAGATTTTTTCTTCTAAAAGCTTTAGTTGGAGTGTTTGAACAATAAAGAGAGTCTTACGTTACTTTGATTTTTAATAGATTTAACTGCAATAATTGTGAGCTTTCACATTAAGTTTTAATAGATTCAACTGCCATAATTGTGAGCTTTCACATTAAGAATCTTGGATATGAACCGGATTTTAGATAGGCGTTGCAATTTCTGACAGTTACATTTGCAGGATTTAACGGAATGTCCTACATAAGGCGAACTTGTTTATACATATCCGAGTTCTTCAGATACTTAATGGGATACTCTTGACGACCTTTGGGATTTCTTAGACGCAGAAAGTTATCACCAAAATGAGGTATTTTCATCTTATTAACTTTATTCCTACTAGTTTTTTTGTTCAATAAGCTCTCATTATCCATTCTTAATTTAAGATGCTTGACATATCTGTTTGTTTCTTTCTCCCAGGAGAACTTGGAACCTATGACTGAAACGAAAAAGATGCAGTTAATGTCTATGGGATTCTCCATGGGGTGATGTTTCAGTATCCATCAACTCATGTGGTATGCATCCGCCGTATTAGATTCATGTTTTATGATGTTCACCTGCACATTTATCTTTGTTAACGTTAGAAGATAAACAAAAAACATCCATCATCGAGAAGATTAAAAGCAAAAAAGAACATAGAGTAATTCATGGTAAGTTGAATGGTTCATAAGTTCTAATTAAAATAGATGTATTATGTTCCTACTTACACAACCTATCTGTTACAATATTTATGTTTTATGAATGAATGCTGAAACTTGAAACCATGCGTTACATCACAACCCAAATCAACAACTTTATACTGCCCCATCAACTAAGTTGTGGAAGAAGCAAAACTCGATACAAAGGGAAATAGAGAAAAACAATTTCAAAAACCAAAACTAAATACAAACAAGGGAATTGATAAGTTTCATAAAACTTAAATGTAATGTCTTCATAAAATTTGATATTTGTGAAAAATTATTGATTTTCTTCCTGTTTTTGCAGGTAATTGAAAGATTGTTGAAGTATATCTTGTTGAAGTATATCTTGTTTTGGGTTCTTCAATTTAAACTCATTTGATTTGATTTCAAGAATCGAGGATCTTGATTTAAAATTTCAAGAATCGAGGATCTTGATTTAAAATTTCAAGAATCGAGGATCTTGATTTAATAGAAATTTTATGGATTGGGAGTTTTAAAAATTTAGGTTTTGATTTTTAATTTGGGGATCTTTAATATGTTTGTTGTTTAATTAATTCAATCTCATTATAAAGTTGATTTCGTGAAACGATTATGAGATTGGGTGCTGATGGGAATTGTTCGAAATGATTATCTTGGACAAGATCCGTCTGGTTCAGTTGGAAATTTAGGTGATTATTAAGGACATTTCAGCCATTTTGCGACATAACTGAGTATTCCAATGGTCAAGATGGTCAATTACGGTCCTAGGACCCAAACTCTAATATTGAATTTTTTGGGACCCAAACTCAATACTGGTCAAAAAATTGGGACCCAAAATAAAATTATCCCTAAAACAAATCATACCAAAACTCGATAGAGTATTCATATTATGTTAACATATTTATTATGTGTATTAATGTTAACTTAATTTTAAAAATGTATCTCATGTGTTAAAAAACAATGTCAAATAAAATACTGAAATATTTTTTTTATTAGATATCTGGTTGGAAAGACTAACATATCCCTACACTTAGTGATAACTACAATAATACCTAAAAATAAGGGTAAACACATATTTTGAAAAGTTTTAGGTGTAAACACTAATTAGTAGTTTTATATATGTGTAAACACTAATTCTTTACTGAGTCAATTGTAAGATTCTGGTGCGTTGCAAAATATTAGTCGGTTTGTTCTCAAAACCTATTTTTGTAAGCTTCATACATAACATGTTTTAAGTAACCGTAACTTAGGGGTCCTAATAGATAATCCTGATGAGTTAGAAATATGCTACATGGAGTATGATCCCTTGATATTGAGAGTAGATGATGCAGATCGGAAGCGTGTAAAGTTGATGATAATCGCAACGGAATAGAATTATTGAAAAGTAACCGGTAGAATGGGTAGAAATCGACAGAAATTAGTTGATCTTTAAAGAGATATCCTAAAATCTACGGGGATATCTAAACTTCGTTAATTCACTACGAATAACGACTATAGATATAAGATTAGTATTCAGACTTCGGGGTAAAACCAACTATGAATAAAAATCAAAATCAATAAACTCAACAAGTTTAATGAAAATAAAATAATTTTAATTAATCAAAAACTCCCCTAATTTTCGTTGTTGGAGCTCTTTATATAGATAACTCCTACTAAATAAATCATAAACTTATCGAAAACCTATAAACTTGTTTCACAAGGTATCTACTACCTTTGGGAAACTTTCCTAACTTCGTAAAACTCTCAAAATAAACTTCTAGACTCTTCTAAAATTACCCTAAATAATAAATTCGAAAATTAATTATTTTCTACTAAAAATAACATTAATAAAATATAAATAATAATAATAAAATAATAGATTTATTTTCCATAAATCTCCCTCGATCATTCTACCGGTGTTGGAGAGGATTCGCCTTCGAATCTTGCCGGTACTATGTTCTGCATGTGTAACTCGTTGATGACAATCTTCATACACATAAATTGATGTTGTAAAAAAATAATATATGCACTGTATAAAAGCATGAGGTATGATGGAAGCCCAAAACGGATCTTCATAAGTTGATTCAACAAATTCTCTCTTGTTAGGGTAGATATGAGAGACCATTTGTGTATCACAATAATCAACAACTAGTTTACTCTCGGGCAAAGACAACTCATCAAAATCAGGAATTTCTAAATCAGTAAGTTTATCAGGATTAGATGACTCACCATGAAACTCCATTAAATCATGTGAAACTTCTTGAGACTGTTTTTCTTTATCAGAAACAGGATGTTCTTCGCCTTTTTGAGAAGAAAATTTCATATCCTCCTCATTATCGGAATATTTATCAAAGATCGGAGTTGTATATCTCTCAACAATAACTTGATTTTGTGCATCATTATCATGATGACAAAACAAGTCTTCAACGTCGTTATCTGCACTATTATTTTCTTCTATAAACGAGCATGTTTTAGATTGAGATTTTAGTGACTTCTTCAAATAACATTCTATAACTTCCAGAATCTCCTTCTTTGATTTGATCAAATATTCACATCTTCTCGGATCTCGTCTTGGTGACAATTTATTAACCCTGAATACTCATCTTAGTAACATCTTATTAACCCTAGAATCAAACTTTGCTCTGATACCAACTGGTGCAGATCGGAAGCGTGTAAAGATAATAATAATCGCAGCGGAATAGAATTATTGAAAAGTAAACGGTAGAATGGGTAGAAATCGATAGAAATTAGTTGATCTTCAAAGAGATATCCCAAAATCTACGGGGTTATCTAGACTTCGCTAAATCACTATGAATAACGACTATAGATATGGGATTAGTATTCAGACTTCGGGGTAAACCCAACTATGAATAAAAATCAAAATCAATAATTTCAACAAGTTTAATAAAAATAAAATAATTTTAATTAATCAAAAACTCCCTTAATTTTCGTTTTTGAAGATCCTTAGATAGATAACTCCTACTAAACAAATCCTAAACTTATCGAAAACCTATAAACTTGTTTCACAAGGTATCTACTACCTTTATGAAACTTTCCTAACTTATTAAAACTCTTAAAATAAACTTTTAGGCTCTTCTAAAATTATCCTAAATAATAAATTTAAAAATTAATTATTTTTCTATTAAAAATAACATTAATAATAGATTTATTTTCCATAAATCTCCCTCCATTAGTA
The DNA here is from genome assembly GCA_023531435.1 of Papaver californicum. Lineage (NCBI taxonomy): Eukaryota > Viridiplantae > Streptophyta > Magnoliopsida > Ranunculales > Papaveraceae > Papaver > Papaver californicum. The sequence goes on along the minus strand of JAJJMC010007171.1, from coordinate 904,988 downwards.
GATTATGCTAACCCCACTTATATTGACTACCCTGCTGAATTAAAAGAACATGGGTCAGTTTGTTACATAACTGAGTCTAAAGAGACAATATTATGGAACCCTTACACATGAATTACAGAAAACTCCCAGAACCCAGATGTTTGAGAATAATTGGAGGAAGTTTTAACATAGAAACTGCAAATGTTAGATACGGGTTCTCTTATGACTCATAAAATGAAGATCATCGAGTTGCAGCATTGGTAATTGGATCTTCTATGTCAGTTGATCTAAATGTTTACTCTGTAAAGAAAGATACATGGAAGACATGTCTAGGTGAGTAGTATGAAGATGATGTAGAACCAGTCTATATGTGTCCATTCTCGTGGAGCATGGTCCAACTATCAGAGGCATAGGCGCGATACTTACATGAGTTGCAGATATTTGCTTCGCCAGGAGATTCAAGGGATAAGACTGTGTTGCAACCTACCACAGCTGAAGCAATAGAGGTTAATATTCTTCTTTTCTAAAGTATTGTTTATGCATAGGTGAGAAATAATAGATTTGTTTATGTATGTTTTTTTTCTTTCTCTTCCTATGGTCATCTATACTGTCTGACCAGTTGCATTGTCAAAATACTAAAATCTACTAAGGATTATAGTCATATCTTTAGTGGTATACCTTATATTACTTGTGCCTGTTTATGAGGCATATGGAGTCGGTGTATTATAAAAATGAGAACTTTGGAAGAACATTACATATTGTTAGCAATTAAACATTGAACTTTCACAAGTCCACTAATATGTCTGGAATTCGGCTATCATTTTCATTATGAAGTTAGACACTTGGTTGAAATGAGAATAATAATAATCGACTATTAGAACGTACCAATGGGCATGTCGCCACCAATTTAGAAGACCAAAAAATAAGTCTGTGATAGTTTTATTACACAAGTTATATGCACATAGGATTTATAATTGCATCTCTTTGATAACTACACATTTCCAACAGATTAACCCTGGATTTATCGTGTGCATCTCGGGTTGCGAATTTTTTTACCGACGATTCGTTGGATATTTCTTCAGCAGATGACATGGATATTATAGGAAAAATTCATAAATGTATTGATATTATTGATAGGGATAAACCTACAACCGAGGAATTTTGACAGAATTTGGCAGCAGTGATTGTTGCACTTGACGGGGCAGTCACCAAATAGTCGATTATATATGTGCAAAGTCTATGCCGGAGCTTTAGGGTTAATCTTCTCGACGTTGGCATAAATTATGACAGAAAGGCGCCGATTCATTAATTTAGTATTTCGACAAAGAAAAAAAAAGTAATACCTCTTATCGTTATCCTCCCATACTAAAAGGAATTGTTTCTTCAAGATCTTTTTTTTCATTATTAATAGTAACATCTTTGGTTTTTATGAATTGATCTTCACATTCTTTCAACAGAGTCAAAATAATAAATTTATGCTACACTCCTTTGAAGTTTTTGTACACACGGTTCTCATAGTGAATGATTACTTAGTCTGGAAGGGTGTTATACTTCTTTATATTCTCATGTAGGCATTACAAGGGGATTCATTCCAACTGCTGTAATATTATCCTGGTGGTTGCTAAAATTGATTATAACTCTCTCAAATTCCCTCTATTAAATTCCCCTAAACTCCCTAGGCATAAAACTCATAAACTCTCCCCAAGCTGCCTAGACTCCCGTACACTCTCTCCAAATCCCCGGGGATTTAAATACATTAAAATCCCTGAAAAACTCTCCCACTATTAACCCACTGTAAGTTTACTTCCGTGAAGGATCTTCTCTTTTGTTTCTGAACCGGTATCTTTGTCGTGGTTCATATGGGTATGGTTGATGGAGTTGAGTCGATGGCTGTATACGGTGATCCGAGATTTAGAAGACAGAATTTGGTACGAGAAGAACAAGGATTTGTGCTCAATTGTTTCAAGTGTTTAAACTGAGTTCTGTAGCTAAAAAACAGGGATGGAGAAACCAAGTTATCTGCCAAGATCTTTTCGCAGGTGAAGATGAGATAAATATGGTTTTGATGGGTATTTTTCGATGGGTTAGGAAATGAATTTGATTAGGATGTCGAGTTTGAGATGTAACAAAACCTGAGTTGTATTTGGACAACTAATTTCAGGCGAGAAAACAAGGAGGAAAAGGTTGTTGCCGTTTGTCTGTGGCATCTTTACCAAGGGTTGTGGTTGTGCTATGGGTGGAATAGATGGGATTATTCTTTTGTATAAAAGTTGTTTTTGAATTGTGAATGTATGAATTGTAGGGAAGGAGAACGAGTTATTGCTAGAAGTAAATGGTGCTAAAAAATGCTGAATTGGCTTGTAAGCAGAATCATCTACGAAAGTGACAAACTATTTTTTTCCACCTCTAGTTTGAGTTGATTTCATGTCAACTAAGTCTGAGTGAATTAATTCTAAGGGTTTAGAATTTTTCTGAACATTTTTGCGAAACGGTTTTCTAGCATGCTTTGATTCTACACAAATTTCACATTTATGTTCATTATCGAATATGAATTTGGGTATGCTTCCTACACTAGCCAGTTTAATTATGCGTTGATTTAAAGTTTACATGTCCAAGTCTACCATGCCAGACATTCGATGATACATACAAGTAAGAAGAATAATCATTCAATTTCATTTTATCAGAGTCTGGACTAAGCTTATACAGAACCTCAATCTTATAAACCTTACCACATAATTTTTTCTCTTAGTGACAACAACTTTCCCAAATTCAATTAAAATTTTGAAACCCACATCATCTAGAACAGAACAAGAGACAATATTCTTGCAGATGTATGGAACATGAAGAACTTTATTCAATGTGAGAGTCTTGTCGGATGTGATATTTAACCCAACTTTTTCATTTCCAGCTACTTCCGATGCAGATGAGTTACCCATGTAGAGTTTCTCACCATCCATACCTTCTGATAGGAGGTAAAAGCCTCTCTACTTTCACAAACATGCTTGGTAACACCAGAGTCCACCCACCAGTCTCTCACATTGGTTACAAGATTATCTTCAAACATCGTACCACTAAACTCATCCTTGTTCTTTTATACCAGATTTACATTATTTTTCTTCTTATAAAGGTCATAACGTTGGCTACAATGAATTTTCATATGGCCAGGATTTCCAAAAACATAACAAGGATTCATGTTTACGAAACATACCTTTCTTATAAGGCATACGCTTAGAGTTGTGTTTGTTATTCTCACATTTTTAAGAGTTGGAAGATTTGTGTTCAGTCGTATGAGCCTTTTTAGCCATGTCCTTTGCAGATGATACATTCTTTTCCTTGGTGCATAACAATTATTCCACTTGAATTTTTTTCCTCAGTTCTTCCATACCGACCTCAGCCGTTTATGTCTTAATCTTCGTTTGTACCCAGACCAAGAAGACGCTAAAAATATTGCATATGAACATCACATTTCCAAATTTTAGATATGAGTATAATGCGTGAGTTACTTCAACAACGTGAAATAAAATCAAGTGAAACTAGCTAATAAGTAGATTGATTCATAGAATTACATACAGTCATGCCGAGCAAATAACAATAATTTGACATAAAGGTAAATTTAAAAATGAAGATGTGAAAAAATAGATTACTATAATGCACTCACTTATATAATATTTTCCCTTATGTATCAGATATAACATCTTTTTTCATTTCAAAAAACAACAAATTCGATTTCTATCACTTCACCACCACCAACAGTCCACAAACACCACCACCATTACCCACCCCACCCCCCCTCCCCCCCCCCCTTCCCCCCCCCCCCCCACCCCACCCCACCACCACCAACATTCCACCATTCTACCACCACCAACAACAACAACATTCCACCACCACCAACACAAATATTTTACTGCGACCACTACAACCACCTCCAACTCTAGGGATGTCAATAGGTCCGGGTCCTTCCGGGTACCATAGGACCCGGAACCGGACCCTATTATTTGAGTCGGTTCCGGGTCCGATTCCCAATTCTGTGGACCCGAAACCGCACCCTATAAAACAGCGGGTAGTCATCGGGTCCGGGTAGTTATCGGTTATCGTAAAATATTTACGTGAAGTCTGAAAAAAGATATTTAAACATACATATATGCTATATAACATCAAAAAATTAAGTAATGAGTTCAAAAATTCCATCTCATACATACATATATACTTAAGTTTCGATAACTATGAAGTAAACGCTGTCGTAATATAATTACAAAAAATTGACAGACTCATAATATATAAAGTGTAACGAAATGACGACAACATCAGAAAGTCTCCTTAACAAGTATTATCAGAAGTTAGTTTGCACGTTTGAATATTCTTTGGCTATATCAAAAAGACATCTTGTCTGTACCAATAATTCACCTGCAAGACATACAAGAAGTTTCAGTTAAAGAGACATATAAAGCAACCAATCAATCTTAAGACATACAAAGAAGTTTCAGTTAAGTAGTCGACTTAGAGTGTCTGTGTAGAAACATACATATGCATCATCCACCGACAAGGGTATGTGTCTTAGCATAAATCATAAATAAAAGTTAGAAAAATTACAGTACATAGTACATGGTACAATTAATAGTCATGAAATAATAAACTACAGACAACCAATAGATAATAGTCTCGGATTCTCCTGTCCATACCCATTGTTAGCTTTGATCAAATCATCACTCACTCTCTCTCATTTATACATGACTAGAGTGTGACACTTAAAAACCTAAAATCAGTAAAAAAAAACTGATACTTGATCTACAATGCAGAAAACAATATCTTGTTTTAATGTACTGTCATCTCTCTATCACTACTACAACTGATACTTCATCCACAATAAATCACTAATAAGATGGATCATCTTTGGAATGTTCCCTCAAAGATGTCTGGTTGATTAGGTATGTATGCATTTAATAGAGAAAATGAAACAATGATGTATGCAATTAACTATTTACTGAAATCATATTATTTTTTATCACCAAAGATTGAATTACATTATGAAATTTATAAAACAAGATAACAAAAATTATACCAAGCAATGATTTAGAGTGGCTATACAATTTGATTTGAATATGCATAAGCAAAATCATAGAAAGTATAAATGGTTTCAGATGCATTTCAGTAGTAACAACTTACCCGACATACAACATCATATATCTCTCCAGCACACACCAACTCCACTTCTTGTTTGTTTTGGAATATTAGTTCTGTAATAAACCCCATAAACATTTGGGATAAGTTATTATTACAATTACAATAAGGTATAAAGGAAACTCATTGTAAAACATGATTGCATAGCCATGAACGAACTCAGCAAAAAGAAATACAAGTTATGTCATCTTAGTACATCTCAAACTAATCTAAAGAAGAAAAAAAAACGATACAGTGAGCTTACTGGAGGTTTTGATCCTATTAATGAACCCATAATTATCAAAATTCAAATTAAACATCAACCTAATTCATATTACTATCTAAATCAACCTTAGAATGATATTAATGCAGTGAACAATTAAAGACATATATTATATACAACAGAACTCAAAATCAGTGAGTGAAGGTACAACTTAAACTCAATGTACAATCCAGTGAGGTTGTATTAGCGAGAACAATCATGAATATGCTATTATATAGTGAAAGAATCGTGATAGTATAACTAGAACAATCATGAATCTGTATCCTTAGCTATAAAGTATTGAATACATATTTTACCAACATAGAAAAGAAAAAAAAACTATCAAATAAAATCCCCTAATTTATAATCATATAAGATTCGGGAATTACAAACCCTAGAAAATGAACTATCAAATAAAAGCCCCAATCAAATTCGCTAAACCAGAAAATAAATAGAGCTACAGAAACTAACCAAAGATTGACAGAAGGAGCTTAGAGTTGGGAGTAGATTCGCGAAGATTATGATTTATTTTCTGTTTCTCCGGGTGAACTAGTGGTTTCAGAAACGGAAAAAAATAAATGAAGTGAATCAGATCTGGCTAAAATGATAATGTGCTATATATATGACCTAATTTTTCTATCTAATCTTACAAAATTAACCTTCAACAAATTACCCGATTACCCGCGGGTACCCGACGGGTAGGACCGGGATGGAACCGTTTACTATCGGGTTTATTCGGATCCTACCCGTTAGGGTCCAAACCACTAATGGGTCCATTTTTGGGACCCATACAAGACCCGATTCACCCGGTTCCGTAACGAGTCCGGATATTTTGGTACCCATTGACAGCCCTATCCAACTCCACCGTCACCACTACTCCACCAGCACCACCACCTCCAACTTCACCATCACCACCGATATTCCACCGACACCACAACCATTCCACAACCACCACCACTCCATAAACACCACCACTCAACCACCTCCACCGCCACCATTCTACCACCACCAGCACCAACATTCCACCACCACCATTATACTACCACCATCACCAACACCACACCACCATATCCATTCCACCACCACCACCTTTAGTACAACGACCACCAACTCAAGCCAGGTTGATACTAAAATCTGGTGTCAACAAGACAAATTGACATCATAATCTGTTGTCATCAACAACCCAAGTTGATACCAATAATTAAAAATTCAGAAATAAATTAGGTCCAGATTACGAATTCAACAACCCAAGTTGATACCAAAATATGGTGTCAACAACTTAAGTTGACATCATAATCTGGTGTCAACAACCCAAGTTGACACCAAAATTAAAAATTCTGAAATAATTATGTTGTTGATATCATAATTTGGTGTCAACAATTACAAGTTGAAACCAAAATTGAAACTTCAGAAAAAAATTATGTTGTTCACACCAAAGTTGATACCCAAATTGATATACTCGAATGAGTGAAAACTCTATCAAAATTTGTATATTTTGGCAAAACCTTCCTAAATTATAATCCTAAACCTACTTCCTAGCACAAACCATATGGTAAGAACTCCATCAAAAGTTTTCACAAGAACAGACCCTCCCAGAGGATATCCTAAGTTACCAGTAAGATAGATTAACAAGACTTCAAAAGGTAATAAAAAGTTTTCACAAGAACAAACCCTCCCAGAGGATACTCCTAAGTTACCAGTAAGATAGATTAACAAGACTTCAAAAGGTAATAAACATGCAAAAAGAAAATATTCTTTAATAAAACAATAAAATGAAAGATATGGAAAATAAAAATATAATAAAGTTTGTTAAGTATGGATTAAGATAAAATTAGAAATCCAGAAAACCAAAACGTTTAACTACAATTTCATCAAAAATAACATCCGCAAAAAAACACTAGCCCTTACAACTACTTGCACTCAAAGAATAGAAGGATATAGAGAGAAGAAATATAATACTTCCACTGTTCCACTTTAGATGATAGTTTAAGTTTTTTTTTCCTTCATATTACTTGATAGTTTTCGTATTTTTTCTATAAAACTACCAATAATGTTCTAACATTTTATCTTACAACTATATGTTTATTTATAAATACACTAATAACAATTAATTTTTGAAAACTTTTTTCAAAGGCATAGATGGAAATTTTTTATATCTCTTTCCATTTCTTAAAAACTAGTGGAACGAATGGAGTAAGTTTTATTAAACATTGATTAAGATAAAATTAAAGATACAAGTAGCTAAAGCAAGTTTAACTACGATTCAATAAAAAATACCACAAGAAAAGCACTAGCCCTTGCACCTACTTGCACTCAAAGGATATTGCACCTGCAAGAAAATGATATGTAAATGTCAGAACATATGCATACCAATATCATAAAAATAACAGCTAATGACTATTAACTAAAGGCCAAAACAATTGAAGAAGGGATTTCAACGTATATGGTCAGTTCAGGCAGAATTCCACTTCAATGACTTCCTCAAATGTTCATCGGCAAAGACCCCCTGAACATATTTTTGAGGCAAAGTTGATGCGGCATTTTCTATTAATCAAGGAGCAGCAACTGCTACTGCTTTTGACTGTTAGGGGACTACTCCATCTTGTATTTACTATATAATTTCATCCATTCACCATCAAATTATAACCCAATAAATATCTTTATGACATAAAAACAGTGAAACGGTTATTGACAACCACTGCTATTACTAGGGGAACTCACACTGCACTTAAACTGAAAATCCAACTATGAGTTAGGGAATGTGTCTAGCTATTAGATGTCTGGGGCACTACTTACCGGTAATTGATTGGTAAGGATTGGGAGTTATCACTGATCATATGATGTAATTCAGAAAGTATAGCAACCATGGATCATTTTGGGTCTTCGGTCTGTATTGTTGGTTTACATATCAGTCTCAGTAGCAATATAAGCAACAAAAAAGATTATTTGTGTCCTCATAACATGAAAATATTGTTTCAAACCGAACTCTTTGTTTTACACAAGAAAATGTCTATATCACACATTCACAGGTCAGCCGGGTCAAATTTGAGCTTTGTTTATGAATAAATCAAACAATCAAGACTTGCCGTAAAAATCAAAAATATGTTTGTTAATTTCCAAGTTAATAAAATGTCCAACTCCTTCCATTACAACGTGGTGGAGAAAATGAGTTTTTTAATAAAAAAATATTTTGGTTTTGGTGTGGATTGATCTTAGGACCTAAGGATTTCTATGGATACTTATTCATTTTCATAAATGAATGAAAAAGATATCCTTTAGTCCCACGTTGGGGAAAACTAAAGATGGACACCACCATATAACTAAAGAAGCTTAGTTATCAATATGGATGGGCATGAACGGGCAAATAATGTTTGGGCTTTCTTATGCCCAAGCTTATGCGTGCGTGTGATAGACTTACCTTGGGCTTGTTCATGTGCCAACCAAGATCAAACGTTTTGTTAAATTATTTTGAATTTTGTTGATGTGGGGGGCGTGTGACCTGGGAAAAATATATTTTCTTACCAAAATTGTTTATGTCATCATAATGTGTAAGTTAATGTCTAAGCTGTTTTGACCGTTTTTCTGAAAATCTTTGATTAATTCGCACCTTATTCTCTATCAATTAATCAATCAAATTTATTTTTCTTAATGGAAATTAATTGCACATCTTTTCAATTCGAGTTTTCACTGCCTATATAAACAAGTTGAATTCTCCATTTCAAATCACTCCAAAAGCAGCTACTATCCTCCCCCTCTTCTTGCTTTTTTTGCACTGAGTGTTTATTTCATTCTTAATCTTGTTGTTGAGTTCGTTTGAGTGGGTAACTTGTATTGTGGTTATACAAGTTATAACGTGCATTTCTATCCTGAACACATCTCTGCAGTTGGGGTATACCATCTCTCATTCTTGAGGAGTACCCACAGACTATTGTGTTAAGGACAATTTGCTGAGCAGGTGACTCTGTCCTTGTGTAGTGTTTACAAATCAGTCTTTCAATTAAGAAAACTTAGTTTAACGTTAACATTATTTTTTCAGTATTTGTTGTTGCAGACACAACACAACTAAAATTGGAACATGCGTATCTTGAAATTTTTTGAAATTGGTAAATAAAGTATTTTCAATCAATGCATTGGTCATAACACTATAAATAGAGAGTCTTGTATTCTTATAAACTCATCCCAGAACACACCTTTTGTGAGCGTTGAAAACTAACTTGTTAAAGAGATAAGAGTAATCTAATTAGGTGAAACATCTTGCGTTGCCTTTTGTTATAGTTTTCTTTGTGATCAAGAAGTCTCTAATTTTACCGTTGACGGAAGGATAGATTGTTATTTTGTTTTCAGTTAATTACTAATATATATTTTATATAACCAAAATAAATGATTAAATAAAACCTAGTTCTACCGCAAGCGCACGAGTTAATTATAATATTAAATTTTACTCAAGGATCGTATTTACGAGGTTTTGAGTAAAATTTATTTGCAATCTAAAAAGTAATCTTAAACTAGCTATAAAAATAATTTTAAAATAGAGTTGATTGAACTAAAGCAAAGTAAATGATTACGATAATAATTTAAAAATGACTAGGGATTGAGATTCCACCACAATACATATATCAATGATAAAAATTTAATGCAAGAGTCAATAAATATTTCTAGCATGTAAACAATGAAGTCCACTAATTATCTCTTCTTTTTTTTAAATCTTAGACCCTTATATAAGAGTTGTAAATAATAAGTATAAAACATCAAAAAACTTAACTTAAGCATGAGACATCAAATCAAATACTAATTCAAGAAAATCTAAAAACATTAATATGAGAAAAAAAAGATAAAAATGATTTTTAAATAAATATAATTATTAAACATAAATTTTACCGATCAAATATTCATTGATGACTTCCTATGTCGTCTTAGTCACGAGAGATTTAGCTACTTATCAAGGTGAAACAAATAGACATAACTGAATTTAAAAGTATCAGTTTTATTGATTTAATTATAACATACTACAATGTTTTTCGCTCTATGAATGGAGAAACTCGAATAAAACTCAAAGCACAAATAAAAAGAAAGAATACTCTTATAATATATCTTTTTTTTTCTCTATATCTTTTCTCTCCCCTTTCATGTGTATTTGACCCCTTTTTTATTCGCAGGTATTAAAATCTTTCCGCAATCTACTAAATAAATGAAATAAAATTATAAGAAATATGGAAAATATGCTTATTTCCAACTAATCATTTTTTATTCTTCCTTGTTTATGAGATTGTCTACTATTGCTTTCCATAGGTGGAAGATATTATATTGATCCTCTCAATCGTGTACACAGAGGAAGTTAAATTTCCATAGGTGGATATTGTTCCCATTATATGATGTCTACAACACTGGACCCCAAAAGGATATATTGTCATTTTAAGAATCAATTCCAATAATCCAATTCCAACCACACATCCCGGGCTAGTAATTTAGGCCGGCTTTCGAATTTCCATCCATTTTACGGGCAAAATACTGTATTTTAATCAAATCGAGTTTTATTCATTGAATTTTGTAAAGCTAAATAAAACCATCAACTTTGTACAAAATAAAGAACTAATAAATATAAATTTCGATGTAAAATATGTCATGTTTACACCCTCATCAAATACCCCTAAACCTACATTTTGCTAGTCCTCGAGCAAAACTAAAAAAAATAAAACTAGTCTAAAAATAAAACAAAAATCCTAACTCACTTTCGCAGGAGTCGTGGCTACACTTAGCATGTATAATAAGCCGTTAAACCTCTAAATGACCCTAGATGACGCGTTTTTTCTCGTGAGGGTTTACAGAAGATATACCCATAAAATTTATATTCCAACTTCTAAATAGTCACAAATATTTAAAGAGCTATGAGAACATAAATTATCTCCTCTCATTTCCAAGTAATTAAAGGTGCAAGAGAAAAACACATGCCGGTATGCCTAAAGAACGAGATAGAGAGAGAGAGAGAGAGTGTGTGTGACGAGTTGAAACTATGTCGGAGATGCCTTGTGCCAGATGGAAAGCGGACTAACAGAGCAATCAATACACATTTCGCTTCGAATCTGCCTCACAAGCTAGCCACTCATAATAAACGATTTTAGGGTTTGCACATGTATGTAAGCAGGACTGAAGAGAAAATACTTACATATGGTTGATGATAACACTGACTTTCTTTTTCCGACGATCTCAAAGGAAAAAAAATCTGATGATTTCAAAGGAAATCAACCATATATGAGGATGGGAACATCCACTCACATTCTAGTCTTGGAATCACAATTCTCTCATAGTGTTTAATATAAACAACTCCGTCTTCGGCTTCAACTCTTGATGATAAACCTTCGAAACTTGTAGAACTTCAAACATTTCACTCTTTTTCTTCGATCACTTGTTGTCTTGAAACTTCCGTTTGGATTTCTTCTTCTCCACAACATTCCCTAATAAAATTATTACAATTTTTTTTCTTAGAATGAAATACTTAAATTGAATGATACGAAATATGAAACTTCACTTGCCATTGGAGAAAGACATTTGCATTTGATTCTTCACAACGTAAATCTTCAAAAATTGACATTTTTTTTTCACTTTGAATATGTAATGTTGTTTTCCTATGTTGCTTGTAAACCTTGAACATCTTCAACTTTTTCATGATTCTATTGAGAGAGAGTCGTAATCATGTAACTAAGACTACAAGATGAGATTAGTTATGATGTCATCCTCATGGTGATAAGAATTAACACTCAAGAGATCAAAAAATGCTGAACTGGTGCGATGTTGAGTAGCTCATTATTATACTCGGAGTTTACGCAGACGAAAACTCTAAGAGGGCAGTTGAAGGTTTGGTGTCTCACTCAAAAGGGTAGTCACCACTAATGACTGGTTAGTTCTGTCTTTCTGGCATTTCTTTCTAACCTAATTGTCTCCAGCATAAATGGCTAGGTCCATCACGATTTTGTTTGGTAGTGCAATAACATTTAGTTGTCTTAGACAAAATAATTGCTCTAAAACATGTTTTTACTTTCCTAACAACATGTTCGTTCACTTTCCTGGCCCAATGCAATTGTCTTTTATTTGAGTCATTACTATTTGGTTCAGATAACCCACAATTGTTTCGGCTATTGTTATATGATTTTGTTAGGTGACTATCTATTTGGTGGTTTTTAATGTATGTTTGGAGACTTTAAACTTAACACTTGCTGGGAGAGGTAACACATGTTTTCGGTACTTGGTTATGGTAATATCGTTTTTTATCTCCTTATTTGTTTTTAACCATTCCCGGTGTTCATTTTATATCTAGTGTTTTTCAAACATTAAGGACAATATTAAATTTAAGTTTGTGGTTAAGGAAGAATTTTTTCATTTGTACCAAAATCTCCAACATTAAAATCACATAGTATTCTTTTAGCTAAGTTTACGTACTATTTTTCACTAAAAAGATTGAAATTAAAATTGCTATAAAAATTCACATACGTGTTCTTAAACTTTAAAGACACATGCTTCCTATTAACAATTCTGCATTCTCAAACGTGGTGAAGAAAATGTACCATGAAAGAGCATAACAACGGCTTCCACAAGATGATCATCGTAAGCGAATACATGTACATCGTATTTCACTATATGTGTTTTTGTATATTTTGGTATAAAATTTTGAAATATCTATATAAACTTATGGTGTCTTAAATAGTCTAATGTTAATAATGCTATTGAAGTAAGCTTATGGTGTCTTAAATAGTCTAGTGTTAATTATGCTATTGAATTGTACTGCACACAACTGGGGTAAAAGAGTTCCAGTAGAACTGAAGCTAAAAAAGTTCTGTAACTACTGAAGTTACAATTGAATAAATTGATTTAATTGATTTGATAATTTTCATTAACCAACAGACTTTTCCTTTGGTAACACAAGCATGCGACCATCAATTTTGTCACTCATTTATTGTTTTTGAACCTCACATCACATAATTTATAGTGCATTAATCACTCAGACTGATTAGCAATGTTTTTTACATCGTTTCAGGTATGCAACTAGGTATGTGCAAAGAGAATACAAGATTGCTCTTTGCACACTGTTCTGACTTTGATTGTTGTATTCGAATCCAAAGGTTGAGGCTGTGGAGTTGAGATCGACACTGCCTTTGGTAGTGATCATCGAATTCAAAAACTACATCTAATTGCATTGATTTCAAAGGTTGGGGCTATGGAGTTAGGATCACCACTTCCTTTAGTGGTGATCATCGGATTCAAAAACTACATCTAATTGCACGCAGATATTTCAATAGTAATGTGTAAGCGATAAACTGTCAACTAACTACTTAAAGCTCACCTCTTCTAAGAAGGCCGTTCTTTCTGCAGAGTAAATATTTGTCTCTTACATTATGTTTCAAGATTATTTATTTTTTTGATCTGAAAAGGAGAAAATCATTGAAAAGAGGAGGTATTTAAGAGGGGTACCTCAACCCAATGAATATAAACGGGAGTAAAATCAACTAAAAACCGTTAAAATCGGTATTGGAGCCTAGAAGCAAAATCAAGAGTAGAAAAATAAGGAGTCCCATAGAGCCATCACCATATTTGCCGTTAAACCTAACATCTTTGTGTTTGATTCGGCCCAAAAGAACGCTTGAAGCTTAACGTTTCTAATTAGGTTTACCAAACTTTTCGTTTTTTTGTCAAAAACTCTTACATTTCGCTCTTTCCATATGCACCACCATATTGCGATCGGTATGTTGTTCCATATTCGACTAAGTCTTTCGTCTCCCCAATTAAATCTCCAAGATTTAACATTCATGGTAACATCCTAGTTATAAGTCCAACTACTACTAACCCCTTCCGTAAAGTAATCCCAAATTCTCCGGTCCTCCAACAATCATAAAATAAATGCGAGCTATTTTCATCAACTTCACCACAAAAGCAACATAAGATAGAAACATCCATACCCCTTCTTCGAAGTTTATCCTTTGTCATTATCCTATCATGAGAGATAGCCAAAGAAAAAAATTGATTTTGGAAGGGTATTTACGGTTCCATATAACGTCGGTTGGAAAAGTAGGCTCATCTTGATCTTCTTCATTCCTAATACCATCCTTAACCGTGTAAGAGCCATGATCATTTCCGACCCAAAATCGGCTATCCGAGACTCCTTCTTGAATAGAGATGGAAGAGAGAAGATTTGATATGGATGAAACTTCACTTGAGATTGTTTGATAATATCTTTGTCTAGACATAAACCTCCATCTCAAGACACCATCAACCACTTCATACATGCTTGCCACCACAAACTCATTGGTCCTTGAAGCATTGTAAGCCAAAAGGAAACAAATCACATAATCTACCTTCACCGAGCCATGTATCTTCCCAAAACCTAGTTTCCTTTCCCGCACCTATCTTAAATCTAACATTTTTGTTGAAGTTCTCAAGCTCTTTATATATATTAAACCAAAAACTCCCACCTTTTGAACCTTTTGGTTGTAGGGTTTCCCATCCGGAAGAAGTTTCGCCAAATTTATCAACTATAATCTTCCTCCACAACGAGTCTTTCTCTATGCCAAAGCGCCACCACCATTTTTGTAATAAAGCCGAGTTTACTTGCTTGGATCTTCTAATGCCAAGACCACCTTTATTCTTTGATTTTGAAACCAAAGTCCAACCAATATTGTGAATTCTCTTCTTATTTTGTCCATCATCCCATAAGAAGTTTCTCACCATTTTATCGATCTTCTTAGTTATGGAACAAGGAGCAAGAAAAACGGAGAGGAAGTAAATTGGTAAACTAGCTAGAATACTTTTGATGAGAGTTAGCTTACCTCCTTTTGCTATTATTTTTCAGTGCCAAGAGGTAATTCTTTTCGAGCAAATTTTGAGTGTATTTTCCCATTTTTAAGTACCTCCTACTTTATCTCCCAATGGAAGACCAAGATAAATATTAGGAAAACTAGCATACTTGCAACCCAACATGTTTGCAAAAGTTTCAACTCCCTCTTCGACTGCGACCCCGTATATGCTACTCTTAGAGAAATTTATTTTCAAACCCGAAGATAGTTCGAAGCAAAGAAGTAGATAACGTAGGGCATCAACTTTTTTTGTCTTCGCATCAAGAAAGATGATAGTATCATCGGCGAATTGCAAGTGATTTATTTTTGTTCCCCCTTTCTTGACCGAAAAACCCGAAATTTGCTCGCATTCTTGAGCTTTGCTCAACATACAACTTAAAACTTCACCAACAATGGTGAAAAGAAAAGGAGAAAGAGTATCCCCTTGAGGAAGACCCTTTTCACTACCGAAGTATCCATAAGTCGATCCGTTAACAAGAATCGAGAACTTGAATAAGTTAAACAATTTCTTATCCAAGCCCTCCAAACACCACCAAACCCTATTTTGTATAAAACTTCATTTAGGAAATTCCAATTCACATTATCAAAGGCTTTTTCAAAATCAAGTTTAGAAACCAAACCCGGTAGTTTTTGGCGAAGTCTAGAT
This sequence comes from Papaver californicum, assembly GCA_023531435.1. Lineage (NCBI taxonomy): Eukaryota > Viridiplantae > Streptophyta > Magnoliopsida > Ranunculales > Papaveraceae > Papaver > Papaver californicum. The sequence continues at coordinate 889,102 of JAJJMC010007171.1, read as the reverse complement.
CCACACATTCATTTGCTATCAAAACTCCATCAAGAATTTGTCTTCCTTTAATAAAGCTAGATTGAGACGTGGAGATTATAGAAGGAAGATATACCTTTAAGCGTTCCGCCAAAACCTTTGAGATTATTTTGTACGCTCCCAATAAGGCTAATTGGCCAAAAATATTTTACTTCCTCCACACCCGCCCTCTTGGGGATGAGAGCAATAAAGTTATTTTTTAACGACGAATGTAGCATATTATCGTTATGAATTCTTCAAAAACCTTCATCAAATCTTCTTTTAGGAAGTCCCAACAAACAATATAAAACTTCATAGGATATCCATCCGGTCCCGGCGCCCGATCAATACCCAACCCTTTTATTGTATTCTTCACTTCTTCTTCACTAAAAGATCTCTCCAACCAAGAACAAGCATTCTCATCAATACGCTTTAGGCACATATTTTTGATTCTAGGCCGGTTGTTTGAAGTCTCCTTGAAGGCGAACATAAAATGATTTGCGATACCCATCTTAATTTCTTCTTTGTTTCTGGTCCATCTTCCATTATTACGAAGGTTTTTGATGTTATTGAGAGATCTATGACCCTTCATCACTCGGTGGAAATGTTTTGTATTGCGGTCTCCATATCTAAGGTATATAACTCTTGATTTTTGTCTCAACATTACGTTTTGACGACGATGAGCTAATTCAAAATCTACTTTGGCCGTCACAAGCATATCTTCTTCTTCAACGGAAATAACCCTACTATCATCAAGATCGTCCAATTCTTTCATCTTGTTGAGTGCCGTACTTATAGCTCTATCAATGCAACCAAATTCCTCTTTATTCCACACCTTAAGTTTCTCCTTTAAAGCGTTTAACTTCTTTGCAAAACTTTCGCCGGACGTACCTATAAAAGAAAATGACTCCCACCAATCTTTCATTAAGGGAATTATGTTAGTACCTTCAAGCCAAGCTAATTGAAATCGAAAGGGGCAAGCGCCACAATCCGCGTCCAAAGAGCATAACTCAATAGAAAAATGATCCGAAAAAGGTCGAGCAAGGCGTTTGAGAGCAATATTTGGAAAGTCATCTTCCCAATCTGAAGTAATTAAGAAACGGTCGATCTTGCTCTTCTTATTTGGCGGTCTACCCTAAGTATACTTAGCACCGGAAAGAGGCACGTCCACAAGATCAAGCTCAATACAAAGACCATTAAAGAGTTTCATAGAGTTTGAGACTAAACGACAACCTCTTCTCTCTTCCATAAATCTTATCTCGTTGAAGTCCCCACCAAAGCATAAAGGTAATTCGTCCCAATAACCACGTAAAGAAGCTAGCTCCGTTCGAAATCTTTTTTTCTCATACACCTTGCAAGGGCCATAGACACTAATTAAGGCCCATCGGAAGTTGTCCTCTACATTTCGACAAGAAATACTTAAGGAAAAAGTGCCTTCAAGAAAGTATTTTACTTTTAGCAACTCCGAATTCCATATCACCAACAATCCTCCCGATCTTCCATAGGAATGTAAAGCAATCCACTTACATGTATTTGTACCCCAACATTGGTGCACAATAGCATCTGTGCAAACCCTAAGCTTCGTCTCTTGAATCATAACAATGGAAGGCTTCCAACGTTTCACAAGCTTTTCTAATTTGGAGCGCTTATCCGGATCTCCAAGACCATTTACATTCCAATAAATAATCTTAAATATTTAAAAAGAACAACCCAAGAATTGTAAAAACCAAATATAACCATTAGTTTATACCACTAGCTTCCGTATCCAATTCATCTCTAAATGCATTCACATGTTGGAAAATAGAATTTGATACAAAATTAATTTCCTTACTTGAGTATTCAATCCCCGCTTGCTTGCCGGCTTCTTAAGTTTGTCAAAAATAACCTTGAATTTCACATGTAAACCTTTAGCTAACTCTACCCTCATCACCATCCACATGCCGAGCTCGCTTATTGCCATTACTTGATTGCGAATCCGCATCCTCATTGTCACCAAAAGTTTCAACGTGTATTTCTTGATTTTCATTTTGAGCACAATTGTCTTGCTTGTAGTTGGATTCCTTCTCCATAACTTTACTTTCTTTCTTGTTTGGAATTTCCTCAAAGGGAGAGACCGATAGACTGGAATTAGAGGTGACCTCGTTAGAAAACTTGTTCTTTAATATCTTCTTTAAGCTCCTCAAAGAAAAATTATCCAAAGAAGCATAGCTAGGTTCAATACTTCCTATAAGGTTAGTTTCCGCAGGCCCATCTTCTTTTGGAGTTATTGACACAGGCCTAGTAGCAAATTCTATTATCTTGTGCATTGAGACCTGCTTCGAGCCAAGCGAGAATAAACAAGACCCATCTAACACAGCAGCAAGCCTGCCTTCTTTCTCTTTGTTTTGGGCTAAAATCTGATTCTGGCCCAGCGAGGATAGACCAATTCCAGCTAAGATCCGCCTTCTTCAAGCCTAGGCTCACGAGGTGTTCTAATTTTTTCTCACAAGAAACAGAAACAAAATTTGAATTAAAGGTGTCCCGTACCAAGTCAGAGCTGTCTGACACATGTGTCACATTCTTACTCGTCCTTTCTTCCTCCACCTATGCCAATCTGACGCCTTTACTTGGCTTTTGACCAATAGAAAAAACATTGTAACCAACCAATCCCACGCTTCGCTGTTTCTCTGTTTCTTCTTCCCCATCTCCGGGCAGAGACAATTTTTTCCGGCGCCATAGTTTCTTCTTCCCCAACTCAACAGAAATTGGTTTGAACTCAGATTTTGATGTCTCTAGAGCTTCACCAATTAATCTAATTTGAACCCATTTTTTTGTAGTCCCTATCAGCAGCTCCTGACACCAGACACTCTTATTGGCTGGACCATTAACCTTCACTCTGATCTCAGAGAGATCATTTGCCATTGAAGTTTCCAGGCATACTTCTACTAGTCCCCCAAAGTGCTCTCCAATATCTTTGAATGTTGAATAATCCCATAAATTCAAAAACCACCCCACTTACTCCAATCCAGACCTTCTTAGATTGATTTGGTTTGGGCAGTGCATTAATCCTTGCATACTAAGGGTACAATTGGATGCTTGTCTCCCCTACTTTCCACCCTTTAAATTAATTGATCCTAATGAATTCTTCATGAGTTTTGATGTTTCAAGATTACTACTGGTACAATTTATGAATTCATGTAGTTGCCAAAAACAATATATGCACAACCACACAACAACGCTCACAATTGGTGTTAAAGAGTGTGTCCGATCCAGCACAATGATTTGTAGAAGAGTAAATATTTGTCTCTTATCTTTCTTCCACACTTTTCACTTTATTCCGTTATATCAATTTAAACTATAATAGCGAGAGGGGAGATATATTTTACTTTGGTAAAGAAATGATATTTGTATTTTTTAATTCGTTGAGTTGGATTCAGGGTTTAGCTTATCCACACAGTTTTAGAATGCCTGAAAAAGTTTAAAGGTTGTTGTTTAATGCCCGGAACAGATTAGATTATCTGCATTATTTCAGAAAGATCGTTTTGAATAAAGAATGGGTGTTTAAATGATTTCAACTCCCGAGTAACTTGCTTATTCACAATGTAGGTTCATATCCTATAAGAAAATGGTACTAACACAACATCGTAGCATTTCAGTTTTCGGATAAAATAGAAGTTGAAATAATTTGGAATCGCTCAAAGTTGTTTAAAATTTTATAGGAATTACATCCCCACAAACATATATGTAAAAAATCCACATTATTTAGAATATTCCACGAGCCAAAATGATTTGGAATCGTCTAAAGTTGTTTAATAATTTCTAGATAATCCCATTAACGTGCCAAAAACGCGGCTAAATCCTAAAATCCCCTGCGTCGAAGGTGCACGAGCGGTTGAGCCCAGACCAAAAGTCTGGGTGATATCCTAGTTAAAACTAGGTAAAAAACTGTTAAGTCCAAAATCTCATCCAAATAGACTAGTTAGTCCTGACTCATTTAACTAGATACAAATTAGTCCTTTATTTATTTGAAATATAAAAAATACACAAATAACCTTCCTGATTTACAATTTAGTCTAAATATTTATAGTTTAGTCCAAAGTGACTTATGATGATGTCAACAATTTTAAATAATATAAAAATAATTAAAACATAATTTATCTTTCAAACCGCTCATCCAAAATTTGTAAAATTTATATATTTGAAAAGCTCTTTCCAAGATCTACCAAAAGAGTACCCATATAACTATATAATTTTTATTTCTTAAATTTTTATTTTTCTTCTTCATGGTTATCTCATGTGTACAAAAAAGTACACATGCGCAATATTTTCATAAGTTTATGCAGTCATTTTTTTTACATGTGTACCACTTTGTATACACCTACAAAACATGCATGAAAATTGATCATTCATACTCACTCAGACCTATTTTTTCATGGTAATAACACTGGTGCACCAATATGTACACCCTTGCAAAACATGCATAAAACCGATCATTCATAACCACACACAAACCTACTTTTTCATGGGAATCACACATTGCACCAATATGTACACACCTACAAAACATGCATTAAATCGATCATTTATACACACACGCAGATACATTTTTCTTAGAAAATACACTGGCACAACAACATGTATACCCCTGCAAAACATGTATGAAACCGATCATTCACAACCATACACAAACCTACTTTTCATGGGAATTACACTGGTGCACCAATATGTACACCCCTGCAAAACATGCATAAACCCGATCATTCATAACTACACACAAACCTACTTTTTTATGGGAATCACACAGGTGCACCAATATGTACACACCTATAAAACATGTATTAAATCGATCATTTATACGCACACAAACCTATTTTTCATGGAAAATACATTGGTGCACCAATGTGTACACCCCTACAAAACATGGAACAAATCAACCATATTCACCTACAAACATATCTATTTTATGGGAAACTGGTGCACCAATATGTACACAACTATCCATATTGTATAAAGATAACATGGAAACTCATATGGATTTGAACCACCAACCTCCGTAAACCTTGTGATGATATTGGGCGCTCTACCATTTTGAGCTTATGAGCCCCTAAATTTAACACATATAAAACTAGTGTAACTAATATAATCAGCATGTGTACAAGTATATGCACATTAATAATCATCAAATTGTGTCTTATCATTACAATGAAACAATCTAAAAATCAACCAAAAACAACAAACAAAAAATGATTCCGACAATCACAAAACCAAAAATAAACTTAAAACAAATCATTACAGATCATACTAGTGTACAAATATGTGCACCTCTACAGAAACCTAACAAGTTCTAGCATCCATACCTAGAGGACATGCCATCCATTCATCACAGAGCATACTAATGTACAAACATGTACACCTCTAGCATTCATACCCACAGGACATGCCACTTATTCATCTCAGATCATTTCAGTGTATTAACATGTACACATCTACAATTTTTTTATTTTTTTAATAAAATCTAGTATTTATACTCACAAAGCATGCCATCCATTCATTACAGAGCATACTAGTGTACAAGTATGTACACATCTACAGAAAAAATAACAAAATAGAATATTTATTCAAACAAAACAACCCATGCATTCATCACAGAGATTTTCAATGTACAAATATGTACACATCTAGAGCATCGATTCAAACCCTAAAAAAACCCTAAAGATGTTAATCAAAAGAAATCTTGAGTTTAGTCTTATAAAAACCCTATAAAAAAAGTTTAACCGAAATTCAATTTCGAAAATGTTAAACTATTAACTTTAAATCGAATGAAAGTGATAAGAGAAGATGAAACTTATCTCCATAATCATTTTTGCAGACGAAAATCTTTAGATTCAATTGTTGATGATGATCATCAACTTTTCATCACTGATTTCCAGTAGATCTTCAAGAACAAACGTTGTTGATGCTGGTTTTTAGGTTTTTTATGCTTGTTTTGAACTAATCAAGATGAATCAAATGTTTTCTAAATCTCCAGTTCGAAATCGCCTCTCTCCCTCTCCTTCTCTCTTATTTGTTTTCCCCGATCTGATTTTTCTCCTTCTAAAACTAACTTATTGTAGTTGAAGGATATTTTGGGTAATAGAAAAAGTCTATCTTTTTATATCGGTGGAAAAAAGGACTGATCCGTCTAAATTTTGGACGAAACTATCTATATGAATTTTTTTTGGACTAAACTGTCCAAAGCCCACTAACTTTGGTACTAAACGATTATCTAAAGACTTAAAGATCTAGACAAATAAAGCTCACACGTTTAACGATGAGGAAACCCTCGCTTCCTATTGGCCGAAATAAGGCTTTTTTAGCTTTTTTGGGACGTGCGTTCTGGTGAGGACACTTGGCATAACTTGATTGGTGCAAATATTTAGGGGTTAAAGAAATCTAATCTCCTATTGGCTCTTTTGTTTTAAAATTATTACACTTCGTTTATACCCAATACTTAATTGTACCAGGTCAACATCACCTACAGTGGGTGGACAACACCGTAAATCGACGATCTACGTTTAATCATCTTTAATAAACGGCTACCGTTAAATTTAAAAAGGGAAACCAAATTAAATTTGGAATTCGTTTTTTTTTATTTTTTAAAAAGCAAACCAAATTAAATTTGGAATTTGTTACAAACCGATACTAGGAAACCAAATTAAATTTGGAATTCATTACAAACCGAGACTAGGAAACCAAAAAAATAAATTATATACAATCAAAGCAAAATTTTGATTGTGCAAATATTTATGGGTTAAATAAACCCACTCTCTTATTAACTATTTTGTTTTAAAATTATTACACTTCGTTTACACCCAATACTTAATTGTACCGGGTCAACATCACCTACAGTGGGTGGACAATACCGCAAAACAAAATACACGACTGCCACTTTAAACGGTTACCAAAAATACTTAATTGGCAAATAATCGGCTGCATAGTATCATCCATGTTTCTATAAACCTTCTCAGTCAACTGCAATGTATAAAATCAAATACTTAAGTAATGTAATCCAAAACTAATAACCAAATTAAAAAACAGTATAATGGTCCCCTTATATTTGAAACAGAAAGGTCATGCAAAGAGAGAGTTGCAGAACAAACCGGGTGCCATGATTCATCATTCTCAACGTGTCCATGATTCTGGTGATTAGTTCTATGACTAATTCTCCGGTAATATTAACATTTATGGTAAAATTAAATAACCAAACCGTCATTAACGGTTGATGAACTTTTCAACCAACCGTCATGACGGGACAGGACAAACTCCGTTATACCAAATTAAAAATTCTGATTAAACTTGATCAGAAAATAACTATTATGAAAAATTAAATATACCTATGCATAACGTAGAAGATTCTAATACGTCAAACCCTCACGACCAGCAAATCGAAACCAGTAGAAATATTATTTTAATAAAATTAATTAATTGCGGATAAATCCTAAGTTTTATTGCAAAGAGACCGGCCTCTTTATCGATCAACAAAGGCCACGGCTCTTCCTAGTGTGTCCACGACTTCGACTCCCAACAAGGCAACAATAGCATGATACTATCAGCATCTAAATATGTGCTAAATAACTTTATATTTTAAATTCAAATTTCATTCAGTTTTTCAGATGCGATTTTTCTTTCTGAAAGAAACTCAAAAATGGTGAAACGCAAAGGAGCTCAAAAACCCCGAACTCCATTACCTGTTGATCTTCGTAGGAAAATCTTGAAGATCATTCATCATCACGGTCAACTGAAAACTTCATTCCACACCCTCAAATCTCAGATTAAGACGGGTTTACTCGATGTAATCAAATTCTGTTTCATATTAAAATTTCCATATTTCTCTTAAATTTCTAGGTTATGATTTTGGATAGATATTTTTTGTTTATCTACAGGCTGGAGATGTATTCACTTCATTATCGATTCCTTTAATGAAACTCGTTGGTTTAAAGACTGAAGAAATGGCCGAGGAAGGAAGATCTTCAACATTCTACATGGAATCTGATTCGACTCAACTCAATTTTCAGCATCAGAGCAATATTTTTGTGTCTGAAAATCCGAGTAAATCTTCATTTTCAGCTGAAGAACGAGACCAGGTTCATAAAGTGGAGTACTGATTTTATATTTCATGGATTTCCCCGCCAATTTTATGAAGAATTGGATTGTTTTATTTTTAATTCTTTTTCGCACCGTTTTTTTCATCTTATGTGTAAATTTTCTTAGAAATTGATTTTGAAGGAGGAGGAAAATTACAGTGAAAGAGTTAGAAAAGCAAGGAATGAACTCATGGAGAAACAAAGAGTACAACTTCAAAAACTTGTTCGCCTTCTGAGACAAATTGAGATTCATGTGAATACTCGCCAAGACGACATTCTCGAAACCTTGAATCGTCACACCCATGCTATCCACAATATCTTCCAGAAATCTGCTTCGTACCTTATAAACGTTCACCGTATTGACCGAACTAATAATGCTCAAGGTGAAACTACCGCGCTCAGTGCCATGGTGTTGAAGCTTTTAAGAGGGATATTTGAACAAATGAATTTAATTACTGGATCTGTTGAAGATGGTGTGAAGGATTTGATACGTGAACTAGCTGAACAGATGTGTAATCCAATGGTGGATTATGTTCAAGAAATTAAAGCTGAAATTATAACAGGTGTTACTTTGAAGAAACTACTTGATGTAGTGGGTGAGATGGAGAGAGTGATTGTAGATGGAAGATCAAAACTTGAACAGTCAAAGAAGGAGGCAAGAATCGAACAGGCGAAGAAGTTTGAGGCTTTGAGTAGATTGAAGGAATCAGAGGAGAAGAGGTTAGCTCTGAATGAGTTGTTTGGGTTTCTTTTGAAGGCCAAGGAAAACTCCGAACCTTTCTTGCTTCAACAGAAGGTATCACATGATATTTTTCGTGTGTAGTTTACATTGTAGAAATGGTTACATTCGGGGTTTTAATGCAGTTAGAGCTCTAATGTACTAGAAGTTGAATGTGCAGTTTATTGAATAATTCGATTAATGTGTGCACAAGATGTTGTTCATCATGGATAATCTCATTTTTTTCTGATTTACTTTTCCTGCTGTGAAGCTTGTAGCCTTGGAGGAAGACCAAACTGTAGACGAGAGCATAAGATCGCTACTTATAACATCATTGAAGAACAGTAACAACAAGGTCCAATCAAAGTTTCCGACTAGTCCATGGGGAACTGGCGAGCTTCTCAAGTTTGTGCCAGCTGCACCATGTAAGAAAACCCAGGAGCAACTGATAAGCAGAGGTAATTACCAAAACAAGTTTTTGGTTGAGCCAGTGGTCATAAATCAGAACCTGAGGCGAACAACTAGGAGTGTGACTCATACACTCAGGAACCAGATGGGTACACCAGGAAACCCATCTTCAAATTGTTGGCCAAGCTTGGGTTTGTCGCCTTCAGTTCTGCTCGATCATTGTCAACGTAAACACAATGTGCAAAAGCACATATCATCCTTAAAGAAGATTCGTGTACAACGTGGCGGTAGTTAAGGTGCAGTTGTCATCTTATTTGAACTTTCTTTTACCAGAGATGTTTTGTTAAGAAATTTGGAATACAGGTAAAACAGTTTGATTCCTTATCATGTTTAAACATTTCGGTAACACACACTATGATGAATGTACACATGTTGAATAAATTACAAAAATTGCACCAAAAACTTGAAAGAGTTAGACTACATTGCTAAGCTTTAACTGCAGGAAGTAACTGCTATGATTGATGATTGTTCGACCGACTTGGTTTATTCCCATGTATGTCATATCATGATGAGATGGAAAAAATTCTGGTTTGTAGTCCTTCGCCCAAGATAAGATATGTAGGTTGCAAGGGTTTTGATTAATCTATGAGGGGTTCATCTTGAAGCTGTCTGTCTACCTTCTTAAGTATTGTGTTTGCTGTGGCTTAGAAGTCGACCCTTTCTAGGGTTCCCGGTCGAACTCCTAGTGATCTTTGCTCCTTACATGTCCCATTGAAAAAGAAGAGACTGTAAAATGCTCAAAGAACCATTCTAGTATTCTGTGATGGCACAGAAAACTATTACTGAAAACTTAACTTTACGCGTTGATATCTTTTTCTTCTACTCGTTAGGCACAATCTTTACATAATGCCA
>JAJJMC010007171.1:855530-869281 GCA_023531435.1 Papaver californicum | reverse complement strand
ACAGAATTGTGAATTCCCATTGTAATTGATTCCCAAAACATGACCATTCCTTAAAGAGTGATGTTCTATGAATTCCTTCCAACCTTTGTAAAATCAAACCTTGCCTTCAGATCTCTTCAGTTCCACATTCCAAAGTATACCATCACGCTTTTTAGAGCGACGATATCCGATAATGTCCTTCCTATTTTTCTTACCACCTTTTTGGGAATCTCCTGCAAGGGACGCAAACCATTAATACACAATAAAACTCAATTGTAGTAGAATTCAGAGATCACTTAACTATAAGAAAGTACATTAACACCACCATGAACAACATGATACATTTGGTCAGTTCTAACATGAGAGAAAATTAATAAGGAATCTCACCATTTGATATTTCTTATTCTCTGTCAAAACAACGAGAAAATACAGTTTCTCTTTACGCGAACACTCTGCTTGATCAACCCCTGTCCTTCGCTCTATGACAGTTGTTTTTCTCTTCAGTTAATCGCATTTAAACAATACACCTACACATTTAGGAGATGTGTGTACACGGTTACAAAGGATTACACTAATCACATGAGCCTATAAACATTTATAAAGAGACGAATATGCATATAGTGCACAAACAACTTACAGCTCCTTTTGTCAGAAGAAAAGGAATCTCTTCCAATATCGTCAGCACGACATTTATGCCGATCAAAGTCGGTACCGATGACATTTCCCTTACTTCTTTCTCCATATTCTTTCCTCTTCCTTGAGGGAATCAATTTTACGCCGTTGCTACCCGTAGAAGGCAATACCTTTTCGCATCCATTTATACCGTACAACTTAGCAACAAATTGTGAATTACCAATATACTTGATGATAACAAAATCCCCATGGCCTAAATAATGTGCTTCAACAAAATCAGGCCATCCTTTTCGGAAAGATAAACCACCATCTTCTTCTTCTCTAACCTTCACATTCCAACATCCTAATGGACTTCGAAGGATCGAATCATAGGGTATCATCCCATTAAAAATCCCAATGAAATTTATTGGTATCATCTGCATATTGAGTCATAATAATAATATTCAGTTAATTACAACATTATAGCTAAAAATCTTTTTCGTCTAACCCTCATTATCTTTCAAAGCAACAAGTTTTTCCTTAATAATTAATGAAAGATCAGAACAGGGTTTCACTTGTTGTTCTTGATCTTTTAGGGCTAATCCAAAAATGGAGACAAAATTAACATGCATGTTTTAGTTCACAACAAATAAAACAAATTAACTCAACAATAAGAATGCAGCGCTCAGTTTTTATTTCTCTGAATAGTTTATGAAAAATAAAATCCATGTAAAATTTGTTAAAAATGAACAAACAGAGAACAGAAGGAACATGATAGAACAGAAGAGCAACTTACAAGCTTTTAATGGAAATCTCCAATCATCATTTTGAAAAAAGAGGGTCTGTTTAAATTTTGCCGAGCACCCATTTTCTAGTTTATGTCTAGAATCAAGTTTTACTTGACCAAATTTCAAAGGAAAAGTGATGAAGAAGAAGCTAGTAAGAGTAAGTCATGGCATGGGAGTGGTTGTATCGCACAGAGCACATTCGGCCGGGGTTGTGCCGGTCACTGTTTATCAGTACATCGTACGAATCAAATATATTCAGATCGAGTTTCCGACAGTTAATTGAAGCCATTGATCAAACTTGGATAGATTCTAGTTCAGGATTACGTTTTAATTTCTTCCAGACACGTGTAGTTCCTCTTAGAGCGGTGGATTATTCACCTTATAAAATCTCGGTGACATGGTCGCAATTTCCCAATAGCTAAGGTTTAGGTAGTTTTGTTGGTACCACTTTGAAATTAACGGTGTGGATTATACCAAGACCTAAATCGGTGTCACTGAGCGACAGCATTGGGAGCTTGAATGGCCGGGTTGATTTCTCGATTTTCATCCTTTGGATGGAATGGATGGTGAAGTTCTTCTACATTTCATTTAGGATCCAAGATGATTCCGAAATGGTGACTATATTCAGTAGTATTGGAATTCATCATCAGTGTAATGGCAATGAGAAACTTTACGTCAAAGATTATCTCATGGAGGCAACTCACACTAGATCATGGGATGCCGCCTTCTTCGGATACTTTAGTGATGAACAACATAGTTCAACCAGCCTAAGTTAAAAATGTTAGCGGTGATAGTCGTGGTTGTTTGCCGGATGATAATACAGCCACCTTCTTATTGGGAATAATCGAGAAATTTGGACACATATTGGTTCAACATCTTAAAGAAGAGCCTATTATTGTTGCACACTTGCACATACCCAAATCACATTTGATGCAAGTAAAATCAAGAAACTCTTATCCAACGTAATCCGACTTACTAGAAAAGATTTGCACCTTAACTGATCATAATTTGTTTTGGTTTTTGACACGGTCCATGTTGGGAAATAAAAGGAGGGCGACACGTGTAAAACGATTAACGAAGGAGACAGTGAAACTAAAAAGAATGAGAAGCACATAATCAGAGCCGTATCAAAAGATCGAAAAAGGACAACTGTGAAAGACTGAGTAAATCTCTGCATGATCGACACATAAGATCGGGAAAGTAATATCACACTGATCGAAACAGATAGCATTAAATGCTTATTAAGCGGGAAAGTAGGAGTAATGATGAACGTGGAACGGGAAAGTAAGAATAATGATGAACGTGGAGCGGGAAAGTAAGAGATTAATTACTTTTGTCATACGCTTGACACATATGATCCGGACAAAGCTGATTCTCAAGGAACGAAGAATACGTGTTAATCATGCAAGGTAACGGACCAAAAAGCAAAAGGGATGACCTGTCAATCGTACAATCATCCCGATCCAGAGATAATAAGAAGAACGAAAGAAAGTATCGGGACAAAATGGGCCCATTAGATAATATAAAAATAGAAGAGAGTATTCAACAGAGAGGGGGTCGAAAAATTGAAGTGAGGAAAAGGCTAAGGAAGAATAATCAGAGTAAAAGGAAAAAGATCATTAGGTATGTATACATTGTGTAAGATAGAATTTATAAATTCCACTATCATGATTCATTTTCTTGATTAAAAAGATTATGGATTCGTAACTGTAATTTGATTAGATTTATGATCTGTAAATGAATGGACTATTAAAACTTTCTCATTAATTGACTTAAAAGAGAATTCTATGTATCAAATTGTAAGTTAAAATCTTTCTGTTTGTTGTTTTTTCATCAAATCATTGGTTGTTGATGTCAATGGGAATTTTGGCATAAACAGTCCACATGGCATTTTACTACCTCCACATGGACCATTTCAGCATGGCACATTGGCACCCCCCCTGATTCTTAACTCTTTTCTCAGCATGCTATATTGCTAGTCGAAGATAAACTTTGGCTTCAATTGTTTGTTGGGACCTGGAATCAAGGGTCATCATGACCGGTACGTATGTAGTTGGACTTAAAATCTTGCTTCGGATCCTTAATCCTTATTTACAGACACAAATTGAATAGTTCAATGACGTATTTTTCACAAAAATTTGAGGGTGGATCGTAATGAATACGAGAGATCAAAATCCTACAAAACTAACATAAACCAAGAAATGACAGTCAAGTCTCACCTCGGTCACAAAGGACGAAAATAGTTGATCTTAGGGAGTGAAGCAGAAAAAGATGAGATCATAGTGTTATGGATTCTAGTTGAAGAATATGAGTCTCTGTAGTTGAGTTCAGATGTTTATGAAAGTCTGATGTGACTCTGATAAAGTTAGATTATCTTTGGAATAGATGAAGCCCTTTATTTATAGTATTGAACTCACACTAATGATTCGTAAGAAGTGGAATAGTGAAAGAGAGGAGAACGTGGTTGAAATCATGGAAGACCAAGAAAACGTACACCCACTATTCTCTCATCCCATCAACATTCACACGACTTGATCCTCTCTCATAATGGGTGTATAATTACACCACGTGTCGTAGGCTGCCGCACCAATACCCTATTAGATACCTCCCTGTGATATATTTTGATGTCTTGTGTAGAACTAATAGTATGACTTACGTATTGCTACTATTATTGGTTAACTCATAATAATGACTTGATGAGGAAAGATGCTCAGTGGACTACTTAATTAATTAGAATGACAAGTATCAAGTCTAAAAATAATAAGTCTATCAGTAACTTGAATTTTAGTAAGTCTAAGAGTCGACTATATTGATGTTATTTGAGTGTTGAACTTTGATGATTCCAGCAATGGGCATTTGAGTAAGTTGGGTACTCAGTATTAGTATGAATTACCAATGCTGGTATTTTAGTGAGCTCAGCTGAGAGACTCACTTGTTGAATATCTGTGATTTTTGTTCTTGCTCCAAGAATAAGAGGCGAATGTTAATATTAAGCAAGGTAAGATCGCTCACCTTGCGTAAGTGACAACGAGATAGTATGGCGTTGTCATTTAGGCTAGTGCATAACATGTAGGAATACTAACACTAGGCTAGTACTATGATATTAACTATGGCATTAGGCCAGCGTCGTGGGATAGGTGGTGCAAGTACTAGGCTAGTGCTAAGCTAGGTTGGTGTCGTAGTTATTTAGGTTAGCGCCAACATTAGGTTGGCACCGTGTTAATTAGGCTGACGTAGTGGTTTGTTAAGTTAGCGTCGTGGTTGGTTAGGTTAGCGCCAGCATTAGACTGACGTTGTGATTGAAATTGGTGTTGTCCTAGGAAAGATCCATGAGCAAGGCTAGCACTCGCTTTTCGCGAGCATTCAACTATCATTTTATCAAGATACAATACCATTACTGGTACACGAATCCAAGGAATCCAACTAGGAACTATTGCACTTGGAATAGGTTCAAATTGCTTTATACAAGTTGATATCCATCTAGGAGCATAGTATTTATTCGAGAATAAGGTAAATGGAGAGAATAACACAAGTATAGTTAGAGATTCCAGGAAGTATTACAGCAAGCACCAATGACTTTTCTAAAATTCCAGTAATTGAAGGAAATTCAATATAGAAAATAATTACTGAGCCATACAATACATATATTATGTATACACATAATATTGAAAGTTCAGCTGGGTAAAGCTCTATTATGCATACAAATATATATATATATATATATATAGACTACAAGATTAGTAGAGTACCCATAGCCATCAGTAGAATTAGTATTCTCAATTCCTGCGGAACTAAGATAGATATATAGAATGTATACTTCTAGTACATGACATAACCAGAATTTGATAAATTTCATATTTCTGATACGTGATAATAAATTTATGATTTTCACCTTTAACAAAAAAAAACAACCATCAACAAGCATACATCTAATTTTTATTGATCTACTATTCTATTTTACGTAACCCAAACTTCAATTTCAGGTGTTGGACACGACAATGATAGAGATACAGAAATATCGAACCCAGAACTACTGTGTGAAGAAGTTATGCGTATTCTGTTGGATCAGTTGGGTCCATTAACTGGCTTGCCACCTAATGAGAAGGTGTTAGTATTTTTAAATAGGACGTGGGTTATAAGCCCAAAGATGTCACTATCCAACTACATAAAACCCAACAAAATAAATTTGACACAAAAAACCCATTATAAACCAACTGTCCATATTACCCTCACTTATAATTCAGCCCAAATTCATTAACTGATCACGCCCACTTAACCACGCATGCACCTTCCCTTGATTAACGCCATTATTTCCCTCTTAACTTCTATCATCTACTATTTCCAAAATCATACAGTTCATCGTTTTAAAATCATCAGAGAAAAACACCTGAACCAACATCATCGTCATCATCAATCATATCAAAAATCATCACATTAATCTCCCTAAAACAAAAGTCACCACTTAAATCATCATCAACAGTAGAATTTGAGTCGTAATCAACCTAAATTTCTGATTCTAAAACGATTGTTGATCATCAACAATAGAATTGAGTCTTCTACTTTTAACTCATCATAATCTACCTGAAGTTTCTATTCAATTTTGTCACAGTTTAAACCTAAGAAAAATCACTGAAGATCATTAAACATGGTGAAGAAACAAGACAAGAAGATGAAGAAAAACTCAATAAACCAGTTAAGAAACAAGAATCTATGAAAGGTAAATCGAAGTTTATGGTTTCATCATATTCTATGATTGTTTATGGTTGAAAATCAAAATGCATTTGGTTGATAAGGTTTCATCATATTCTGCATATTTATGATTTTTAGTTTCGCGATTTTGGTTTCATCGATGTATTTGGTTAATAAGGTTTCATCTCTTTCGAAATTACAGGTTTCACAGTTAGGTTTCAGTTACATTTTTCTGGAACTAGGTTTCATTGATTTTCATCTAGGTTTCATCTGTTTGTAGCAACGTTTAGGTTTCATCTGTTTTAACCTAACTTATTGTGATGGAACCCAAATAGGTTTCATCCTATTCTGTGTGTGGTTGTGACCAACAGAGTTGGTGTTTTTTTACTTAATTGGTATTCTGATGGAACCAAAAAAGGTTTCATTCTATTCTGTGTATGGCTGTGACCAACAGAGTTAGTTTTTTTTTACTTAATGCGTATTGCTATGGAACCAAAAATGGTTTCATCTTATTCTATGTATGTTTGTGACCAACAATGTTGATGGTTTTTTATAAATGCATGTTTTGATGGAACCAAAAAAGGTTTCATCATATTTTGTGTATTGTTGTGGCCAACAACGTTGGTGGTTTTTAGTAAATGCATGTTTTGATGGAACCCAAAAAGTTTTCATCCTATTCTGTGTATGCCTGTGACCAACAATGTTGGTGGTTTTTTACTTAATTGGTATTATGATGAAAACCAAAAAGGTTTCATCCTAATCTGTGTATGTTTGTGACTAACAATGTTGGTGTTTTTTAGAAAATGCATGTTTTGATGGAACCCAAAAAGGTTTCATCCTAATTTGTGTATGTTTGTGACCAACAATGTTGGTGTTTTTTTACTTAATGCATGTTTTGATGGAAACCAAAAAGGTTCCATCCTATTCTGTGTATGGATGTGACTAAAAAATGTTGGTGTTTTTTTACTTAATGCATGTTTTGATGGAACCCAAAAAGGTTTCATCCTATTCTGTTCTGTTTGTGCTAATTGTTTACTTATTCTGTAACAAGAAAAAAATATTCCAGATCCATACAGGTGCTCATTACAACATTTGTGTACAGAGGCACCAAAAATAAAAGCATTGATACAAACTAAAGAAAAACACATGAAGGCACTTGTTGCATGTCCATTCTGGTGTTTCTTCAAACCGTTCTTCGATGGTACCCTTCAAGCAGAAAAACTAAAGAAAACTACAAGAGCAGTTCAGATGATATTAGGGTCATTTTATAGAAGTGTCAAGGGTGACCAGATTGTTTCAAATTGATGAGCGCAAGGAATATGATACTATGGACAACACCTGAACAGTTCGCTGTCATCTTTGGTCTACAAATGATGAAGAATGTAGATATACACCAAAATGTTGAGATGAAGAAAAAGGTGAACATGTTTCAAGTTGAGTATTTTAAAGGAGCTAAGAAGATGATGAAAACTGATATTGTCAGATCTATGATGGAAACAACAGCAGATGAAACCAAAGCTGAAGACTTCGTCAAGATATTCATACTATATCTCTTGGTTTCGATATTTGTCCCAAACAAAGGTGGGCAGAATCTGACATCAAAATACTTGTGCCAAATATTTGAGATGAAAAAGTATGTTGGCCTGATGTTTTGCATGAAAACCTAATTGAGTCTATAATTAAAGCTGAAGAAGTTGATGATGTATCAGGTTACATCATTTACCCACTTGTAAGTTAAATTTTGTTTCTTTTGATTCATAAAATGTTTGTTTTTTATTTTTCCCAAGTTTGATTACTAATTTAAATGTTGAATTGTGTATTGTTTTTTACAGTATTGGTTTGCTGAGATGACAAACATCACTTTGAGAGAAGATGAGAGTGAAATGTACGCAAGGTTCGCTAGATGGAACCTTGATGAAATAAGCAAGCAATTGGTGAATAATTTTGATGATCTCTCCAACAAACCAGAAATTTTCTTCAAGGTAAAAGCAACAACAATTCTTGTTTGTTTATAAGTTTTAATGTCTGCACCTTATTCAAGATGAAAAAGCAAAACTATAGAACCAAAAAAGGTTTCATAGTTTATTTAATACCAACTTATTAATCATAATTTTTCTTGTATTCCACAGATGAATGTGGGTTACTGTCAGGGATCCTTCATATTAAAACCCAAGAACATAATTGTTATAAACCTTACTGTACTTCGGCAAGTATGTATTGATATTGTTCTTCATATGCCAATAACACCAACCATGAGCAGCATCAGGGAATACATCATGGATTTGATTCACCAAATCAGTAACTCGATCACTAACAAAAGTAAGCTTTTTGCGCATATGAGAAAGTACTTGCTTCAAATTCTCCAAAAACCATTTCCAGTTGGCGTCATTCTCCGAAGAAACAACAGCATAAGCAAAAGGATAGATTTCTGAAAAACAGAACAGAAAAAAAAAATCTCAGCATATAAAAAAACAATGAAACCGAAAAAGGTTTCATCTGTTTAAACTACATTTTTTTGTAGAAAAAATGTCTCAGCATATAAAAACAATGAAACCGAATAAGGTTTCATACATATCAATTACATTTTTCTGTAAAAAAAATAGGTTTTGCTGATTTTCAACTTGGTTTCATCGGTTTGTAGCATGATGTTAGGTTTCATTTGTATAAGATTAAATAACAAACCTGTTTATCAACTAAGAAACAAAATAGAGTGTTTAAGAAAATTACCGTCATTACCGGTTAGACCTGTTGCTTCCATGATATGACCAAGGTATTTGCTCTTCAAATGGGCTGCATCAAGGAATAACAAAGGACGACAATAATTGAATCCACAAATGCATGCTCCGAAACAGATAAACAATCTCTAAAAATTTTGAGTCCCATTTTCAACTTCCAAAACAACACGATCTCCAGGATTGGTTTCAGTCAATTTGTTGGTATACCATTTCAAGTACATAAATGATTTCTTGTTCTCTCCCCATGTAATATTCAATGCATGCCTCTTCCCTGCATATGCATAATAACGACTAATGTCAAAGCCGTACTCTCTTGTAGATTGATTCATAATATCCTTTGTCTTCTTCTTTGGATTCTGTTTAATCTCTTCAAGAATCAAGCTATTAATAAGTTTCTTCGAAAAATGTGGTCTGTTTACAACTCCACCACAACAAGTATGCTTCTTATTTAACTTCTTGATAATAAAAGGACTACCTTCAACACCATCAATAGAAACAACATATATACTTAGAACAACATGCACCAATCCTCAACTTCTCATTCCTTGTCATCTTAAATGAATACCCAGATACTGCATGATATTTCAATAAATCAGAACGAATTTGTTGAACACCTCCATTAAACACCTGATTGACACCCTGAAAAAGGCCAAACCAATGCGCAGACTTCAACGGTTCTTTAACTTTATTACGGACATCATAATCAACTAAATTTGTAAGAGTTGAATGCTCAAAAGAAATAATTCCTAAACTTCGTGGCTGCTCATATGGTATGATTCCTGAAATTTCTGAACTGCAACTAGAGGACTCATCTCTATGCCTTACATGTAACTCAAGAGATGGAAGCTTATTAAACAAAGTAAATAAAACAACCGATTGGAGATCAAAATCAGAATTGATAACCTTCTGCTGATCACAAACTATGTGGAAAATTTCAATAGAAAGAGAAGAGAATTGACACCAACTTGAACATATACTACCCTTCAAATCACAAACAGATGCTTGTAGACCAATACGAAAAGATTATCATCTTTGTGAAATATAACAACGAGAACAGATTCCATAACCTACAGAAAAAAGTATGAAACCGAAATAAGTTTCACTGTATGTGAATATAAACAACAACAAACAACAAAATTTGGATATTAACATCAACAAAATAACAAAAATATGATTCCATAACCTACAGGAAAAAGTATGAAACCAAAATAAGTTTCACTGTATGTGTATATAAACAAACAACGCCAACAAAAATTGAAAATTAACATCAACAACTTAACAAAAATGTGATTTCATAACCGACAGGCAAAAGTATGAAACCAAAATAAGTTTCAATGTATGTGTATATAAACAACAACACCAACAAAAATTGAAAATTAACATCAACAACATACAAAAATGTGATTCCAATAATATACAGAAAAAAAGTATGAAACCAAAAACGGTTTCACTGAATGTGAATATAAACAACAACACCAACAACAACATTTGAAAATTAACATTAAAAACATAACAAATTTGATTCCAATTATATACAGGAAAAAGTATGAAACAAAAAACGGTTTCACTGTATGTGAATATAAACAACAACACCAACAACAACATTTGAAAATTAACATCAAGAACATAACAAGGTAACATCATATTCCAATTATATACAAATAAAAAGTATGAAACCAAAACGGTTTCACTGCATGTGAATATAAACAACAACACGAACAAAAATTGAAAATTAACATGAAAAACATAACAAAATTCTGATTCCAATTATATACAGGAAAAAGTATGAAACCAAAAACGGTTTTACTGTATGAGAATATAAACAACAACACAACCAACAACATTTGAAAGTTGGATTTCAGTTTCAGAGGAATGATTGAACTAATACAAAAGCTTGAACAGAGTGAGAATATGATCAAATAACAACTGAAAAATACAGTAAGAATCATCAAAACTGAAAATACAGTAATAATCATGAAAACACACAAAAAAATAGTTACAATTCCTGTTCTTCACTTGAACAGAAAGGAACACAATTTTGAGTTCGGTTAATCGAAAATTTGATAATCAAATAACAACCAAAATCAAAAAATCGAAAATTAAAACTTACCTGATGAAATACAACTGAAGTTAGAAGACGGAAAAGAGAGTGATGTTCGAGAATCACTTAAACAAATACGAACTCGGTTCTTCAAATCAACAATGGATTTGAAACTGTTTGAGATGAATCGGAGAAGATAGAATTTATGTTCTTCAATTAAGCAGAACCAACAACGAACTCAAATCTTCACTTACACAATAAAATTTGAAACATAAACTCAAATCTTCAATTAAATAGGAACAAAAACGAACACAAATCTTCAATTAAATTTCATGAGTCAGATTTGGAGAAGAAATGTTTTGTTGAAACCATAGCCGAATTTGCAGAAGATGTGCTTCGGTTCTTCAGAAAATCAGATTTGTAGCAGAATTCTTCTCTCATACGAAGATTATATTTTAAGATTTTGTTTCCATTTAAAAGTTATAGATTATATAGGAAGGGCAATTCGGATATATACAAAATAATTAAAATCTAAATTTAATTAATATTATGTGAAATGAGATTTTTGTCTCATTTTTAATAAAAATAATTCTTCTTTATAAAAGATAATATGAAAGAGTTTTTCGCATGACAAGTTTGTTCCTTGATTTTTTATACCAAGTTTTAATTTTTAAATAGGTCATAAATAGACTGTAGTCGTGCTTAGTGTTTCCTAGTTTGTCACCATAATTTGTTAGCGTGGCGTTGTTTCTGTTTAACACGTTTTTTTAGCATGATAGTACCTATAACTATGTATTTCATTTTCCTTGAAATTATATCGAAGATTAAGTAATAAACAAGTATCTTCCTTTTCTTTCTTTTGTGTTTACATATTTGGTTTCATATCCAACATCTGGCATCAGATCTTGGTGCTCATAAAGTGTTTGTTTTATTCTTGTGTGAGTATTACTTGTCATTGTTGTCAGAGTGGGAGAGATAGTATTAGTAACTATCAGTAATGACGTCTGAAACTTTTATGCAACATGCGATTCCTCGTTTTGATGATCATTAGAGCATATTGATAGATAAATTTATAATATTCAAGGAGTATTGGCATCTTATAGAGGTTGGTGTTAATGAACCAGTTAATCAGGCTATGTTACTAGCTTTGACTCCTGAAAATAAGGTGAAGTTGGATAAACAATGGTTAGAGGATCTGAAGGCAAAGAACTATCTGTTCTAATCTATTGATAGGTCAATCTTGGTAACTATCCTGGACAAGAGTTTTTCAAAGTCAATCTGTGATTCGATTAAGAAAAGGTATCAAGGAATAGGAAAAGTTAAGAGAGCTTACTTACAAGCGTTAAGGTCAGACTGGGAAGTTCTGAGAATGCAAGTAGGTGAATTTTTTTCTGACTATTTAGATAGGACAATGTCAATTGTAAATAAGAAGCGAAGCCATGGTGAAAAGATGGATGGAGTTGTTATCATCGAGAAGGTTCTGAGGTCCATGACGTTAAAATTCGATTATGTTGTAAGTTCGATCGAAGAATCAAAATATATTGATACTCTTTCGATTGATCAACTAACAAGTTCATTGATTATTCACGAGCAAAAAAAAATCAATCAACATAAAATGGTCGAACAAGCATTGCAGCTACAACACTCTAACAAAGGTAGTCATTCAAAGAAGAAGGAAAAAAAGCAAGAAACACAATGATGGCAACTACGAGGAGAAAGGAAACAACAACAAATGGGATTAACCTTTCAACAAATCAAAAATGTGAGGTCGTTGATGTAAGAGGTATGGTCATTTTAAAATTGATTGTCGAGTTAATTTATCTAAGAAGATCGGTGAAAGGTCGAATTTTGCATAATAGGATGATGAAACAGAAATAAGTTTGTTAATGGAATGTCATCAACAAGAGGAGATAAATCATCAAAATAATATGGTACTTGGATACAGGTTAAAGTAACCACATGTCTGGGAATGGATATCTTTTTTTGTGATTTCGAAACTTTTCAAAGTACTGTGGAGTTTGGAGACGATTATACTATTGCTGTAAAGGAAATATGAGATATCAAATTTGAAGCCAAAAATAACACTCAGCATGCCATCTCAAATATTTTTTTCGTTCCTGGTGAAGAGCAATCTACTAAGTGTGGGACAACTCTTAGAAAAGGGTTATGAAATCACCCCTAAGGATGGAGTTTATCGTATTGAAGACCCGAAGAGAGGTTTGAATGCCAAGGTACAAATGATTCAAAATCGCATGTTTTTTTTGTTTTGGATAAATGATGTTCTTCCTTGTTTTTATAGTATAGTGAACGATCCATCATGGTTATTGTTTAGGCCAAAAAATCTTTTCGACTAAACAACCAATCATATTCTCATATATCAATTTAAAGTTGAAATCGAGTAACACCCAAACATCTTTGTATTGATTTTATAAAATCATCTCTGTGCCAAACATAAAATCTTTTCTATACGATATATATGATTACTCAAATTTAACATCTTTGAGCTATCATTTTTACAAATTGATTAATTAAGTACAAATAATCCTTCCATAATATAGTTACTTCTCCTAGATTCATACCTAAAAATATCTTCTCTTTCTTTCTTTCTGAGGTTTTTCTTCCTATTTTTTCCCCGACCCCTTCTTTGTTGTTTGGCTTCTTCTATTTATAGATTTATTTACTGGGTCCCACTTTGTGCAACGTGTCATTTTCTCCAGTTTGGTCATCGTTCTAGATCGATTCTACTTTGGGTCGATGCTTTTGTGTCATTTTATCCAGTCTTGTCGTCTTTCTTGGATTGCCTTTTCCTTGGTTCGATCCATTTTATTTCGATGTGCCCATCGTTCTTGTATTTCCTTTTTTATCTGGTGCGATCATTAGGTGACAGATCACTTTTAATTGCTTCTT
>JAJJMC010007171.1:838727-853567 GCA_023531435.1 Papaver californicum | reverse complement strand
TTTTTTTTTTTTTTTTTTTTTTTTTTTGTCTCCTGAACGGAAAAATATCGGTAAGAAATATACCTGAAATGTGGATGAGAAGTATACTTGAAAAATCATCCAGATATTTCTCATTTCTCATTTCTTATTTAAGACATATCCCATATTCTTCTATATACATGAGAAGCATATATAAAATAAAATATGACATATATTTTTAAATAAGACATGAGAATTATCCAGATGAATATTCCGAAGTAATTGCTGTTTGAGAAATCAGAAGTATACGAATGTAGAAGTATTCACCTTCCAGAAATATTTGATGATAGATTGAAAGAGATCCCCATTTTTGAATGATAATTCATGTTGGAACATTCAGATTGCCGCAAGAAATATAAGAGGCATTGCCTTTCAAAGAAGTTCAGAATAAATTGAAGTATTTACTGAATATTCTTCATGAAGTATGAGCCATTTGAAGTATCTATCAATTGTCGCCTTATGCTAAGAAGTACAAGGCATATGACTGGCAAATAATATTATTTATTTTGCATTAAGTAATTATTGAAATGAAATACCTAATTGGTGCGCAGTATTTAGCTCATTTCATAGCTAAAAATTTGGCTTCTTTATAGCATGCCCCCCAGTGCATCATTGTTGGATGGCTGCCACATCTCTGAAGTGTCCTTCATATGTATCTTCACACTTCATAAAAATATCTTATACATTTCATAAAATTAAATGGATGCAAACTAAAAATGATCTTCATGCTTTTAATTGCATACCATAGTTAAATATAATCAATCAAATTGGAATTTTTTCAGACTTATAAATACATCATATTAATTCAATAGGTTTTCTATCATAGATGAATGTGCGATTAATTATCATGATGCATGATATCACATGCGATTCAGATACTATGTAAATTATTTGATCAATTCATACTGTATGTTAGCTTGAAAATTATTTTTAAATTTAAAATTGCTATTTCAAATATGCAATGAATATTATGAACTTTATAATCAAAAATTAAAAAAGATAATGCAGATCTATCTTTTTCGAAATGCTTGCGGATCGATATATATCTTTTCTTGTTTATTGAAGCTGTGATAATAATTATCTAGCTATAACAATTTATTATAATTATTATTATCATCATCATCATCATTCATTTATTTATTTTTTATTTTATTTTTTATTTTTTTGTCGACTCATTGGGAAGAAAATTCAACAGAGTCTTAACTGTTTTCTGGGTATTCCAACTTAATTCAGGCTATTTTACTCAGTTCTGCCCTGCAATTTAAGCATTCATTCTATGACAATAACATATCAAGTTCATGCTACAATTTAGTCATTCCATGGCAGGAAAAAAAACATCACACAAAGCATAAAGAAATCAAGTTTTTCTCAACTTTCAAAGTTAATCTAGAGTACCACCAAGAAGGGCAGGCTTTAAAAATTCAAAATATGCTTCAAGTTATCTTCAAATTAACTTAAACATCATTCAAGTTATCTTCAATTATTTGAAATGAAACAACTAGTGTAGAAAAACAACTAGGTATCATGATGAGATTCTAATAAATGAAAGTTTTTTTTTTGATAATTGATACATAATTGATACTTAGCTCGCTGAGAAAGAGAAATGCAGGTGTATTGGATGAGCTCTTTGCTTCAAATGAATCTTCTCAGGTCTCGGACATCGTCTGGTGACCCCTTTTCAGTTATTAGAATAATCGCTTCTTCCTTGATGACATGGCCAGCTTCAGCATCTCCACTTAAATGACTTACTTTAGCATAAGCATTCATTTCATATCTCAATTAAAGATGGAAGATAACTGTAATGTTTTCAGTTATAAACAGAGCAATTTGCATAACTGATTATTCATGTCAGAGTATAATGATTTATACATGTTCTAAACATTAGCATACATAGCTTATAAGCAAGGGTGCAGATGTTTTATGCACAAGCAATGGCTATACACATTCAAACATCCGATAATTTGATCTGGGATAAATGAATGGCTCTAAGGTATGCTATTAGTATCCAAAGTAGTTTAATCATGAACTAATAAACAAAGTATGTACTTAAAAAATGAATTCAAAATGAGAATAGTTTGTACATGCTCCTACAATCAACTTGTAGTGTCATATGTTTCATCTCCTGAATATAATAGATGCAGGCATGTATAGCCTTTGCTTATAATACTATTTATGTCTGTAGGAGCTACAGAAGAGTTGAATCAACAGATAAGATTTGGCTACTAATTTAAAGCATGATTCAACATAGATAGGTAAGTATTCACGCGAATGAGCTTATGTTTTTGAAATGGTAAGAAAATTCACAATTCAAGCATACATAAATGATAATTAAGAACTATGGATGAGAAGACACCATTATTCATGATGTAAAACGAATATAGCAATCAAATATTTGGGGTTAGATTATGAATACTTATCTTCTAAAATTACTTGTGGACTAGTAAATGTGCATACTGTTTTCGCTTTTAGAAATGTACCGCCAGTAGTGTCATTATTTTCATAACAAAAATGATAATCATAACTAGGTTGTGCTGTTGTATATTGTATGAAGATCAGTAAATTGGAAAGAGAAATCAAGTAGATGAAGATGATGATTATATAATTAAAAGAACTCATGCTTTTATTTCTGATAATCATGTCATATGCTTTTCTATTTTTATCTTCCCTATAAACACCAACCGATCTTGATGGCCAGGTTTGGATGAATGAAGCTCATGATTCATAAAGATTTCAATTTAAGAATGTGAACTGAAACGGTTCATCGAATGGGTGGCAGACAAAGGGTTTCAGGTTATAGGTGTAAGTTCACAAGTGTTCATAGTAAACAAAAGACTATTGAATTAGCTAAGAAACTCATGATTTATTGTTCATGGATAAGAATGTACACTCAGGTATCACCTATTCAGGTAGCAATTCTATAAGCTATAATAACATGGTAAATGCAGATTTGAGGTAAAATTGGTAATGACCATGAATCCTGAATGCTTAGAGTTTAGGATTAGATTTTGATATTTAAGCATTTGCTTTTCAACCTTTTTAGAGTGACATTTACTTGCAGTTAGAGTTGATGATACTTAGCTCATTTTCTTGCCAAGTGATGGCTGTTGCTTGTTTGCTGCTCTTTTCTATACTGATAGTATAGGAGAGGTAATATTGAGATGCTCCTGTCCCTTGGGGAGTATAAAGTGGTCCATGGAGTAGTATTGCAATTTGAATTGCTCTTATATCTTGACTTGTCCAGGATCCTGCGTCCCGAGATGATTGTTGTGGACAATCTGAAATACTTGGTATGGCTGTGAACCCTGAAGGTGTTTGCACTCGGTGACGCTTTGCGGAGGACTGTCACGATCTTAAGTGTGGTTCTACATATGCGATTATAGCTCTTTCCTTGATCATTTGCTGAAAATGTGATATTTGATGCCCATGTACTTCTTGTGGATGTTTCCATTTAGAGAATCAGTTCCACCATCCAAGACTTTCAATATCTTTGACCTAATACTGTCAGCTCCATCTAGAAGATCACTTTCATAACGCTGTCAATTCTCAAGTACCACAGCAGCCTTATTACTGTTATCCTTAAAATCCACAACACTACTTGCATTAGAAATTGAATCCGGTCCAATTGCCTTTGCCAAAATTTGTTTCATATACATTTGAACTTCTCTTTTATCATACTTGCAATTCTGTTGTGTATCTTGATACCAAATCAACAAAAAGAATCACAAAAATACTTAGCTTTGTGTGTAGCAAATGAGAAGGATCAAGTCCTCTATTTCAGAGTTCTCTGAATTCTTGATAAAGTATACACAACAGATATAGCAAATGAGACAGTGGATCTCTCAATGGTTTCTTAACCAAATTAAGTTTTCTTCTTAGTTTTTCCCTATCCTTGCAACCCTTTAATTTTCCCCAACACTTCATGTGCCATCTCATACTCATACTTGTTTAAGCAATTGGTATATCTTAATAATCCAGTCTATAGTATCCCAATGTGGCATTTCATCGAACACTCTCCAGGCAGTAATAAAAATACCATCATTAGCTAGCACAAAAGTAATAGTATCACTAGACAACCCAATTGGTTGATACCCATTTGTAAGAACTAACCCCTGAACAATTTCAATTAGTTTACTGTGACAACTGACGAACTCCTTCAAGCTTTGGAGTTTCTCACAATTAACATCATTACTCATAATTTCTTTAGGTTGAAATTACCCTCATCAGACAAATCTTCCTCTTCATTAAAGAAAAACAAAGGAGTAAGCAATCCGAAATTGAGACAATCATTTTCTGCATCATCGGATGGAATTGATGAGCTCTGAGATAGATGGTTTTGTGTAATAGATTCGTTGGATTTGGTGCGGATTTAACAAATTCCGAGCATGATGAAATGAGGTGGAGCAGTTTTGAAGCATTTGAGCCAATGTAAATGGGAGTTTGCAATTGTGAATTGCTCTGAGGTGAAATTGACGAGAAGGTAACCAACTCCGCCATCTGGTTTGCAATTTCTACAGACAACATATCAATTCAGTGAATAATAAGAGAGGGTTCAAGCCGAATTATTCAAAACACGAGATGTATTATCTAAATTTTTAGTTTAATTTCATCTTCTGGCTCGAGCAAGGCACGAGAAAAGATTAAAAACAAAACTCTTTTCAGATTGAAATTTTGATACCTTTTGTTTTTTTTAAAAAAAATAAAATCCAAATGGGTTTGTAATACAAAGTTTGTTTATGGTAAATCCTTCCTTAAAACTGATATTGGTATAAGATTTTGAAGAAAAAATCAATTTTAAATCAAGCCCTAGTTTCCAACAAAAGCTTTTTTGAAATACTGTTAACTTTAAGACCTTCAAATCTCAGTGTCAAAGAATAAGATTATATATAAAAGAAGAAGATTTATCCTGTTATCGATTTGTTCTTGGGTGAAAATTTTTTTCTCCTATCCTTCTCCGATTCCTCCTGCAACGACTTCTCTGAA
Source organism: Papaver californicum (assembly GCA_023531435.1). Taxonomy (NCBI): domain Eukaryota; kingdom Viridiplantae; phylum Streptophyta; class Magnoliopsida; order Ranunculales; family Papaveraceae; genus Papaver; species Papaver californicum. The sequence goes on along the minus strand of JAJJMC010007171.1, from coordinate 848,569 downwards.
GCTCCCATCAGTTGCATAATTTCATTAAAAATTCCCAATTTCGGATGAACACAGAAAATCTCCGAATCTTCCATTATCAAATCTCTATGTATCAGGTTGGATAAATCCATTAGACACCCCTCCTTCTAGCGCCAAATTGTTTGTGCCAAAAATCTCTTCAACACTAAACAACCAAAATCATCAAAATCAACCAAAGAAGAGAAGAAATTGAACACATCATTTAACGTGGTTTTCAGCCCTTAATGGCCTACGTCCACGGGTAGTGAAATTGAAGGGTTTTTATTGATCAATTGAAGGTTACAAATACAGAGAATTCCATTAGAGCTTTTAGTTGGATTCCGTCTTTTTTCTGTTGGAGCCGAAGCCTCCCCCTTTTCTGTTCTTCTTCTTTCCCTTATAAACGAAAATCTTTCAGTTTGGGTCGATGAGTCATCCAAGTTGGATCGATGAGTCACCCAACTTGGATCGATGAGTCACCCAACTCTCAATACGTGGCGCCCTCTAATCGTCCCATGTGTCGACCCAATCTCTTCTAGATACTTCCATGTGGCTTCTCCCTATCCGTCCACTTGTCGACCTAATCTTCTTATCCTACGGGACTGGTTCGATCCATGGTTCGATCCATGGTACGATCCCTGGTTCGATCCCTGGTACGACCTCTGGTTCGATCTCTGGTTCGATCCCTGGATCGGGACATCTTGTGCTCCGCACTTTGCTGCCACGTGTCAAGCAACTTTTTGATACTCACAAAAGGTACAAAACCAATTTTGGTTAATTTTACTGAAAGTAATTATGCTAGAGATCTAAACGATCGACGTAGTACGTCGGATTATCCTTTTATCTTTGGTCATGGAGTTACATTATGGTGATCAAAGAAACAACAAGTTTTGTCTCTATCAACTACATAAGTTGAAGACATTGTTGCTGCGTCTTGTGCTTGTCAAGATGTATATAGGGCTGTCAATGGATACCCGATTACCCGAATCTTTATGAACTATTAAGATTTCCTAACGAGTATTTTATGTAATTTTTATACTAATTTTACTTAAAATTTTAATATTTAATCTAGTTTTGTATGTTTTTTTCTTCTTAGATTTAATTCTTAATTAAAACATTTATATAGATATAACGATAATTTCTTATGAAAATTTATTAGATTCAAGCCAACATGAAAAAGATAAAATAAACTTATCAAAATATAATTGATTCTCAAAGACCCATTAGCTATCCAAACCCGATGGATATTTAGGTTTTTAATTTGGTCAGGTTCCGAGTCCACTAAATTAGGACCCGAACCCAGAACCGTTAGTACTTGGACCCATTTTTTTAATAGGGTCTGGGTCAGGGTCTAGTGGTATATGAGAGGAACCAGACCCGTTGATAGTCCTAGCTGTATGGTTGAGAAGGTTACTCGGTGAAGTTCGCTTTCCTCAAGATGACAACACAACAATCTTTTGTGACAATAGTTATGTAGTTAAACTTTCAAAAAACCCAATATTTCATGGTCGAACTAAGCAGATCAACATTCGTTATCACTTCATACATGATTTGGTGAATGATGGAACAATATATATACAATACTGCTAAAGTGAAGATAACATTGCAAACATATTTACAACACCTCTCAAATTTGCTGCATTTGAGAAGCTTCGTAAGTTACTTGGAGTTTGTTCGATCACTAAACAAGCAAATTAGATTCTTAACCAGTTACTGTGAGTTCATTTTAAGGTAGGAAATATTAGTATTTTTGAATAAGTTAGAAGAAGACTAAGCGGTATATATTAGTAATTAGTAGTAGTGTTTAGTGTTTCCTAGTTTGTCGTCATTATTTATTAGTGTGTCGTTATTTCCGTGTAGCACGTTTGCCAGCGTTGTAATATCTATAAATATGTGTTTTATTTCCCTTGAAGTTGTATCGAAGATTAAGTAATAAACAAGTATCTTCATCTTCATTCTTTTGTGTTCACAGATTTGGTATGATATCCAATAACAGTTCATTAGGTAAACACGAAATTTTAATTAAGTTATATTCCCTAACTCCAATAAGTAATGATCCATTGAATCCCATGCATCCATAAGAAAAAAAAAGATTATAAATAATTATATATGTATTTTTTGGGATTTACACTTAATAGACTATTTCAACTTTTGTTCTAACATAGTCACATGACTCACATCACATGAGCTTGAAACAATGTAGTTAATCTCGGATTTCAGTCTCGTCGCGTCCGGGATCTTGACACCTTGATAACGATATCTCGAGAAGATTATCGGTGAAATCTCGGAATAACTCCCAAATAAAATGCAGCCAGCAAATGAATAAAATATTACAATTCCTGTGTAATCTAGGTCACGTCCAATTACCCTCAGCCAAAATCAGATTCATTAGAGAAGCCCAAGTTTATTCAAGGCTATTTCCTTGGGACAATCAGCGAATACTTAACTTGCATCTTCTGTTGGAATTTCCGGCATGTACTGTGGATGTTTTCAACCATCTCAATCTCCTTCCCTGAAAATTAACCACCAATTCAAAACCAACCCATATCTCTTAACACATCAAACGTTCATATAATCAATCATGGCGACCAATCAAGCTCCGTCCTGCCTTCACTCAATTACTGCGCATCAATGGCATCACACACAACATCAATTAGTTTGCGGAAAAACTCTGTCCAAATCCTTGCTTATTTATCTTCTAATCACCAGACTCATTCACCTTTCCGTCATCACAACAAGAACTCAATAACCCATTGTGCATCACTATCTTTCTTTTCCGTTCAGCACCTATAGCACCGGCAGTGACAAGTCCATATTCCCTTTATTCTCCTTGATCTTGAAACAGCACCAAAACCCTCATAGAAACAAACATCAAATTCTCCACTATTTCTTTTACCATCTGCACTGCGCCTCTATCTCTCCCTGTAATCTTATTCTTCTTCATAACTCGAACTCAATCTCTCAACCAACAACATCTCACCAACTGATTCTCCCTTCTTTCCTTGAATTCATGTCACCTTCTTCTCATTCTGCCATATACTCTTGCTAATGAACGGTCGCTACTTTTTTTGTCTCTCTTCTTGGTGTTTCTAAAACATGCAATAAATTAAACACCAAATGCACTTAGTCATTGTGATTTGAGGCATCTAGTGACATTAAAGGCAAATGCACCTACACATGTCTACTGTCTCCCAAAACCTATTTTGCTCTTAAAATCCTTCTCCTTTTTCCCCTTCTATCTTTTTGTCCCATTCCTAAAAATCAAAGACGAGTCAAATAACCCGATGTCTAATGGTTTCCGAATTATCATTTTTCGTACCTAATACAAAAGACAAATACTAATCAATCAATCAAACAATCTCATCTGACGTATGCATGCAAGAACGATTAGAAAATAAAATCCAATCTAAAACTGTAAATGGATTCAACACCAAAGGCATTCAAACATTGTAATTTGAGCAGCCACCTAAATTGAAATTGCCCCCGTGTCAGTTAATCCTCCTATTTTGCTCTTAAATATAATCCTCTAATTTTGCCCCTTGTTTCCCCAGGAATCTTTTCAATTCCATAAACACAAATAACAAATCCTAGTAGTAATCAATTAAGATCCCACATGCAAGAAAACCAATCCAATTAATCCCACTAAATCCTAAATCGAAACATATTGAACTAAGAAATCAAAAAAAAATTAAAAAAAAATGAAGAATCAGTGAAGAGTGGGATTACAATGAGATCTTGTAATAGTTTAGCTCCTTCAGGAACAGCTTGACCAGCGTGATGAACAACAGTATCAACATAGTTACAAACTGTACGTGTTAGATTATTCTTGGCACCTACTTCTACTGCTTTATTCAGTGCTGTCTTTAACCATGACATTGCTTCCATCAAATTAGGCCAACAATCAAAATTGTTCCAGAGAGAAGTGAAGAAGAAGATGATGACTTTGAAATGTGGTTATGGCGAAAGGGGAAAAGGAAGAAGAATGGTGATGGAGAAAGTCAGGTTTGTTGACCTTTAAATAACGATTTTAGAACCGTTGGATTCGTCAATCAATCTGAAACCGTTAGATTATAATAGTAAATACTCATTTTATCCTAGATTCGGTGACTCGTCTCGGCCGATATTCACGTTCAAATGTCGTTCGACGAAATTTCGAAAATCGTTAAGATCTTGAGACGATACCGCGAAAAGCACCGTTATCTCGGCCGTAACGACCGAAATTAACTACATTGGCTTGAACTACTGATTACTCTTTGGGCTTGTCAATTTAGGACCGTATATATATATGATGTGGTGCAGTGGTGATGATGACCATATTAGAGACTATACTTGAATCATGAAAAGGTTGATTGAAACCAATAATGATGGTATAGTATTACTAAGTATATATCGATTAATTGATAGGTAGATAAAATTGTGGATGAAATACTGCTGAGAAAAAAGCAGCAGAAGAAGAAGAGAATAAAGTAACGGAAGATGGGGATGAAGTTAAGTACTTGAAGATGTTGATGAGAGAGCTATTAAGGAATATCATGCTGGAATTAGAGGCTAGTAAGCCAATTTCAATCTCATCTAACTTTGTGATCCACACTTCATGAGGATTACATAAAGAATATAATTGACAACTCAAAGTTGTACATTATCTCTTTCGTACAACAGATTATGAGGGAAAAACGTTGCTAAATTTATCCCGTCCGTTATTTTATATGTGATCACGGGTTGAACCAAAACTATAATGGGTGAACTGTCTTAATTTCCACTTGTATGACCATATGTCATATGTGCATGCTTTTATTATTATTATATACTTCCTCTGTTTCTACAAAAGTATTACTATCACTTTTTTCATTTTAGCTTAAAAATAGGCTAAATTGAAAGAATGATAGTAACACTTTTCTAGAAATAGAGGGAGTATATGATTTCAGTACTTTTTCCTGGACTATAGTTAAAAGCTGAATAAAGCTCAAACTCTAGACCTTCTGGATCCGTCTAGAGAGGGTTTAGACCAATAGAATTTCATGGGACAAAATTTAAAACAATAGGAAAATCTTTATCCTTTTTGACGGAAAATCTAAACCAATAGAAAATCATTAGAAAGAATTTAGGCCAATAGTAAATAAGATGCCTTTGTCCATCTTTTGTGGGCGATGACTCCCCACGACTGATGTGTAAAACATTATTTGAAACCCTAATTCATTCCCATTTTTCTCTTTCACCGTCGTCTTTCCCTCTCCTTGTTTTGATTCCAGATTATTTCTTCTTGCTTATTATTCTTCATCGATTATATTTAGAAAAAATCAATTATTGATTTATTTTTGTTTTTTTTCTACATGTACTATTTTACTTTACAACGATTTTTACATCTTCGTTTATGGCCTTTGGCTATGGAAAATGAGCAGGTACTTATTTGCTTCCTATATCAACTTTACCAATTAGTATTCATGATGTTAAAATCGATTTGTCTTTTGTGACCTATTGATTTTTTTTATGTCATGGGTGATGTACGGGATATGGATGAAGTGGCTAATGGTAAAGGCAGTAAGCTTGGACTTCTCTTTTGTTATTTTATTAACTACCCTTAACCAACTGTGTAAGATAACATCCTTTCCAGATTATTTTTTCATTTTGCAGGAAAGGGTCTATCGTTCGAACAAGGTGAGGTCTGTTAACAGTACCAATCATGGTTTTAATTTTAATCCAGTTAGGTTGGTTCTGAATTAAACTTCAAGCTTTGTATCTGTTATATGTTTGATGAATTTCCTAAGAGAGTCGATTCATGATTTGTGGTTAATTTTTTAAGTAACCATGTTTATTAATGGATATTTTGTTTTTTTCTTTGTCGTTGAAGTACGAACATGATGTTAAAATCAAATCAAAGGTTACAACAGAACCCTCGGTTAAGCTTTTGTTTAGGTGATTTTATTTATATTTTTAACAAAATTTAACCGTGAAGTGCATAAATTTCTCATTTTTTAGTTTATGTTCTTCTTAGAGCAACTGCAACGGGCGAGTAGAGTAAAAAGAGAAGAGAAAATTTTCTCTTTACTCGCCAGTTCGCAGCCGCAACGGGAGATCATATTTATGTTTTAGTCCAGATTTGCTAAAGTATCGGAGTAACTTTTCTCTGAATTCTAAGTATACTAGCACGGCCATGTGAGATAGCGAATGCCGAGTACGTTCAGCTAGAGAAGCGTATTTATATCAGAAGTATCCCTAGAGAAACGTGTGGTATTTCGGTCAGCTAAGTATACGCCTCATAATACGGTTAGCTGCAACAACGCCCTTGAAGATACGTAACATTACAGTAGCGCTTCACTACACGGTGTTCTGGCTCGACGCTTCACACTTCTGCGCTTCTATAAAATGCCGTCCAAAACATACGGTGTGATAGAAGAACTCCTACCCATATACGTTTTTCCTGGACCGTATGGGATGTATACTTTTAATTAGGGGGCCGCCTGTTTCATACGGCCTCCCTGGAACACGCAACACAACGTACGGTCTCCTAGCTAGCCGTGTTTCATCATACGGCCTCCTATCAAACCATTCATATATTGGACGGTCTCCTAAGTGGACGCTAGACGTGTTTCATCATACGGCCTCCTATGACTCTATTCATATATTGCACGGTCTCCTAAGTGGCCGCCGGGGTTCAAATTTGTTACCGTTGGAGCAGCTGTTGAGACGGTTTGTTAGGAAACCGTATGGATTTCAAACGGTCCCTTAGTGAGCCGACTGCGATTCTGATAATCGTTGAGAAAATTTTACAACTGCTAGTAAAATGATGTATATAAATTAGTTGGTTTACTTGTTCTGTTTCATCTGCCCCATCTTTTCATATTTCATTCCTATTCCCATTGTTCCCTATTCCGGTCAGTTTGTCATTATTTTCCAATAATTTTTGTTGATCTGATTTTCCATTTTTATTTTGTCCAATTAGTTTTTGTTCAGTATTATTAATTTCAAAATGGCACCAAGACCCAGAGGTCCAAATTTTAGTACAAAATGAAGATGTAACCATGTGTAGAATTCATTTATCAGTATCTCAAGATTGTACTGTTGGTACCGATCAATCAGAAGACAAATTATGGTCTCGCATCAAAGATAGAATGAAAGAAGTTATACCTTCAATGGCTGATCGTAGTTGGACCTCCATTCAAAAACGATTTCAGGGAATAAGTAAAGATGTGGCTCTATACTCTTCAAAGGAGGCAGAAGTAGAACGTCAGCACCACACTGGATGGGGCCCTGATACAAAGGTAAGGCAACACTTAATTTTTAAGCACCTTTAGTCGAGTTTTGAATTGTATGTCATGCACTAAGTATTTTTGTAAACAACGATACACAGGTTCAAGAAGTAAGGAGGCTGTTCAAGGAAGCTAATGGAGGTAAACCATTTAAACATGAAGAGTGTTACACAATTATGTTAGAGAACATAAAATATTCACGGCGATCAACCGCTGTTTTCGATTCATCCCAAGCCGAAGAATATTCTGGTAGTAGCGATGATAACCCGGAAAGACCTTCATCTAGCCAAGCCCAATGGAGTGGAAACGAAGATATAGAAGATATACCTAACACGTATCCATGGCCAATGGGAAAAAAAGATTCAAAAAGCCTAAAGCAAACGGGGAGAGGAAAATCTAATGTCAAGCAGAAGCTTTGGATATAATTATTAACAACCAAAAAAACTTGAACAACAGTTATAACAAAAATGCTAAAAGGAAGATTGATCAGAGAGATGCCGAGCTTGCATCAATGGAGGAGTATCGCTTAGTGAAAGAGGAGTATCGAATAATGATGACAGACGTCTCCCTATTAGATGCCGCAACAAAAGAGTGGATTGAAATTAGGAAACAAGAGATTTTACAGAAAAGAAGAGAATCTCGGATTACCTAAATCAGTATTAATCTGGGCTTGTAATTTTCCTTTTAATTAATGAAAACTTTAACTTTTGAGTCATGAAACACCAAGTAAGTCATTTATTATCACTGAAAAAGCAGTACAATTTAAGATAACTCGTTTTCACATGAGTGGTGTCTCCGGATGGTTCACATTAGATATACCCACAATACTTATCGGCATTTAACTTTCATACATCACCGAAATCACCATATATGTTCGATCAAGTCATTTCGTAATTGAATGTGCTTTTCTTTGCTATGTATTGCAAGTCGGTGGTGGTGTTGTGACATCCTTGATAGTTGAGCAGTTCGATGACGTGAAATAGTAACTGGTGCATGGTTGCGGCCTTGGTCATATTCATGTGGCCAATCCCCGGGTATACGTTCATCCTCTACAATCATACTGTGGAGTATAATAACAGTTTTCATTATATATGCAAGTGTGTCGAAATTCCACATTCTTGCAGGTTGTTTAACGATTGCAAATTGGTTTTGCAATACCCCAAAGCCTCGCTCCACATCTTTTCGGCAAGCCTCTTGCATAGAAGAGAATTTACGTTTTTTTTGTGAATCTGGATGCTTGATCGACATGATAATGGTTGCTATCTTAGGGTATATCCCATCGCCAAGATAGTATCTCATATCATAATGGTTCCCTTTAACCTCGAAGTTCACTGGTGGTGTCTTCCCTTCGATAGGGTTTTTGAAAATATAAGAACGGTTCAAGACATTGATATCGTTGTTTGAACCAGGAATACCAAAAAAATGCATGCCAAAACCATAGATCCTGTGAAACCACTGCCTCTAAAACAATACTTTCATCGCCTTTGTATGATGTGTAAGCCCCTGATTTAGCAGATGGGCATCGATCCCATTTCCAATGCTTACAATCTATACTGTCGAGCATCCCAGGAAATCCCCTTGCCTTGTTCTGCTCAAGCAACACTTGAACATCTGCAGTGGTGGGGTTCCGCAAATATTCCTCCTCATATAACCTGACAATAGTCAAACAAAATTTCTGTGTTGCTTGTAGTACAGTGCTTTCCCAGATGCGTAAGTATTCACATATTGTATCCGCTGCGCATCCATACGCCAACATGCGAATTGCTGCAGTAATCTTCACGTATGGGGTTAACCCTAGGTTGCCGGCCGCATCCCTTTTTTGAACGAAATACGGGTTTATTGCTACCACATCCCCCAATATGCGGTTAAACAATTGTCTTCGCATTATAAATCTCCTCCGGAAAACATTGGGAGAAAAACGAGGGTTCCTGGAAAAGTAATCTCTCTATAACTGCCTTGCTCCGATTTCACGATCTCTTTGAATTTCGATTCGGGTATGTGGCAAGTCTATATATGAAGCTATCAACCCCAAATTGATTGCTTGGTCATTTTGCCTTAGAGCCATTGATTCTTCATCTGATGAGTCTAATTTGCGAGTAAATTCATCTTCAGACGACGAAGATAGGGTTAACTGATCATTATGAATATAAGAAGGGGAAGAAGAAGATGCAGCATACATATTGAAGTTTTGGTTGCCTGCCATTAGTTGTGAAGGTTTGTAGTTTTGGGATGTTTCTAATTTTCGCAAGTTAAGTAGTTTTGGGTTAGTTTGCATTGTAGAATATATGTGTTCATCACAAGTTACGGTTGATATTCATCACAAGTTACGGTTGAAGTGACAATACAATTAATTAATTAAGACTCTGCCACAGAATAGACTATAGACAGAAAGAAAAAAATGACAAGTCATGTAAGTGGAATTATTGATATTCATCACAAGTTACGGTTGAAGTGACAATACAATTAATTAATTAAGACTCTGCCAAAGAATAGACTATACATAGAAAGAAAAAAATGACAAGTCATGTAAGTGGAATTATTGATATTCATCACAAGTTACGGTTGAAGTGACAATACAATTAATTAATTAAGACTCTG
>JAJJMC010007171.1:792271-838717 GCA_023531435.1 Papaver californicum | reverse complement strand
ACAAGTTACGGTTGAAGTGACAATACAATTAATTAATTAAGACTCTGCCACAGAATAGACTATAGATAGAAAGAAAAAAATGACAAGTCATGTAAGTGGAATTATTGATATTCATAACAAGTTACGGTTGAAGTGACAATATAATTAATTCATTAAGACTCTGCCACAGAATAGACTACAGATAGTAATAATTAAGGAACCAACTAAGGGAAATTTAACTTTTTCACTAGGAGGAAACAATCCTTCTCTAAGCAAACCTGTTATGAAACCTTAAGACTTGGCTTGTAGGAAGGTGTGGACGGCGATGTTCACTACTTGGGAGAACAATCAACACGAAGGGATTGAATTCTTCCATCACCCTTAAGATCTCGAAATGAGGTTGGTACCTGAAATCTGAACGTTTCAATCTTAACCATTCCTCAAGAGTTCTTGAAATGATTTATTCATCAGTTTCAGAGTAAAGACGAAATTCATTCACCTTAGCAGTTAAAGAAGAAAATTCTAACACTTCCTTTGTGATTTGCACATATCGACAAAAAAGCCCGGCTCTATTCCTGTTGTTGGGATTACCTGTTTCGTTATAAAAGTTAGCATGTGTATCTTCTAACCATTGCATGCTCATTGTACCATTCATCCCACGTTCATGCCCCCTTGATGGATAATGCAATACTATGTTGCGATATAGAGCTAAATCTTCCTCTAGTGTAAAATTCTCTGCATTAAGTATAAAATTTTCGTAACCCGCCATTAAATGAAAACACAAAATAAAAAAATTTCTACTAAAATGTTAAAGATTTTTACTAAAATGTTAAAGAGGTGGATTTGGAATGAGGATGAAAGGAATAACCTCATGTATTTATAGGTGTATACATGATAGGTGCATAAATCATACATTTAAAGTAGTTTTTCCTGACCCTTATATGCTATATTTGAGAGAATTAGTAGGTATTTTGATTACTTTCGAAGTTTAGTCGCCTTTTCAGGTTACAGTTCAGAAACCCGCAGAATGGAGCTGTATTAGAAGAATTACCGAGGAGCCAGTAAAACTCTTCTGAATTTAGGCCTTTCACCCTCCAAAGTGTAGGAAATTGAATTACGAAGCCAACGGCGAAAGAACGAGGTCATTCAGATGTCGTATGAGGAAGTTATGGGCAAAGCCACATGGTGGAAAACTAGCTTGTGCAACTAGCGCCCAGGCGCTAAGTTGGCTGAACCGTATGTGCTAATGTGCTAAGTGACGAGTTGGAGGTGCTAGAGTGGTTTGATGGGCTAGTGGCTAGACTTGGTGGACTCATGGCTATCTTGTGGAGGTTCTATGGGATTGGGAAAGCTTTGGAGTTGCCATAACTTGTGGGGCTGGAATTAGGAAACTTAGCACATTTCCTATTCCTAGTCGGTTTCCTAAAAGTGGCCAATTCTAGTATAAGAAGAAAAATCGGTTTTCTCATGGATTCTTTTGGTGAATTTGGGGCAGAGAATATAGGAGATCTTGTAGGAAAAGGAGAGTTTGAGGCAAGGAAGGAAAGGTGGGGAAACAACAATATTTTGGACTTAGCCACTCATGTACAAACAGGAATCCTATTGGTGTAAAAGGGGCTGGATACTCACGTATAAAAGGGAGAGTTTGCTGCTGGATTATATATCACGAAAAACACAAAAACAATACACGGACAGCAACAAGTAGAAGAACACAGCAAGAGGAAAAAGGCTACAGCAGCCTTGGGAGGCTGCTGGCCACCATTGCAGCCATACTTCGAAGCTACAATCAGGCGTTGCAATCTTTCCGGGTTTGAGTATTTATCTTTTAATTATTTTCCATGGGTTTTGAGAAACCCATGATGAGCTAAACCCTTCTATATTGGTTAGGGATGTAATCTAATGTTTGAAGACATGTTTATCAATTGAATGGCGCATATTCCATGATTTCATGTTGTTTTTAATATCGTTCATGTTCTACTGAATATAGTGTTATATGTGATTGATTGCTGATTTATTTGAGTTGCAAATCAGGTAAATAAGTATTGATATCTACAACTAAACTGGAGTTCTGAGAGTCGATTCTGTCGAGGGACTCCGGTTATAAGTAGTATAGCATATTTGTTAACAATACTTAAAATTGCCATGCGAATATGTGTAGAAGCTTGACCTAGGCTAAATCCTGTGGAGGTACTCACTTGGGTTGTTTAGATTAACCTAAACTCACAAAGACCATAGCTATCGTTGGATTAAACTCGAGTAGAGGTACTCACTCAGGTTATCCAGTGCTAAGAATTCAAAGGGTGGAGGTACTCATTCTTTGATGATATTAGGAGTTTTGCCGAAGTAGACGAGATAACTGGCTACTTTAGGGTTCTTGGTATTACTAATGCATGATTGATTGGGTATGCTTTGATTGATAACATGTTGGATGACTGAAGATGAAACCTCTAACCAATGCTTTCTCCTTATTTCACAACCTTAATCACTTGCGTTTTTACTTATTTGCTTTAGTTTAATTTAGCTTCAAACATGATTAAAACCCCCTTTGCTACTTACTTACGTGACTGAAAATACACATATATTGCTGCCTCCTTGTGGGAACGAACTTGTTCTTACTCCTATACTTCATTATATTTTTAGAGAATAAGAACTCGATTATTTTGGTTGAGACACGACCAATACATTCCATCGTGGAATTGTTGTTCAACGGTAATAATTCTTAACGGTTAGAAAACGGTAATAAATTTGAATTTGTGATAGATTTATATTTTAGTGAATTACTACGGTGACAGAGACAATTGTTATATAACTAATTGAGTGGCATTTTTGGCAAACGTAAGCTAGAAAAATATCCTGACAACTCATGTGAACAGAAACGGAAAATGATAGATACAGACAAATATTAGTTTAAAATTACAAAACAATAAAAGATGGAAATCATCCATTCTCATTTTCGTCACCATGAGATTGCCGAGGTGGCATAAACGGAGACAAATCTGACGATGAACTAGGCCCCCCGGTATGCCATGTTTGTGGTGGCACGGTTGCTGAAAAAGACCCAAAACCTAGCTGTGGTTGGTGGGACATGGAATATGCTAGTTGTTGCTGCAAACTGGTGTTTTGTTTCTGGTAATCACGGACCTCATCCAAATGAAACTTGCGGAATTGATGGGTAAAGTCGGACAAATCTTGCGCAAGTGTATAAGCTTCGCCCTGTAACACATAATATAAAACGTTACCCTGTCAACAATAATTATGTTACGACTTAGAAAAAAAAAGATTTAAAATATACTTACGTATGACCAATTATCTTGGGGCGGTAGGGCTACATGCTCATCGGGAAATTCGATTGATTTTCTAACACGCTCACCCAAAATGTTGTACGTTTCCACCTCCCAGTCGACTTTGGTGAAAAAAAAATTGAAGTTGTGTTACACGTTGCCAATACTCCAAATACATGTCATACGAAACTGGGTCTCCAAGATATTCAAATATTTGAACGTTAATTTTTTCCATTATCTTCGTAGCTTCGGGCAATTTGATGTTGCTAACACGACCCGGGGGGTTAGGTGGAATTCTCCAGACACCAAAGATTTGGGCCCATAACCGCTCTCCGAGGTAAATGTTATACTGTTTATAGTTAATAATTATGACCCATATACCAGTAAAATAAAATAGGAACTGAATAAATAATCATAACTAAAAACATAAATTGTAAACTCACAGTGCCAAGCCAACTAAATACAATGCGCCTATCCGTGACCTGCAACGCTCTACGGAATATTTCATTCTCGATGTTTGCTGTGATTTTTGCTGCAATGCAGGTAGCCCACGGGGACCATGTTACATCGTCGGCCGTCAATTCGTTTAGAAGAGCCCTTGCACGGAGAATATCATTTTTTTTATTCGTGAACTCTTCCATCGCGAACATCTTGGCCACACCATTTCTGTCTCAACGGATGGCATATGAGGTCGAAGTATGCCCATATACTCATACCCCCAGAACTTCAATTTCAAGAAAACAAAAAAAAAATTAAGTTACCACCAAATACCCATTTAAATAATATTGTAAGGAAGTTATTTACCTCCAATATCTGACACGATCCGGTTAGTGACTTTGTTCGCCTACCGGCTACGCCAAGTGTGCTCAAGAGTTTGGAAAAGCCGGTACCACTCCAGTCATAAGTGCCAACTTTATCTATATCATCAAAAGCAGCTAACCAACCGGCATCGATGTAGTTCTTTGCATTTTAGAAGAAAAATTGACCCAGAACATACATCCAGAAGGCTCGCGCAATTTGTGTTGCAAGTTTGTCATCGCCTTTTGCCTCTACCAACTTCTCCTTTTTAAAGTATGAGGCCAAAAAGGACACTGTCATGGAATCTGAAATCCATTGCGGAGATTGTCCTGCTATATTACAGCCTTCATTGTATAGTAGATCCGGGAAAATATGTTCTTGTACATATTCAAAGGAATGTTTGATGTTGTCATATGGAATGGGCCCTCCAACAACAATACTAATCCCGGTCAGCATAATCCAGTCCAAAGGTGTAATCCCCATTTCACCAAACGAAAAGTGGAAGGTGTTTGTGGTGTCCCAGAAACGCTCGACGATGTAGTCTATCATTGCATGTGACGACTCGCCAAACTCCATTGTCAACAATCGCGTCCATCCTTCCTTTTCGATAATAATAGCAGCTCTAGGGCAGTGCTCAGATATAACATGATAATGTTGTTGGACCGATTTTATAGACCCGCGATGCATGTACTTGGTCTTTGGGTTTGCCCTGAGACTCATATTACAGGAAACGTGGGCGTCATCTTCCAGCATTACCAAGCCAACATCATCGTTCATTCCTTCAGGCACCTGATCTACTATTGGGTCCTCCGATGTTGTTGCTTTTTTGTTCCTTTTTTTCCCACCAACAAATCGAGAGGCAGCTTTCCTCAACATCTATTTCAAAAAAATTGTTAACTCAAGTAAAAAATAATATTACTCCTTATTTTTCCTTAACATAACAAAAGATTATAATGAATGCAATAGCTGAACCAAAACTAAAAAGTACTGAACCTAAATCCACTAAATGGATTTCGACCATTTAGAGGATTGATTTTCCAAATTCTAGTTTCTGGTACCAAATATAACTGAAAAATAAAATGCAAAACCACAACAACTGTAACAATAAGTTCTATTTTCAAAATTATATTTTCAACTTTACTCAAAACATCCGGATTAATTGAACCCCACATTTCAAGCTAATCAATAAGTTCCAAACCATTCTCTCAATTAAACCTCATGAAAACTTAAAACCCAAACATTTCTAAGCTAATCAATAAGTTACCTCCAACAAATCTTAGGGCAGTGGAACATAAATTAGTGAAAATGCACGAAAAATAAAATGTACAGATGAATTAACCTGCTCTGATTTTTCCTCTTAACATTTTAAAGCAAAATATGTTAAAGACTATCTTAACATTTCGAAATAAGATCATAGTTTTATCAATTTCATAAATGGGTTTCTACGGCGGAAATCACAGGGTTTCTCTAAGGCGGCAATCAAAGGGTTTCTAAGGCGGCAATCACAGTTTTATCAATTTCATCATTTTTCGTTCTCAACAATCAATAGCAATCACAAAAAACTAGAGGACAGTGTGGAAGAAAGCTTTTACCTTTGATTGGGTGGGTGAAGGATTAACCGTGTTCTTCTTTTCCTGCTGCCGTTCTTCTGTAAGTAAAGAAAAAAATGTTCATATCCTCTTCCAACATAACTATAAATACTAAATCCTACCACACAGTCAATTACCAACCCGCCCTTGTGCAACACGGTCCCTTAATAAGCCGCATCATTCTTGATCGGTCTCCTAGCTAGCCGCTCAACCCATACAGTCACTTAGAGCAACTCCCTACTTACACACGGTCACTTAGAGCTACTCCCAAGTACACGGCCACTTACAAACCCGCCCCTCTGTCTCACGGTTAATTAGTGAGCCGCCCCATTTACAATCGGTCTCCTAACTGGCCGTTGTTCCATACGGTCACTTAGGTGCGCTGCGAAGTTGTATACGATCACGTAGAGCAACTGCCAAAACATTAAAACGGTCAACTGGGTGGTCGTTTCAGAGATAAGCGTCTTTCATCGACAGCTTATCTCGTGATACGGCCACCCAACTAGACGCAACAATTATTACGATCTTCTATGAAGTCGTCTCTCGTAATTCGGCCACCCAACTAGACGCTCAATCATACGTATTGTTAACTGACCGCATTATATTTGGTGCTTATTCAGATGAGCGTATAGTTGCGTGATGTAATTTTAAAAGTGGTAAATAAATTAAGTGTTCGATTCTCGAACTTGTGAAGGTAATGATTTTAGAAAATAATGGACTTAATCTAATTAAATAAAAATCAGGAAAATAAACTAGAGATGATTTTTAGAAAATATGGAGAAAACCAGGAATCAGGATTCAGTTATTTCCAACAACTAGTGATTAATCGGGTAATTCTTTTTTTAAATAAATTAATGCTCAAATATTGTCAAATAGGTTTTTATGCAAACAAGCAGAGGTAAATCACAAGCATGGGCCATCAATGGTCGTCAACCCAGCATGACCCATCAAATAAAAGCACAACTGCTGAAAGAAAACCATTTTTCTGTTTCGAAACTATGCAATTTTAACAAGTAAGGAATTGTAAATAATTAATTAAAAATAGACTTACCACATAAAATTCAGAGAAAAACCTCCTCCATCATCCCAGTAAATAAACTTAGCTCATGGTGAAGACAACTTGCTCAAAACATCTTTTCATTGCTCAAAAAGTCGATTACAAGGTTGAATAATGGTGCAACAGTCAAACAGCAACGCTTAAAAACGTCACAAGATAGGGTTCAACTGTTGCCGCGAGATTCAAACAGGAAAAGAGAGAAGCAACAGTGACGGTGACAATTCAAATTAGCAACAGATATAAATGTAACAGAGTCTTCTTCTTCGGTGATGGCTGGGATGAAGAACAGTGACCGGCCGGTGCAACAGCAGTGACCGGCGGTGATCGGCCGGTGACGGAAGTGGCCAGAATTCTGCTGGAATGATCTCTAGGGCTGCGTGTGTGCTTCTAAGCCCCTCTCTTCATATATATAGGCTTTGGGAACCCTTGGGAGTGTCCCAAACCTAGTAGAACTCGGTAAAATCCTAATAAATCCGATTTCTAATCAAAACAGGAACAAATATCAAATCCCGGCCAAATTCAACTTTTCTGAGCTAATTTCGTGGCATTCTTTGCTGTTTCTCGATGGTACTGGACTCCAATTGTGATTGGGTTACTTCTAATTGCTTCAAATCCCACCAATTTCGTGATTCTCTCGTGTCCAGAACTTTCTCCGGACTTCTGCCGATTCCGATGAGTTGGTGACTCGGTTTGACTGAGTTGACCCGGGCCGATTCTGAGGTGCCCCTTATCCATTCTTGGGGTGCCAATAACACTTGTCCCAGGTGCCTTTAACAGTTTTTGAGCCGATTTTTCCACAAATTTTTATTCTTCTAATGTACCTACAAAAGCATAAAAACACGTAATAAACGCAAAATAAAAATACTAACTCACTAGAAATTAAGGTGCAAATTAGACACTAAAATGTGTCTATCATTGCGCGCTCTTCTAAGTGAACGACAATACAACATACGCTAGGATAGCTAACCGTGCGTGTTATATTCGGGCCATTAAGAGAACGCCTTGTATCATACGGTTACCAAGAAGAGCGTGCGAGTAAAATTTACTCTCCTACCGCTGTGGTTTTTAAGCCAAAGACTAAACAAAATTTGGTTTTTAGTCGATAAGGTAGTCGCACCGTTACAGTTGCCCTTAGTCGTGATTCAAAGTCTGTGGAGTATGTGGTTTCTTATTGGCTTTATTAAAAAGCCTTCTTAATATACCTAGACAAAAGTTAGGTGCTTGCTGCCTTCACTGTTTGTGCAAGATAAACCTTAGAAAAGATACTTTTATTCACCCCAATAGTTGTTACAGGCTCCAAGTTGGAACCCATTGTAGCTAAACTCATCATTGATGTATCAATCCATTTACCGCTCCAAGTTGGAACCCATTTACTGCTCCAAGTAAATTCAACTAAACTCATCATTAATATATCATATATAGATTGTTACTTATTTTCTTCTAATTTTTCTTGCATGCCATTTTTTTTTTACTTTTGATTGGAGATTCATTTTTTTGGGACATATATGCTTGGGGTAGTCTTTCAGAATAACTAGGTATTCTAGCTGCATGCTTTGCTCGCAGTAAATTTAAATTAGCCTAAGACTTAGAAGAGAAAATATGGAAGTTGAATGTATATTGAGCAGTCAAATGAAATTTGGAAGTTATCTTTTTAAGAGTTTTTTTTTAATGATTTTTAATATGGGATTCTAGCACGAGCCATCTATGCTTTTTAAAATACAATATAAAGACTTCGGGGGTGCTTGATTGTCGTTCACGCTAATGGTTTTTCATGGTGTTAAAATTCTTAAAAGGGCCAGCTCTATATGCATTCAAGGGGATGGTTGGGCGTACTGCATCTATTGAAGTCCATATAACAATACCATATAATATTGTTGATAATAGAAGGTGGTACTCTCGGTGCTTCAAGAAGCTACAATGACTTTAACTAAACTCTTTGATGGTGATGTTTTAGGTCCAAATGGGTTTTGTCTAACCCGACACTAGTATTCAATATAATAAGTTAATGTCAACATATCCATCTTGGAGTAAAACAGTAGGGAGGTATGCATATCTAATAGTTCATTAATCTTTATCTAAAAAATATGATGTCCTCCTATCTTAACGTAAAGCAATCACATGGAAATAATATAAAATTCCTGAATATATAAATTATTAGTAAAATGGGGAGTTGTTTGTTGCACCTTGGTTGATCTAGCACTCATTATCTAATTCAGCTTATACTTTTAGCATGCTTTAACTTTTTAGTTGTTGTATGGATAAAACTACCATTGTGGGATGTAAATACAAGAGAATAAAAGCAAAAATTTGAATTTCATGCAGGTATCCTAACTTTTTTGCTCTTAATATTTTTTTAGATTTTAATATGAAATTTATAAGAGATTATGGTAGCATCAACTAATCAGTTAAGTATCATCATCATTTATTGTATATATAGTGTCATTCTGTAGCTCAAACACTTGATGTTGATTAGAGAGTGACTCTTAATTGGAGAAGTTGTCATGTGTTGGCTCAAAATTGTGCTAAAAAATGTATACGCCGTGATCGACCCTATTTGCAAACCTATTAATATGGAGTCATCAACTGTCCTAAGTTGGGAACCAAGGGCCAAAGTACATGGATGTCAATGTTGTCATAAAAGTTTGGAATCCAGATGGCAATGTAATCTATTAGTAAACATTTTTGAATGTACATGCTAGATATTAGCTAGCCTTAGATATTTATTATATATTCTGCGGTTTGATTTAGTTAAGTTTTTCAAGTCTTTATTATAATGTGTAATATGTGATAGATTTGCTCATAAAACTGATCTTAATTGTTCGGATTTTTATTAAACTGTTGTTGTAATTAGATATGTATGTAGATGAAACATAGTAATCTGAATTATGTAGATTGAGACATAGTAATGTAAATTCTTTTATAACATGGGTGTTAAACGTGATGTTTTGTTACTTCTGGATACTCTTGCTTAGAACTTGAATAATTTAATTGACAATGTGAGGTTTCAAGAGGTTTTATCATTAAAAAATTGATGATGTCCGTTAGGTAATGGATTTTGGAGAGAAGTTCAACCATTTTGTAAAAAGATTTTATAAAGAAAACGTGTTTTTGTAGGGGAATGACTGTCAATTGTTTGATAAACCCCTATGTTGAAACTCTAATTCATCTTGTCTTAAAGTTCTAAAGCTTTTCGGATAAGGAGAACGACCATCTTGAAACCACCATTAAAATCTAACAAAAAGTTTAAAAGGATGATAAGGGATGATACATGACGGTGCAGTCACAATAAACATGAACGAACACCATGAAGGTGTAAAGAGGAGTATTTGTATAAAAATTACAAGTAAAAATAACCTTAAAAAATTGAAAAGATAAATAAATTAAAAAAACAACTAAATCTAAGAAGCCGAAATGGCCAGAGAAAGGTGAGAGGTTTGATTTGGGTGTCCAATAGACCAAACTACAACTTACACAAAACAAATGTTATATTATTAAAAGTTATTAATGAAAAGGTTATTTTAATCTTAAAATTCAGAACTTTATGAGTTTTCAGGAAGATTGATAATGAAACCCACACGTTTTATTGACCGAGAGAGGGGGTTTGAATATTGATGATTTTGGGAAGGACACTGCGCTTCATAATTGGATGAAATATTAAGGGGTGATGGAAATCCGCTATGTGAGTGGATGTTGCTTTAAAAAATAACTACATTCTATTTACGTCCAATATTTAGATGTATCGGGTTACCGTAACCTACAATGGATAATGTTCACTTTTGATGGACGGTTAGGAATTTATCCACAATCCAACGGATCAGATCGTTACACTTAACCCTAATAATCCCATAGAAAAACACTTAACCTTAAATCTTCTATTTTCTCTTCATCGTTTCATTTTTACTGCAAATCAATTCCTTTTCTTCTCCTCTATCCCGTAGCTAAAAATATCAATACTACATTAATAACTTCAGACATTTCATCATCATCTCTATTTTAATTATTATGATTTTTAACTTTATTTTTCATCACCATCTCTATTTTAATCATTGTTATTAGTTTTTATTTTATAGGTTAGGGATTAGGGTTCTCAGATGGTGGTAAAGACGAAGAAGTGACAAGTTATATTTATGGTGTTATATTAACCTTATTTTTTCCACATTATAATCATCTCTATTTTTGATTATTGTTATGCTTTTTAACTGAAACAACTTTTTATTTTGATTTTGTAGGTTAGGTTTTACTTCCTCTTAAAAAGATAGCATCAATGGTTATCTAATTTATGTTCAAGCAAAGACATGTGCACGATGTCTTCGGTTTTTATAGATGGAGAGATCAGGTACCTTCAGGTATTCTCATAACACCATCAATATGGTTTTTGTGTTTATTGAATTGTTGTGCAATGTTTTTGAGTTCATCATCATGTTCTATGGTGTTACTTTATGATTCAGCTATGGATTTTTAAACCAGGAAATAGTACGATTGTATAGTTTCACAATGCACTAATTTTTAGTGACAATAATGTACACAGCGAGAAAATGTATTTGATCTATTAAATAATTACTTTATTTGGAAAAATTAAAATATCAACAATGTGAAAAAATCCTCCCTCTAAATTATCACATTGTTTATATCGTGCATACTTCCTGTTTTCCTAAGCTCAAGGATATAGATACTTTAGGATTCAATTTGATACCAATACCAGACTACCAGTTGATCCTTTATTCATAAGTAAAAGTAAGTTAAAACTTAAACTAGCATCTACTTGGATACTTCCCTTGCTAGAGATAAGTTAAGGGTATAGAAAAATGATCATGTACGTTTTAGGGTGAAAACAAATACATTGCAAAAGAGTATTTTCAGGTAGGTTCAAGAGATCAAACTCGAACAGGACGAGCCTAAACCAAGAAATGGTCATTCACATCCTGCTTCGATCTCAAAGGTGGAAAAGATTGGGTTGGTCTTAGGGGAGGGAAGAAATAAGGTTGAGAAATCACAGTGTGATGACTAATTGTAGTGTATAATTTAAGAGAAGATTATCTCTGGGATAGATTGCTAATTTTGTCTTTTTTCACTGTCGAGTAGATAAAGCCATTTATTTATAGTTTGATAGGAAACACACTGATTTCTTATAAGTGGTGGAAGTTACAAAAGAAGTGGAGGAGTAGCGATTGTAGAGATTGTAGTGGAGTCATGTCCGAAAGATATGGAGGACTTGTATGACCATTACTCCTCGTGCTCTCAACTGCTATGAAACTGTCCCACTACTTATTAACTTCTTGTTCATGGATGTTTTGCCACAATGCACGATTGCTGTAGACCGCCAGATCAATATCCTAATGAGAATCCCCCCATGTGTTTTATTTAATATCTCGTAAAAATAGTGAAGTCGTGGGCTACAACTATTTTAATTAGGTCAAGTCAATAACTTGCTAAGTTAGTGAGGTAAGTTGCGCAACTTACTTAAATTGATAATTAGACTGATTAGTGTCGAGTCTGGTAAGTTTAGTGGTCATGTACAAGCTTAGGAGTGACATGACATGATTTTAATGACCAGATATCAGTTTACAAGTGACATGGTATAAATCTGGAAGTGTTCAAATCCAAGATTGCCACGAAGGCCAGTCCTGGCGCACTTAAGAATCCAGGCAATGAGACTTGATGGATAGCCATACAGGGCTACCGCTGGCATTAGGCCAGTGCTGAGAAGGAGTGGTGCGTCTCTAGGACGCTGCCTAATGAAGCTAGCATTGGCCTTGGTGCCAACACGGAGGAAGTGGCGCGTCCTTGAGGATGTTGTTTTGGTGAGTTAGCGCAGGCCTTGTGCCTAGCACGGAGAATGTGGCGCGTCCCTGAGGATGCATCCTTAGTGAGCTAGCGCTGGCCTAGCACGTAGAACAGTGCGTCCTTGGGAACGCTACTAGCAAAGCTAGCGCTGACATGATGTTAGCGTGGAGAAGCCAGGGCTAGCCTTGCGCGGAGAAGCTAGGGCTAGTTTTGTATGGAGAAGCTAGGGCTAGCCTAGCGTGGAAATACATCGTGTCTTTGAGGCATTGCTCTTTGGTTGTGGCGCACCCAAAAGGAATGACTAATAATTTGTGACATGCCCTTGAGTAAAATGCTAAAGTGGCATATATTTAATGACATAGTGTCGAATTGTGATGTGCTCTTTGCGAGCAGGGCATTAAGCTGAAATACGTCTCTGAAGATCAGGCATTAGCTATTCCCAGAATAGATAGATGTTATTGGAACATCGATGCACATTCGATACAAGTTCAAGGAATTCAGCTGTGGAATATATGTGACTTGAGACTGGTTCAATATGGCATAAATATTGTAGATATTAGAGAGACTACGGGGTCAGTATAGAACGCCCAAAGTTATTTGTATAAATTGTATTCTTAGTTCGCCTACGGAATTGTAATTAGAAATACAATGTTTCATGTTTTGATAGGAAGTCAAAAATACGCACAGATATTTTTATGTTTCTGCTACTTGGCAGAGGGCTATTTTACAATTCTAATCCTTGTAAAAAATCCACCACTTTTGTATAAATTGCTAAGAAATTGCTAAAATTGTGTGGTCCAATCTAAATTTCAGCAAAGTTAGTTCAGATTGAGAAATCTTATCTTACGTTGTAATTTGTGATACAAAGTTATCATGCTTTTGCTGCTATGCATTTTTATAGGTTTCTGATTTATTTCCATTCATGGGTTATTTACATATTATGGCTATTCAAAAACAAATTCTGAAAATTTAGATGATTTTAATTGATAGGTTAGAGAGGTAGCTTACTTTATTGAATAGAATATATCGCTTCTTTCCTCATATTTGTACTTTTGCAGGATTGGGGTCGAGAGAATCGACAAGGTTTTCATCAATCCAATTAAGCTGATGAATGCATATTTCTACATTAGCAGATCTGTTTAGCAACCCACGCAACAACATTTCTGTTTCAATCTCAACGCACACACCTTCACCATTTATAAACTCTAGAACTTGAATAGTGAACATTAGCACTGAAATGGACTGTGCCAATGTGTTCCACTCAGATATATTAAAGTTGTGTCCATGATAGTCTACAAAATATCACAGGTAACCATCACTAAACTCGATCTATATATGAACTGATGCTTGCTTCTCTTATCATTTTTGTTTTGTTTTATTGGTCAAGTTCATTTTTCTAATGTGGTTTTGTATTAGTGACTAATGTAGTATAACTTCCACTGGATGCAGCCTATGATGCACAGCAGGTATGTCTTTTATTACACTTTATTATTAATTTCAATGCCCTCTTTGTCAAATACATTTACAGAGTGGTAGTACGCCGGCATGACTATATATTGTCATCTCTTTGATAAAATGTCATCTATTTGATAAAATATAGTGACTGGACAACTGGATATTTTCCAATTATATTACTAATTGTACTTTGGCCTCCCCAACTTTGCTTTGTTTGTTGCAGAGCGTACATGGAAACACTGTTGTAGTGTTTCAATCGAGTGAAATCGGTGATCTCATTCTCTGCTGCGCAAGGTATAACTTTGTCGTTATATATATATATTCCTTAATGTAAGAATTTGCTTTGATTTTTAGTGTATGTTTGGTCTGTCGTTATACATATCTTAGTAGTGAGCTGAACATTCTGGATTGTTAACTAGAGCAAGTCTTTGGGTTGCTTTCCAAGATTTAAAGTTTTTCACACGTGTGAAAAATTCATGGCCAGATTTACATGGAAAATGCATTAGGTATAACCATTTTTTGCTCTTATGGGTTCCTACGACAACCGTTCATTTAACAAAAAAAATATGTTGCTAATACCTCATTGTTCTAAAAGGTTATTTCTTATTGTTACATTAGATTTTTTTTTAGGTCAAACAGTACCTTACTGAGAAATATCCAATTTTATCATCGAAATTGTTATATATGCTTCTGCTTATTCAAAATTTTGTCAGTAAAAGAGTTTTTCATCGGAGGAGAATCGTTGTGGTATGACTCAATGTATCATGATATACCTAGATATGTAAATTTCGTGATAAATTTGTTTTACTTTTTTTTTATCTGCAATTGAAGAAATATGGAGACCAACACAACGTGTTGAAGGGCAAGTATAAAATGTATTGTTGGTAACATGAACTGACTTTTTACAGCAATGATCTGCAGTATCTGTTCATGCCCACATATCATATCGGGGTTAATAGGAAGGAAGTGAAGAGAGCACATGCCTAAAGGCGAAGATGATGAGTACCATGAAGTTGCTAAAAAGGGGCGCAAGCGTAAGGAATTTGAAGTATTTGTTGGAGGCTTGGGAAAGGGTACAACTGATGAAGATTTAAACGAAGTCGTGCGGTAGATGAATTTGTTGACGTATGGTTAATGATGAATCCCCAGATTAATAAAACTAAAGGTATTGCTTTCTTGCATTTTTCCATCGTAGATCACACAAAACGAGCTTTGACATATATGAAAAGCTCACTGGTGAGTAGTGTTTACGTCTTGCTTCAGTTGAATAAGGTTCAGATATGCGC
This sequence comes from Papaver californicum, assembly GCA_023531435.1. Classification (NCBI taxonomy): domain Eukaryota; kingdom Viridiplantae; phylum Streptophyta; class Magnoliopsida; order Ranunculales; family Papaveraceae; genus Papaver; species Papaver californicum. The sequence goes on along the minus strand of JAJJMC010007171.1, from coordinate 823,488 downwards.
TATGTTTCTTTTCTGAGAAGATAATTTATTCCAGGTTAATAGAAAACAGTGTGGTGCTACTTCGGGTCAAGACAGTGGTACCTTTTCCTATGCATCATAAGCAAAACTCGGACTACAGAAGCTGTAAGTAGGCTCACATTTAGGTCTTTAGATTAAACTATCCCAAAGTAATTATCAATTTTTTTGACTTTTGATGTTTATGTTCAGTAAAATTATCGTAATTGATACTTGAGATATCGTAATTAATATCCGTTCTAATCAAATTGAATAATTGAAGTTGTTAGATCAAAGCCTTGCCAAGGAAATTGATACATAAAGTTTTTAGATCAAAGCCTGCCACAGACCATAACAGTATATGCTTCTTTTATCTTTGCTAGATGCATCTTATTCTCTTATGAAACTTTTCAGTTGCAGGAAGAAATTGTTACAAATATTAAAAGGCCACATTCTCTCCTGAAATATTTTAGTTGCAGGAAATTCAAACTTCAGTCAGTTTTTTTTTTCATATGCTTCCCCGATTTTGTTTTACCTGGAACCGATATTTGATTTAGTTGTCACTTCGTTCTAATGAACATCTGTAAAGAACAATATGTAGATGTTTTCAAGGAGTTTGTATTGGAAATCATTCTCTTAAATAAGACAGAATCATGTCTTCATTATACTTGATAAACTATGACCTGAGATCAATGTCCCCCTCTTTTGTAATAAGTGGGAGGTGAACAAGAGAGTTCTGGAAGTTCCTGGAGTTGAATAAAAGGAGTAATAGTTTTCTTTACAGTCCTTGCGTGTTTTTATCTTCCATAGTTTTCATAACATATACATAACCATCTTGATATGTTGTTGACTCCTGCACCTGATGTTGTGGCAACACACGGCATGACCTGGATGTTTTTTTTTTTAATTAGTTAAATTTGACAGGTGTTTAGTAGCAATGCATTTCATTGGTTCAGGGGTTACGGATAAAAAAGTTAAATATTTTTAATTTTTTTCATATTAGCTTACATGTTCTTACCAGATTTTGGTAATTTTCAAATTCTTCGACGGACTCGAGTTTACGACTATGTTGCTTCTGTTGATAGGGAATAAATGATAATTTTCAAGTTCTTATGAAATAATTGGTCAATACATATTCTTCCTTCTGAATCTTTATGCTAAGTGAGCTTCTTTTACAGAAACATATGCAGACGTTATCCAATGTTCAAATAATTATCTACGTGGTATTCTTTATATAATCAGAGAAGAAACAAAAATCGCTCTCTTTAATAATAGATATAGTTGATCCTTTTTTTACTTTACTTTTGGTGGATTTGACTAGAGTATTTGTTGTCTTAGAATTGTTTCCCAATGCATAAAGTTTTGGTTAATGGACTAGATTTTTTAGATCTGGATTTTTGTTTAGTGACTGAAGGATTATTTATGTGGAGATAAAATAAAAACTAGAAACTTCTCAATTTTAATCGAGGATAGAGGGTGTTTAAGCCAAAAATTCCTTTTGCTAAACAACCAATCAAACTTTTGGATACAAGTTAAATAAATGTAAACGAATAACAAAGAAACATCCTTTTAAGTAATAAAGAATCATCTTTTTCATAAATTGTTTAAGCTCAATACAATAGATCATCTAGGTTTTGCAATTTCTGGGTTTATAATCTTTACACTTTTCCATTCAATACAGAAATTCAAACATTATACAATTACTTCTCATAGGTTCGTACCTAAAAATTTCTTCTCTTCCCTTTCTCAGGTTTTTCTTTCTATTTTTTCCGTTCCTCTCTTTGTTGTTTGATCTTTTCTATTTATAGATCTATTTTTCTGATCGCTCTTTATACCACGTGTCATTTTCTTCAGCTTAGTCATCGATTCTGGATCAATTCTTCTCTGGGTCGATCCATCTTGTTTCGATGTATCTATCGTCCTTGTACTTTATCTTTATTTGGTGCGATCGTATAGATGACAGATCTTTCTTAACAGCTTCTTGGTTCGATACTTTATATGTCCGACACGTGTTTCCTTATCTCTTAAGACTTCTGTGGCCTCGATCATAGAGTAATTATTATAATCTGCTTTCTCGATCATTAAGATAATATAATAATAATTACCTTTTACTTTCTCGATCTTTAAAATAATAGAGTAATTATTATCTTTTACTTTCTCGATCATAAAATAATATAGTATTAATAACTTTTTGCTTTCCCGAACAGCTATCAATTAATGCTGTTTGTTTTATTCGTTGGTGTTCAGCTTTCTCGATCTTATGTGTCATTCATGCAGCTCTTCGCTCAGGAAACGTCTCATGTCTTTTCGATATTCGATATCTTTGATAGTGATCCTGTGTTTCTCACCTTTTTTAATCTAGATGCTTCTTAACTTGATCCTCTTCCACGTGTCGTGCTTCTTTAATTTACTAACAGAGGGGAAAAAAATCGTGGTCTTAATTAAAGGTAGAAGTTTTAATGGTGAACTTATACATGTGCGGTTTATATGATGATTTTAGGTTGTTGGGGATAGGGATGCCTAAAGTAATATGGTTGGAGGATTTTATTTTAATAGAGGATAGAGAGGGGGAAAACGTGGTATTAGTTAAAGGTAGAAGTTTTAATGGTGAAATCATAACTTATTCAAGCCATTTTTCATGGGTTGCATTTTGTTTTTATGTGCTGAAGTCTGGATGCATATAAATATGTTGTACACCTGATTCCAACATAACCAAAACTTATATGGTTCTTATCATTTATGATTATTAGAACAATTACGGATTTCTCCTTCACTATGCAGTTGGACATCAAACTATTGATTTGTCAAGCAAACCTCATTTGGGTATTATCGGTTTTAAGCAGAAAGATAGAAATTAAATAAAAATTTAAAGTATTGTTTTAATATCATTTGTATTATTTTATTTATACTATGAAGTGTTGTCCTTACCTTCAGGGAGGGTTGTCGTTCAATTTTTACTTTTTGTTACACAGGTTTGTTGTAAAGTTGTCGAATGATAATGAAGGTTTTATTATGTCTCTCAACAATTATCCGATTCATTAATCATTATGCATATTTTATCAAGACTTGAGGCATACTAAGATATTTCCTTGGTAAGGTGAAGATGATTAACCTGAGTTATGTTATTTAGTTAAAAACTGATTGAAGTAGTAGTGTAAATCAGTAAAGTGCAGATATGTGTTGTAGTCTTTCATCATTCCTTTGGATGTCTTAGCTCAACAGGTAGAGCACATGACTTTTAGTCATGAGGATATGGTTTCGACTCCCATAGACAGTGACTGAAGCAATGCTACACTGTTGGTATTTTTGAGAACGCTTCGTTGTACACATTAAAATAACACCATCAATTGGAGGTGTAGAAGATGACTTTCCCAAAAGCAACTTAAAGAAGGTAAGTTAAATATGTTGAATAGAACGAGGAAGAGAAAACGAGGAAGGCGAGGAAGAGAAAACAACTAGCTCTTAAAGGAAGGTGCTACTATGGATGAAGGAGGCCATAGTCAATCTTCTCAATCAAGTGGGGGGGCTAAAATCACGTTTAACGATGAAGAAATTCAAGGAACCAACACTGGTATGACCGAGGCTTCGACCACTGAAGACTAGACTGGACAATTGTTGTAGTACCTAATGAAATGTATATTTATTTGTTTTTGTGGTTTCAAACAATTGGATGGAAAAGAAAATAGAAGAGATAACCTTTTTAGGGTCAATGTGTACTTGGTTACTTGTAAATCTATGACTATCATACCCACTGTTTTGTATCAGAGTATTTATCAACGTTAAGGTGAAATTCAAGTATTCAACCATTAGGGTTGTTTATTGGATTTTGGTGAAATTTAAGTTTCATCATGTAACTAAACAATTGAAATCGAGTTTAGTTCTTCGAAGTCAACCCTCACATATGATGCACGAGATCATCTTATAATTCGTTCCTTCAGGAAAAACGAAGACCGTCAAAAAATTCATAGGTACCTGTAGATGGTGTGTTTTTGATGAGGTTAAAATAGTAAATTACCTTTCAAGACTCTAGTATGAGAAATACTAAGCTTTTAAAATTATGCAAAATAATTCTTGAGTAGGCGCTTATCCCTACCCTCTCTCAGGCGTTTATCCATGTCATCTCTCTATATGTATGGCCAAATAAACGAACAAATTGATGAATTTAATCAAATATTCATCACTACACAAAATCATCAGAACAACAATGGCGCCCACAACAACATTCCCAGATGTTTTATGATTTTTACATAAAATCTCAAGCTCCTAGATGGATTTCCCACTAGTATAGAACAATTTGAGTATTATTTTGGTAATACATTCCACAATTGAATCCCTAAAATTACCTATGTTAATATTTATGTTCAAATTGAGCAATCTTAACCTATTAAAATAGATCTCTCTCTCTATATATATATATATATATATATATTTAATTAAAGTGCCACAATTGTGCTTAAATAAAATATCAAAATTGTGACAGACACAAGTTCATAGCTTCTACTAGCTAAGCCCCACTTCAATTGCATTAATCATTTGCTTAAAGAGACAACTAATGTGAGTGAGGAAAGAATTCAATTTAAGGGTCTTTGAAACGATTGATTTGCAACACTTATAAACGTGTCAAAAGATTGTCAAAGCATTTTCAAACCTAATTGGGGTTTTAAAAAAAATCCACAACACTTGCAAGCGTTGCATAAAAGTGTGACAAAAGGTATCTTCCAACCCAAATTAGGGGTTGAAAAAGTTTTGCAACACCTATAAATGTTGCAAAAGCGTGTTAAAAGGTTTCAAACCCTATTTTCGAAATTAGGGAAGATAAACCTAATTTTCCAAAACACGTCTTGCTCCTCTCTTGTGCGTCTTGTTTCCTGGAACAAGACTTGCACGACTTCGCTCCTAGCATGGACATCATGTTCCTCTTCAAATGCTTGGTGTTTTTACTACTTTGCTCTTGATGCGCGTCGTAAGTGCAACAAATTACTCAAGATATTTCCCACTAATTATCTAGTAATATAGCAGTAGTAAGGATCGTTCCCACAAAGCGTTGTATAATTGAGATGTTATTTAGATTAGAAACTAAGAATAAAAGTAAATACTAACGGGGGATTGAATTATGAATTAACTAAAACACAATAAAAAGACAATAAGAGTAAATAGATGATTAGGGAGTCCTTCGCCATTATCAAACGTTGACTGAATTAATATACTTATCTATCTTTCGTTAGAATCATTCATCACCAACCTTAGAATAGCAGCTAGATCAGTGTTATCCTCAAAACTCCTTTTATCACTGGATACAGAAGTTCTCGACTACCAGATTTTATTCGACTGAACCACCAAGTAGTAGATCACTCAAGGTGTAACCCAATCGAATGCTTTAAGCTTTGTGAATTTAGGTTGATCCCAGTAGTTAAACTCTTACATCAAGGTACACTTGCTGATGTTGTCTTCACTCGCAATTGCTCCATGATGTGTATTGTAGTTGTGGTAATAATGGGTTTCAAACTCTCTAACTTGTGAAGATTGATTTTAGATTTAATAAACTAATTTTTAAACTAGAAAATATACATAAAAGATGAAAGTAATATTCACAAATATTGAGGTTATGCATTTCACCATTGACCAATTAAAGTGATTCGATCTAATCAATATTCATGCAATTCGTTACGTTTAAAGTGATTCTAATATGTTGCAAAAGTAGATTTTCAAAGTAACAATTGTAAATCGAAAGTATAAAACATCAAAAACCCTAGGCTAAGCATGCTATATTAAAAGAAATCATAACTGTTTAATAAAAATCCTTAAATCAATTTTTAATCAAAGCAAATAATCATAAAAGAAATTGCAAAAATCAATTAAAATAGAAATATACCATTTTTCTTGGAACACTGGCTTCCTCCATCGCCTCAACAAAGGGGTTTAGCTCCTCAAATTAATAACTTGCTCAAAATAATTATTCATGGATCAAAGTGTTTACAAATGATGAAAAAGAGTGAAAATAATGAAAACAGGAAATTTGCAACGTTTGTTAGGCGTTGCGAACTCAATGTTACAGAGGGAAAAGTGTTTCACTGAAGATAAACGTTCCAAAATGAAGATAAATGTTGCAAAATTAAAAGCTTTAGCAAAAGAATCTTCAACTTTTTGGCCACGAAAAATTCAATCTTTTAGCAACGATTTCTTCATCTTCTTCATCACGATCATGAACAGATTTTTTGATTTTTTGATTTCTTTGATTCTGTCCAGAGCCGGCCCCCCATCATGCTTCCTAGCACCCTCCTATTTATATTCGAACATTCAACAACCCCCAAATCTCTCAAAAATCTTTTGTTTTACTCTCAGCAAGATTTTATTCTCGTGATCTGATTTTTTTTTTCCCAAAACAAACTTGGTGATGCTGGTTTGTTCCTCGGTTATCAAATATTTTTCCAATGATATAGAAAAAGGATCAGTTGACATAGGAAATAAATCCTATATGTTCTGCGATAATCATATTCTTTTATCCTTGTTTAAAACCGATAATATCTTTTTATTTCCTATTACGGCGTTGAGCGATCACGAGATTCTCTTGTTTTTTACACTGTGTACGATTCCCTTATTAAGAAAATGATATATCTTGTCATAAAAACCTTAATAATCTTTCCAAAAATCCACCTAGTTAGGAATAAAATTTCATGCAATGAAAATATTTATTTTCCCGCCAAATTTCTTGTTTAAACTTGAGAAGCGGGTGCCTTTATCCACTCGATGGGTGCCTTCAACAATTTCTGAGGTGGGTGCCTTTAACTCTTTTCAGAGTGCCTTTAATACTTTTTAAGCCAATTTCTTCACGATTATTTATTCTTTCAAAAATACCTACAAACACAATAAAATGACATTATTAATACAAAAATCGAGTAATAGCAATACAAATGTGAGCTCAAATAAGACACATAAATGTGTCTATCATTCCACATAATCCCTCTGCAAGGTCTCGCGATTTCTACTTGTGTACGATTCGATGGACGATTACTTATCTCATAACTCAATACTAGCAATTGAGTGATCAATAGATTAATCTAGCGTGCACTCCAAACAATCTAAGAAATCAATCATAAACCCTGGATATAGTGAAAACAAACGATGATGATAATAAATTCAAACAAAATTATATTAACTAATAAAGTTTGACGTTTAGAACATTGAATTCATCCTTAATCAACAAAGGTTTAGCTACTCATATTACAAAGAAGAACCTCTAAAAGAGTAAACCCTAGGTTTAGATGTAGAAGTTGTGATATGAGAGGTAAGGTTGTGTAGAGATTACTTAAAAGATGTCTTGTTTTAGCCTTATAGGTCTTCTTTTATAGCCTTCAATGCTTGGCTCTCAAGTTTCCTCTCCTTCTAGGGTTTAGAATCCTTCCTTAACCATGTTTTCTTGCCTTAGAAGTCAAAAATGCGTCAAAACGGACCCCTTAGCTTGCCACGGACGGCATAGGTGAATTCCCATGAGCAATGCGGGAACTTAGACCAAAATACCTCAAATTATTTGCCCAAATTCTTATCACGGCCGGCATTGTATGATTTTCTATGAGCAATGCCGGCTGAAGAGTTGGAGATGACCTTTTTTTTCGTCTCGATTGTTTTGTCTACAACTTCTTCCTCCGAACTCGGAATGACCTCATTCTTTTTGCGTTCACTTCGTATTATCGTTATATTCAAGATGGTATTAAGAATTACTGGATTTGAATGATTAGAATTTGTCGTGGACTCTCATTTACTTGTAATGTTTTATTTCCTTGCTCATTTTAAGCACTTTGTAGCTCCTTTTTGGATGATTCATCTAATATAACATATAAGATAAAAAACAAGAGTAATAACAAGTAATATTCAAGAATTATAGATAATATTAGTATGGATTTGACACTAGAAATATGTGAATTATGCACTTATCATCCCTTAACATGTGAGGTTGAGCAGAAGAGTAAATATGAAATTTTTTCCTTCTGGACAAACACTTTCAAACCCTAAATTTTGAAGAGGGAGACGTCTCTACCTATCTTGCATCCAACATGAACACCTTAGTCAAGCAACTAAGCTGATGCGACCACTCTCAATGCAAAACTCGCATTCCTTTAGACACAATATCAGGTCCACACGATTTGTCCTTTTTGACAAAATTAGATAATTTTACTCTTTTACCCTCAACATGTGAGCCTGAGTGAAAAGAATAAAATATGAGTGTCTTGCTTCTTGTAAAAAAAGGTGAGAATCTTCACATGAGGACCAAGCTTGGCGCTCCTCCCCTCTTTTCTTCATGTGAGAACCAAACTTGGCGTTCCTCCTCTCTTCTCTTCATGTAAAAATCAAAGTTTGGTATTCTCCTCTTCTGTCACATGAGGACCAAAGCTTGGTCTCCTCCTCTTCCTTCACGATAAAACCAAAGTTGGTCACTCTTTCTCGTCCTAAACGAGAATACCAAAATTGGACGCTCTTCCCTTTCTTTTGTTCACATGAATATTCTGGCTTAATAAGTTAGGGTTTCGACAAATCTCAAAAATCCTAAGCTATACTAGGTCTCTCACGTACAATTTTCATGCTCAGCTGTATGTTCTTATCAATGCAAGATTGACTAAGATGGGCACACTGTTGCTTATACACACAAATAAATACATATTTATTTTATCGGTCTGCTGTACTCATCATCTAGTCAATGCAAGACACATTTATTGTAGTCTGCTAGACTCACTAGTCAAGTCAAGCAAGACAGACTCACTAGTCAAGTCAAGAAGGACAAGTCTTTAATCAAGAGACCCGTTGAAGAAGTCTCAATTGACTTGACATTATTATTGTTTAATACTACAGCATTACACAAGAAATAAAATGTCACAAATGGGATTATACTAATTATGATTTTGGTCTGGCGGTCTACGAAATGTGGTGCAGCAGTGCACCCACTAAAGAGAAGTTTTGGAAAGATCGATAACAGTTGAGTAAATGAGTGGTGAGTTGAGTAACTAACTATTCAACCACAGTTAAATTGGAAAGAAGCTGTCAACTTCTTATCCACTTTCACCATTTCACCACTACTAAACACATGCCAGTTTCTTCCAGAAAAGAGGTCGAGTGGTTACAATAACTATGATATAAATAGATGTTCAATCTGTTGAAAAGGGAGAAGTTCTTACACGACAACAAGTTTACAACTGAACAAGTTCAAAAAAAGAACAATTCAAGTCGATCAACTTTGATCATTCAACCTTCTCATATAGAAGAATTTGTTCATAGTTATTCACGCAAACTACATCCATCAGAGTCTGATACTCTGACCTCAACCTTCTCTTGCTTCCCTCCCTAAGACCAACCCTTCTTCTTCTCATTTTATAACTGAAGCAAGACTGGAACGTCCATTGCTTGGTTTATGCCAGTGATGTGGTTTGTAGATGTGGTAAGAAAGGGTTTCAAACTCTCGAACTTATGAAGATTGATTTTAGATTCAAACTCTAATGAATAAACTAGAAAATTCAAAACAAAGTTGGTATCAAGATTAGAGAGGAACTAAGACTCAGGATTCCACCATTAACCAATTAAAGTGATTCAATCTAATCAATATCCATGCAATTCTTTACATTTAAACCGATTATAGTATGTTGCAAAAGTAGATTTTCAAAATAACAATTGTAAATCGAAAGTATAGAACATCAAAAACCTTAGGATAAGCATGCTCTATCAAAAGAAATCACAATTGTTTAATAAAAATCCTTAAATCAATTTTTAATCAAAGCAAATAATCATAAAAGAAATTTCAAAAATCAATTAAAATAGAAATATACCACTTTTCTTGGAACAATGGCTTCCTCCGTCGTCTCAGAAAAGAAGTTTAGCTCCTCATATTAATCACTTGCTGAAAATAATGGTTCATGGTTCAAAGTATTTACAAATGATGAATAAGGAGAAAAATTAAGAAGAATTTTTTGATAGAGCATTATTTTTTAAAAATAATGGTGGAATCATGCTGAAAACTTTGATCATTCAACCTTCTCATATAGAAGAATTTGTTCATAGTTATTCACACAAACTACATCCATCAGAGTCTGATACTCTGACCTCAACCTTCTCTTGCTTCCCTCCCTAAGACCAACCCTTCTTCTTCTCATTTTGTAAATGAAGCAAGACTGGAACGTCCATTGCTTGGTTTATGCCAGTGATGTGGTTTGTAGATGTGGTAAGAAAGGGTTTCAAACTCTCGAACTTATGAAGATTGATTTTAGATTCAAACTCTAATGAATAAACTAAAAAATTCAAAACAAAGTTGGTATCAAGATTAGAGAGGAACTAAGACTCAGGATTCCACCATTAACCAATTAAAGTGATTCAATCTAATCAATGTCCATGCAATTCTTTACATTTAAACCGATTATAGTATGTTGTAAAAGTAGATTTTTAAAATAACAATTGTAAATCGAAAGTATAGAACATAAAAAACCTTAGGATAAGCATGCTCTATCAAAAGAAATCACAATTGTTTAATAAAAATCCTTAAATCAATTACAGGCAAAGTCTCAGATAGGCCTAAAAACACATATTTCAGAGTATCTGGCAATGGTTTGGGGTCCAACTCAGGAGGCTCTTATAAAGAAGGAATTAAGGTAGAATTAGAAACTTGTAGTGGTTCGAACTTAACTTTTCATCTATTAGTATCTAACACAGGGATAGAGTCTAACAGAGCATTCACTTGATCAATGGTTCTAACATCGTCAAAATCTAATCCAAAATGGGTTAAACAACTCTCTAATGTATCTTCAGATAAGATTTTTGGTAATGACTCCTGAACTAATGTTCCTATCATGTTCACCTCTTCAATGCACATGTCATCTAGCTCAGGGGGTTGCTTACTAATATTGAAAATATTCAGCTCAATACTCATATTACCAAAAGATAAATTCATAATACCATTTTGACAGCTAATGATCGTATTAGATGTAGCTAAAAACGGGCGACCTAATATCACATGTATCTGGTTTTCTGGGTTAGGTACATGTTGGGTATCTAGGATAACAAAATCCACATGATAAATAAACCTATCGACCTCAATAAGAACATCCTCGACAATACCTGATAGGATTTGGAAACCCTATCTAAATAAATCTCGCAATCACGCGGTGTCTACAATGCAGACAACAACATGTACTGGTCGAACCCACAGGGAGCGGGGATGATACTGCAATCAATATTCTTAATAAACTAATCAGAAATAATATTTTTGGATTTTTAAAATTATGAATGAAAGAATAAAACAAACTAAACTAATAAAACAACTAAGCAGAGAGATTCGGTAACCAGGGTTTTTAGTATCCACCACTATTTCTGTTTAATTACTGAAGTGAAATATAACTCCTAAATATTTATCTACTGTTCGTTCTATCGACATCACCTATTATATATATTAGAGTCGCAAATATCATTGGGACACCCTAAGCATGGCGCATCAAAAACTCTAAGTCTCAGCATACACCATCTAATTGTGTTAGCGAAAAAATTATATGAAACTAATTATAGGTTCACAAATAATATCTGGTTATTCTAAGCATACCGCATCTAAGAATTTAACCCAAGCATGAAATATCAAATAAGTAGACAAATATATTTGCTTTGGGAACAAAATCGGGCTCAACGGGATTCGTGTTGGACTCTTTAGAGACTTTATCATTCTCTTCAACTACAGGCTCAGAAGGATGAACTACAACATGTTCACTATAGGGCAAGGTTATCAATTGTACCATTATACCAGTCCTAAGGGTTTTAATTGAATTCACATGATTTGATGATTTCTCACCAGAAGATAACTCATGAACTCCTCTAGGGTTGGATTGTGGTTGACTAGGGAACTTGCTTTTTTCTCTTTCTCTCAAAGACTCAGCGACTTGACCAACCTGGTTTTCTAAATTGGAAATAGCCTGACTGTTAGCCTGAACAATCTTTTGATTTTCTCGTAAACTTTGATTGAAAAAATGCCGAAAATCTTTAGTGTTCTGAGTTAATGAGGCAACATACTCTGCTAAACTGATGATCGTCTTATCCATCGGATTCTGATATTGTGCTGGTCCAGAAGGATTATTAGTATAACCAAAACCTGGGGGAACCTAAGGATTACTATACTGACCTTGATTTTATCCCTTAGACCAAGAAAGGTTTGGATGGTTTCTCCAACCTGGGTTATAGGTTTCTGAATATGGGTCAACCTTCTGACGTTTATCATATCTAGTGTTATTGTAAAAAGCATGGGCTTGCTCTTCAACAGTCTGTCCTTCCCAAAATGACTTGGGCTCTATTCCACAACTAGATTGACTCAATTCTAAGGCTTCTAACCTTTTTACTATAGCTGAAATTTTGACATTTGATTCAAGAATTCCATCTATCCTATTGACATTACCTCTGCTCAGTAAAATTTTTCTCTGGGGTTCCTTACTAGATTCCCGTTGTTGGGTCTTTTCGGCAATTTCATTCAAAAATGTCATTGCTTCATCAACAGTTTTACTATCAAAACTCCTTGTACACAATGACTCGGTCATGGTCGTCGTTGGATAATCTATCCCTTCATAAAGGATTTGGACTAGTCTAACCTTTTCTAAACCGTGATGGGACATTGTATCAATAAATCGTTGAACCTTTCCAAATACCTATACAAAGATTCTCCCTCTTACTGCACAAATGTGAAAATCTCGTGCCTGATAGATAAAAAGGCAGCGGTAAGCTGTTCATATGTTTCGATGGATTTAGATGTCAAACTATATAACTAAGATTTGTCCTTGTCTCTCAGGGAAAAAGGAAATAACCTAAGTTTCAAAGCTTCATCAGACACGTTGTGAATTCTTAGGGTACTACATATTTCTTCAAATTCCCTAATGTGAAAGTAGGGGTTTTCATTTTTTTTTTCCTAAGAAGATTGGGAGCATCTGTATGGTCCTAAGTTTTAACTCATAGTTTGCTTAAGTTTCAGCTAACTTGATACATGATGGACGAGAAGTCCTAGTGGGATTCAACAAATCTTTTAAAGTTTCCATTTCAGGCACAGCTGGAAAATTAGGAATACCTTCCTTACTAAGAGACAAATTCTCAAAACTAAAGTTTCCAAAAATAAGGCTCTCAAAAGAAGGGTTTCCTAAATTCTCAATTTCAAAGACAGAGTTTCTATTCTCGTCACTGATCAAACGACCAATAAAATTTTTTTTTTTACAGGCACGCTCACTCAAGGCTTTAGGAGGCCTGGGAATACAATTAAATAACTCCTAATTGGAAGGAAATTCTAAACAAACACAAACAAGGCCGACTCAACTAAATCAAACCTATTGAATCTAGCAAACAAAAAGCATGATGGCTCCACTTAGATTGTTTCTAGACCAGCTTCTATTCTTCCAAAAGGCAACTAGTTACAATTTTAGCGAATCTCTCAGAACGATCTGAATTAGATTAAGTCGAATAAAAACAGGATAAGCTCTAAGGAGCTTTGATTACCCTGCCTCTTTGGCAACGTTTCCTTGGGTTACAAGGAGGCTTGAATCTACTTAAAATAATCTTCCTGAACTTTAAGTTAGGTTAACAGAGTAACCAATACAGTCCTTTTGAATGACTTTCCAATAAGATCGATACCCTATCGGTCTTTTTTTGAGTTAAATTTTAAGGATTAGGTTCACGTTAGGTAACGTGTTCCTAAGGCGGGCAATAAGGAAACAATTATGAAATCCGAGTCCTTATCTTATATGGCCAGTCCTTGCCTTTTACTAGAAAATAAATCCGTATTCAATTCCTCAACATATATGCATACGAAGGAATACAATAAAACCCACTTGCAGGTGATTCGTGGGTTGATCGAGTCTTACCTCCCGTACCAGAAGGGGGATGAATCGGTTGTTGTCGACTCGGGCCGCCGACTTCTATGTCAGTGTACGAACCCGAGGGGCCGAGACAATATCGTAATTGTCGTCCTTCCCTATTACAGTTTATATTTAATTACCCTTCCGTAGGGTTTAAAAATAATAATGTTCAAAAGTCCAAAGTCCAAAAATAAGAAAAAACAAAAAAATACCTAAAATAATTACAAAAAATAATAAGAATTTCCTAATACAATTTTCTAAGAAGAAAAATAAAAACCCTAAAAAAAATTAACTAAATATAAATAAATAAATCTTGTCTTCTTTTTCCATTCTTTTCGATTTATCTTTGACTCCAAGTCATTAATCAATCAATATCATCTTTGGATCCAATTTCTTTTTGATCCAAAACCTGTAATACAAAGAAAAATACCCAAAAACATAATAGAACAAATAAAAATAAAAATCTAACTAAACTAACTAAACTAGCTAACCTAAAAAGACTAAAAATAAATCTAAAAACAAGTCCGCGTCGGCGGCAAAAATTTGATGTGGTTTGTAGATGTTGTAAGAAAGAGTTTCAAACTCTCGAACTTGTGAAGATTGATTTTAGATTCAAACTCTAATTAATAAACAAGAAAATTCAAAAACAAAGTTTGTATCAAGATTAAAGAGGCACTGAGACTCAAGATTCCACCATTAACCAATTAAAGTGATTCAATCTAATCAATATTCATGCGTCTCTTTACATTAAAATGATTCTAATATGTTGCAAAAGAGATTTTCAAAATAACAATTGTAAATCGAAAGTATAGAACATCAAAAACCCTAGGATAAGCATGCTCTATCAAAAGAAATCACAATTGTTTAATAAAAATCCTTAAACCAAAGCAATTAATCATAAAAGAAATTGCAAAAATCAATTAAAATAGAAATATACCACTTTTCTTGGAACAATGGCTTCATCCGTCGCCTCAGAAAAGGGGTTTATCTCCTTATATTAATCACTTGCTCAAAATAATGGTTCTTGGCTCAGTGTTTACAAATGATAAAAAAGGAGACAAATAAAGAAAACAGTGAGTTTGCAACGTTTATAGGCGTTACAGGCTCACTGTTACAGAGCAAGGCTGGAGATAAACGTTGCAGATGCTAAGATATCCGTTGCAGATGGGTTAAAGAACCGTTGCAGCTGAAGATAAATGTTGTAAAGACGAAGATATTCGTTGCAAATAGATGAAGAAACCGTGGCTGAGAGGTTGAATAAACCGTTGTCGTAGCCTCTGTTCTTCGTCTTCTTCAGCAGTAACAGAGAAAAACTCTCTGGATTGATTTCTCTGCCTCCTCTTCGTCTCCTGATCTCTCCTTAATCTCTATATGTCCTTCTGTGACCCTTGACACTCCTTTATATACTCATAATACCTCCAAATCTTGTCCTTTGATTCTCACAGAATTCTCTTTAAAAGAGAATAATTCAGGAAAATCTTATCTCACTGTTTGTTGAATCGACTAGGATTATTTCCTGAACAAGGAAGATGTTTCCTTACTAGGATCATCCGTATGCTTTCTATGTGGATGTTAAGGGAATACAATCTTTGTTGAT
Organism: Papaver californicum; assembly: GCA_023531435.1. Lineage (NCBI taxonomy): Eukaryota > Viridiplantae > Streptophyta > Magnoliopsida > Ranunculales > Papaveraceae > Papaver > Papaver californicum. The sequence continues at coordinate 808,044 of JAJJMC010007171.1, read as the reverse complement.
TTAAACTCATTTTTTTTCTTAATTTTAAGAAGTTAAAGAAAACCATCTCTAACCAATTAAATTTGGTAGTAAGTGTTAACATATATGTTAAACATTAATAGGGTGAAAAAAGATCTGCAATTATTTTAAAAAAGTTTAATCTCTGGGATCCTCAAAAACAAGATGATGGGTTAAACGTTGCAAAAAAACTGGTTGCCACATAATACTTATATTCGGTCTTAAAGTGCCCAATTGTGCTGAAATTGTTGAAAAAGTTAGATAAATCCTATGCCGCCTTAAAAATAAGAAATATAGTTTTACCCATTGAGACGCTCTTCTGTGTGGTAGTCCCGTGAATACATTCTTGTATGATGTGGATATAATATTTCCTCGATAAAAAGAGGTTTAAGAAATTCATCTCCAATGGAAACTTTCTACATCAGACTAATTATTTAGTTGTATAAATATGATTAGTTAGATAATATCAAATTAAAATATAAAAAATTAAGTATTCCGATAATTAGGAAAAAGTGGGTGATACATCTCCTTTATATTTTTTAAGTAACCTCTTAATCTAGAGTATGAATTGGAGAATCGTATTGAGACTTAAAGTTATCATCGGTGCTCTTAGTCCCCTTTACCAGCAATTTGAACTTTTTGTCATTTACCTTCGGCTTCGATTGGATATAACATAATTAGTGGAGTATTCAATATGGATCGTACATTACAAAACTACTGGGATGGAATCATATGAAAAGACGAGGGTACTGAGTACACCACCAATTATTTTGCAATAACATATATCAGACAAACCTTGTATACTTTTATCGATATTACGTTTAAAAATTACTTTAACAAGGTGATCTAAGATATAATCTAGATATCAATCAAGAAATAGATTAAAGGGATCGGTCTAAGATGTTGTTAAATTACATACTAGTGTATTTATTTAAATTATACATCTAAATTGCATAACAAAGTAAATAACACAGACACACAATATTTTGTTAACGAGGAAAAAGCTTGGTAGGAAACCCCTAGGACCTAGTCCAGTTTTGAATACTCTAAGCATTAAGCCACTACAAAAATTGACAGCCAAAAATTCATGTAATTGAGACTGAATAAACTACCCCTAGTTACATAGTTTCCTCAGTATCCCTTCGCCTACAACCAAATTTGACAACACACGTGAATCACCTAACATAATCCACTGCCAAATGTTGTTTTACCTCTGTAAAGACTTTTGCAACCCAATTCCTTTAGGACAGCTTACAAACAACAAGGAACTCAACTATTTGCTAACCCACTCAAATCCAATCATTATTTTCAAAAATATTAAATGATTAATACAAAGTCAAGGATCTTTTGTATAGATTTACAATCCAATGATTTACCAAATCCGACACTCTTGATGAAAGATCAATTAAGATCACGATTACCAAAATAATCAATCTTGATTCCACAATTTAAGTGTGTAAAGCAAACGACCTATCGATCTCTATAAGCTTTACGTTTATCAAACGAGTATTTGCCCCAAGTAGACATTGTTTCGACCCAATTTGTGTCTTCCGTGGCAAATTTCATTGCGGGAAATGGTCATATACCACACCTACATCAACAAAAGAATAACATACACGAATTTATACCGAAAAAGATGAGTTCACAAAACAAAATTAGGCACAAAAGTCGAAGTTCGTCTACCCAAAACTTATCCACCTATGCCGAACCTGATAGAATAAATAAAAAGAAGTAGAAAAAATATCAGGTTCGGCTAACATGAACACTTCTAGCACCAACCAAACCTGACAGTTTTTTATAATATGGTGTAACATAAAGAAGTTCCGTTGGTGCTTAAATTACTAACACTAGCCAGAGTTCAAAGATTTCTATATTTGAGTGTAACAAAAGATTGTTCGGCTGGTGTGGAAAATACAAACACTAGCCGAACCTGGCAGATTTATATATTCGAGTGTAACATAAGAATGTTCGGTTGTTGTTAAAATTTCCAGCACTAACCGAACCTGACAGATTTATATACTCAAGTGTAGCAAAAGAAAATTCGAATGTTGTTGAAATTTCAGCACATCCGAACCTCACAAATTGTTGCCTGAAATTTCTAAAATTCACAGTTCGGCTGGAATAGAATTTTGAAGAATAGCCGAACCTAGCACTAAAACTAAAAAATAAATGAAATTAAAAAAAAATGCAATTTTTTCGAGAATTACCTGAAGCAGACTGAAATTTTCTCCAATTTGTGTACTTTGGACCCTAGAGACTTTTGCAACTTGGTCGAGTAAAAATAAACTGATAGCGGTTCCCCAAGAGTACTCGCAAACAATGTTAACATCCTTTAACAATTGGAGATAATGGGCATTCACCTTATTTCAAGTGAGGTCATGAAAGATAAGGCTGCCGAAAGGATACAACAAATCAGCAGTTGCAGTTACTTTATTTTTTTCTCATCCATCACCAACTTCCCATCTTTAACTTTATGCCATGTGTTCTTAAAATTCAATAATCAATGAAACACCAGGGGAAAAAGACTTATTCGCCTCAAATTCTTTGATTTGATCGATTTTAACTTCTTTGGTTCTTGAACAGGGCTATGATAAAAATCATATACATATTTAGCGCCGCGACAGAATTCCAATTTGGTATTAGTAAGACTCCAACCAAGAGTTTTTTCGGCCAACTTATAAAAATCATCCCAATGTATTAGCTCAATATAATTTTAGGTTACGCTTTTTCCGGCCATACTAAGGTTTATAATCTTATTTGAATCTTCATGATTGATTGTCAGCTTGCCGAATAGGAGATGAAATGTATACATTTCAGGGTAAAATCTCTCTGTAAAGACAAAATCTTTCACCGAATCATATTCAGTATGTGTATACTGAATCGCAGGCCAAAGACGAGAGGCTTGTACTAAAGCCATCGTCTCATCAACCTCGAGCAAAAAATTCCAAGAAGTAACTTTCTTTTGTCTCAAATTTCGGGTCGCATCCTTATAATCCTACGAAACATATCATATTAAATTATCAGAGAGACTTAACAAAAACAACAACTAAAAATAACTAGGTTTTGAGTAGAAAATATGTACATCAGTCTCATAAATTTTTGCGGCCCATGAATGTTTGTAACCAAACAACACCGTTCCTCCATCAAGCGGAAGACCAGAGAGTTTCTCCCATTATGTACGACGTATTAACATATCTTAACTTGGAATGTGAGCCCATTTGCTACGAGGTTTAGCAGGCTTCTTCTTCTCTTTCACTTATTGTTGTCGTTGTCGTAGTAGTAGTTTTTTTTATTCTTATTCTTCTTCTTCTCTTTGTATATAAGTGGATCACGAATTACAACTCCAAGTAAAGGGCCAAATGTGGTAATTCCCCTGTTATTTCTCCTAAAGTTTTTATACTACCGCATCGAGGATCAGGTGTTTTAGAATTAGATGGAGTTACTTCCATAGTTTTTTACCTTTGTTCCTAGGAAAAAGACAAGTAGAAAATTAATACTTCAAAAGCTTTGGATAGAAATAACATAAGGTCGGATCTATAAAAACATACTCGTCTAGGGAGAAAGTAGAATTCGGCTGGAAAACTTTAGCAAATGTCAAACGGGGATAAATTCGGCTAACAAAAAAAATAACATATACATCCAAACATAAGTTCATTCTAGTACTTACATAATTTATACCAGCCGAACTCCCAGCTTGGAATTTTAAAGTATAATTAGTAATACACAAAATTAATAACAACCGAACTCACAGTTCTCCTTCACATGCCAAGAACAACATATTGTTCGGCCAACACGGAAAAAATAAATAAAAACAAACCTTGTGTCGTTCTTTATTAAATGAAGTTCGTCTAGGGTTTTTATTAGCCTACTTTACATCTACAATTACAAACTTAAGAACAAGATTAAGTTCGGCTAGCTTTTGAGTTTTGTCACTAGCCGGATTTCACCCTGTCACTATAAATATTATCAAGTTTTCGTTATTCAAACCTAATTTATGAATTTTTATAGGGAATACCTTTGGGAATACATTTTGGGCATTGCTTCTTGCTCTTCTTTTTCATTTGACTCGATTTCTGATTCAACTCCTTATTCAACTGGTTCTTCAATTTCTGGCACTCTAGATTGTGTTGTAATTAGTCCCAATCCGGGATTAGGAAAATTTTCTCTAACATGATACTTCATGCGACTTACTTTGTAATTATATTTAATCGACGATCAAAGTTTTAAGAATCGACAATCATGATGTTAAAAAAATAGCTAAAATCGTTGAAGGAAAAAAATTGGGTTCGGCTGTAGATAAAAGAAATGTGAAATGTTGAAATGAAACTGATTTTGATTTTGTTTGGAAATTGATTAGATTAGATTAGGTTTTTGATTTTGTGAAATGGTATTTTTGTAAAAAATAAGCAAGGGTAACTTAGTAACTTATCTTTCTTTTGGGCATCCCATATCCCACCATCCTAGTCAGTAAAATCCAAAAGTAGAATACAAAACTCTCATGAAAAATCTACACATTTCTGTAAAAATTTAAACGTCAGAGCTCTTGCGTTGAACGGCAACCAAACCCTTGTTTGTCCGCCGGCTAGAAGGAGCTTTTGTGCATTATCTCATGGAATCTTTAGTTGTATCCATGCATTTGAAAGGAAATCATCACAAAGTCAGTAAATAGACAATTAAGTAAACGATTCAATAAATTTAAAAGAACATCGATTTTTATTCTAGATGGCTTCTGCAAAGTGTAAATTCTGGGTCTACCACAACACGGTACTCTAATTCATTTGACTCATCGGTCCATAAAGCTCAACCCAAATGATGGAAATCTTACGCTTTGCATGCGAGTTATTTGTTAAAGAAGATGTGGCGTCATCTTCATTGTCGAATTATGGCATTATTAATCCCCAGATATTACCATTTTGAAGATTTAAGAATTTAGAAAAACCATCACGCCACCATCATGTCAGCAAACATGTTAGCATTGGCGTGTGCAAGGAGGGAGCACCTTGGCACGGTTGAAATCTCCAAAAATTATTTTATGGGGGCAGAAATTTACCTGGAGAAGGACGAGTTAAAATCAAATTTTAGTAGCTGCCAAATGGGATATTTTCTTTAATAAATTGGTTGTATAGCCCTAAATCAATTTTTATGGGTGTAAAAGATAAATAACATAAGATGCTTTTTAAATATCCAAAGATTTTATAAATATTTTTTTAATATTTAAATTGGATATTCTAGCAAATCAAATAAAAATAATTCAAGTAAGAACTGATAAATATACCCTTCTTAGGTATTATCATGTCGGTCTGATATTCACTTTTGATGTGTATGTTTGAATCGTCGTTTGATGACATCTAATTTTTAATTTAAGTCATCTTTATGCTGCTTAATTTTTGTTCTCTCCATTCTGATTTTGACGATGAAAATCATCATTTTTTTCATGTCTACCATCATTTCTACTATATATGGAAATTTCTCCATCATTCCCACTAAATCTGTTTGCTTCACTCTCCCTTTCATCATCGTATTTTCTTCTTCTCTTATCTTTCTAACTATCCAAAACAAAACCTATTCTTAGAGATAATGAGAATAACACACACCTCCCTGCACATCAGGAAGTAGCAGTTAGATTGTTGTCGGTAGGGATTATGCATAGTAGGCAGAATATGGTAGCTATTTAACATAGGAACAAACTTGTTTTGACTCGAGAGAAAGAGAGGAAAAACATTCTGTTGTGAAGAACGGTCTCTCCCTGGCTACAAGCTAGATTAAAAACTAATAGTAATATTGAGGAAGATGTTCTTCCTGTGATAAGAATTCGTTGTAGTTAACAGCTTCAATAATATTAACAGAACAAGATAGGATTAAAGCCTAACGTGTGTCTATTTAACAACATATATACCTTAACTTGCTTATTCTCATTATTAATAGAAATTTAAATTCAACAATACAGGGTATTATGCACATAATTTTTTTCATATGGATAGTAGGAACTAGGAAGAATGTGTTTTCCTTCTCTTACCTTACAATTCTTAGCAGATATCTCTCCCCTGGTTTGAAATTAAACAAAATAAGTATTATGTATAATGAACTCATATTGTATTTTCAAACAAGACTGAATCTAGGTGATCATCGTAATGATGCTGGCGCAAATTTTAGAATTTAAAAAATGATGAATTTAGGACTGTCTAAGTTTTTAAGTAAGATACACCTAGATTTATGCTAGCTATTTTTTGAATAATAATGTTTATCTTAGTTTAAGCCAGGATGCATCCATTTTCATCCTAGCTATTTTTCGAAATAATTTTTTCAATCTTAGTTTAAGCCAGGATGCAACCAGATTTATCCTAGCTATTTTGGAATATTTTTTCACGGCTTATTTTTAAACCAGGATGCAACCAGTTTCATCCTAAATATTTTTGGAATAATTTTTCATATTTTAGTTTAAGTCAGGATGTATCAAGTTTCGTCTTAACTATTTTTCGAATAAGTTTTCTTATTTTAGTTTAAGTCAGGATGTATCTAGTTTCATCCTAACCATTTTTCGAATAATTTTTCTTATCTTAGTTTAAGGTAGGATGCAACCAGTTTCATCATAGCAATTCTTTCTCGAAAAAAATACTTTCAAATTTAATATCAACAATGGATCTTGTTTTGTAGATAATTTAAAACTTTTTTCAAAAATATAAGTTTTATTAAAACTAGATATATACTGTGGAAGTTATGAATTTTTTATGAGTTTTTAAATAGGAGAAAAAAAGGGTAAAAAGAGAAAAAAATCTATAAAAATGTCTTGGTATTTTAGTGTCCATTTCAGTCATCTATAATGTTTAATTGTTCATTAGACCCATGTTTTAGGAACACTTACACAAAAGATTTATTTTTTTATTTTCTTTTCATAGCACCGCGACAGTTTGTAAAGTCACGGTACAAATGGCAAATGGTACATTCGTGTAGGGTTGGTCTTGATCGAAAGCATCTGATTGCTGATGTTTTGCATGACTGCATAGGAGGACGGGTACGTAGTAGTTGTGGTGTTCGAGGTGGTTACCCCTGTGCATGTGGTGGTTGTTTTACCGGTGTTTGGTTCGGGGTTGGTAATCGCCAAGTAGTGGATTCGCTTACATCTTAGACACTGATAGTTAGCACAATGAAAACAACAAAACTAATATTAGATGCCTATTAACGAAGGTGGTCATTGATTAGCTAAGAAAATAACATGAGTAGCCAAAATAAATATCATGAGTAGCCTGAAGAAGAAGCTGTGTTTAATAGTGGTGAATATGTACAAATCATCCAGCCAAGCAGGTAGTTGGGACCAGTACCCTGAGATAGTAACAACAGATAGATATTCCATAGAGACTACTAATGGTCCAACATCCAATTTTAGCTACTGTTCTACTCATATACCTACATCCAATTTAGCTACTACTGTTATTTATACATGTACGATATTCTCATATACAACTACCAACACAGATATTGAACCTTTACATTAACTACGATGGAAACCACCGTCACGCGCAGAAGATCTTTATCTTCCACTAGGGGAAGCGATAACATAACTAATTAAATATATTAATAAATACTTTCTCTATCTCTAAAATAAAGATATTTTTAATTTTTTATTTTAGAGTGTCTTATTTTTAAAGACGGAGGAAGTAGTAATGTAGTATCATAAAGAAAACTAACCATTACTCAAATGTTCATACATAAATTTCTTCTACTAAATCTTAGAGATAGATATTATTGTTTTCTTTTTATGGTTTAGCATTAAATCATGATTACATTAAGTTAATTTTTTTATTGGTTTAAATTAATCAAGATTATGATTTTATTTATAGTATTTGATTTTATTTATGTTTTCTGATAGTTTTTTTTTTTTTAATTCAAAAAGAAAAATATATTAAAAAAATAACTCAGCATCAAGTCAGTGAAAGAGTTGTAGAGAATACAAAACAAAGTTCAAGACGCTTTCAAAAAAAATTAAAAATACAGTTATCTCATGACAGCTTCCCAATTGTATTCAAGAAATAGACCTCAAATATATCAGTTCCTGCACACCAAACAAAAATATCTTCACACTATCCATGATTGAATTTTCATTCTTATACTTCCTGTTGGAACCCTTTCATTTCTTTTAATCCATATACTCCACTAAACGACAAAATAATAGATATCCCACATTCTTTTCTTTAAAGAAGCAGTTTTGTGTTGGATTAAGTTAACCATTTTAACAAACGAGGTATCTTTCCAACTCATGATGATAAAGAGAGAAAAAAACACACACACTAAGTCTATCTTATTGCCCGAAGGAATTCAAAAAGGGATCATCAATGTTGCAGCTGCGAAAGACAAAGCATATACCATCTTGGCTCTAGCACTTGAAAGACCGCTTTTTCTCATTGAACTTTGGACTTGGTTCTCTCGTGATGATTTGTACGTGATTCTATTTTCAAGTCGGTGTATGTAAATTTTGCTTTATACTATATGTTCTATTTTCAAATTCATCGTAAGATTTAATTTTACGATGAAAACTAGAAGAACCGTAAGAACTTACGGTTGAAAACCCAAACGAAATTGGGTTAGGTTTAATTTTACGTTTAGGTTTTGAAGATTTACAACCGTAAATTTACAAATAGAAGATGAAGTTTTACGGTTGGTTTCGATTCTCAATTTCCAACCGTAAAATTCACTTATAGCAAAAAAATGATTGATTTTATAGGTTGGGTTTTTTGAACCGTAATTCAATTTACGTTTGGATTCGATAGTAGTTTTCCAACCGTAAATTTTTATGATAGCTCAAAAGAAAATTGGTTTTTTTTTTACGTTTGGCTATTTTGAACCGTAAATACTTTACATTTGGGTTTAAAGTCAAAATCCAACCGTAAATTGATTTACATTTGAGTTAGATTGGTTTAACCCAACCGTATAATTTCTTTACGTTTGGGATTTTTTTGTGGAACCCAACCTTAACTGGTACAATAGATAGCCATGCACATAATGAGTTGGGTTCGATGCTAAAAACCCAACCGTAAAAATGTTACGATTGGGTTTCTTGTCATTGATGTCCAGTTACGGTTAGGTTAGGATGATCATTTAACCGTAAATAAGTCTTACAGTTGGATTCGAGATTAATTTCAACCGTAAACTAGCCTGAATCACAAAAAAATCTTTCTTTTTTACGTACTTTGATCAATTTTGAGCAATAAAAAGGTCAAGAGTTTAAGTTAGAGTCACTAAAAAGATTAACCCACCTCAAATTTCTCACTAGAATCACTCATTTTGGTTGATTGAATCAAATTCTAGGATTTTTCAAGAATCTCCAAACAGTTCTATCTTTTCTCTTCTAATTTTTTTTCCCACCAAAACAAAACATATAAAAATATGATTTAATTTGATCAAATATAATATTATTTTAGATTAATTATTATTAGTCTAATTTATTAACTAATTAAATTAATTATTATCAACTAAACATGGATTGTTTAACCATTATAAAAATATAATGGAAGAGGATTTTTGATTTGGATAACAAATGATTTTATTTTATCCTTACATAAAAAACCCTTCTATAAATATGTAAGCCCCTTTGCACTAGGGTAAGTCCAGTGTACATAGCAAACCCGACACTTTTAACCAGGTCATTAACGGGTGTGTTCATTTGTAAACTCGAAGTCAAATCTTTTTGACCAAGGGGCGAACACTTTTGCTCTGCTCCTTCATCAAAGTAGTTCTGATTACTCCCTAGCGGTGATTTCTGTTTCCATTTCAAATTTGATCAGGAGAAATATCGAATTATTAGTGCACCCTCCTTCCATTTCATACGTTATCTTACCCAAGTAATTTTAACAACTCTATAGAAATCAGTACTAATTGCATTTTATCAAACAATTTATACTTTTTTTTCGTTTTAGGAAAAAAGATATTTTTATTTTTATTTTTAATTTAATTTATTTTTAAAAAATATAAAAAATAAAAATATTATTTTCTCTAAGACAGGATTAGTATTAATTACATTCAAAACCTATGAGTGGTGATATTTGATGTCCGGCCATCCGGGTGATATTGCTTGAGAAAAATAACAATTTCATGCTTGCATCCACCTTAAATGGATCAAGCAGTGCAACTAAATGCATAGTACAAACAATCTCAAGGATATGTAAATGAGACTAGCTAGTAACTAGCACATATACTATATAGGCTGCCAGAGAGATTGATACGTACTTTGGAACTGCTAGATGGATGGGAATGGGATGTACCTTTGAGAGATCTGGATGAGAAAACATGCATCAAAATATGATTACCCAAAAGAAAAGGAAATAGCTTGGGAGGTGTGGGCAGTGTACCACCCCAACCCACACAGTTGTGCGGCTGCCTTACTGTTGCTATAGGCGGGGGACCCCAAACATAAAGTTTACGTTGCCCCAAAAACTTTGAATTCGACCAGTAGTAGTTGCAAGTGTCAGATTATCTCATATAGCTATAGCCTAGCTAGCTACAGATTCAGTAACCATAACCCTCCTCAGAATCAAATACTGATCATCAAGTAAGGAGGGAAGGACAACTCAATTGAGAGCATCTTGAAACTCAGCTGCAGATCACCTCTGGAGATTTTAATTTTATGAGGAGAATTTTTTTTAAAAAGAAAGGTTTGATGTGGAGTGAGGCTTGAGACTAGAGATAGAGAAAGTGAATGTAATTGCATGATATAGAGGAAAAGTATATCTCATGATTCCAAAGGAAATAAAACAAAATCTCAAAACTAGCACTTTGTACATTTCATTGTACTGCTTAAATCGCATAACCAGTGGACTGTACTCGTAACTCAGATGAAAAAATAAAATCCAATACAAAGATTCCACACGACCGGTGACGGTCAAGACACTAAGAGCAATGTAAAAAGTAAAGACAATTAAAATGGATGTTGTAGTGGGTGAATAGAAAATAATAGCCATGGCAAGTCTTACACTTCCATGTCCAGTTGAAAACCCATGGACTTAAAATAGTTACTCGAAAACCGGCTTATAAGACGATCACAGTCACTTGAGTTGCTTAGCCAATACGAGCTTGATTCAACACCCTTTCAAACGTGTAGCTAGCACTCTATTGAGTCTAACGCATACAAAATCGGCAACATGTAGCAAATGTAGCCACAATATCAGGCTCATCATATGCGGCCTGTTCTATAAGCTCACAAAGCTTATAGTGTGGAACCCATTGCCAAATAAAAACACTAGCATCTTAGTGATCAAAAATGATCTTTTAACTGTAATAATCTCTGTTTTTAAAACAGAGTACTCTGTTTGGGTTGCAACTTTTGAGTTGGGTTTTGAAGCCCTTTCTCAAATAAAACTAGATACAAACCAAACAACAAGACCCTTTGCTTTCTAGTTACTTGGATGACAGCATTAATCGATCAGTTTTAACACCACAGCTTAATGAGTCATGGAGTGCCATGACCAAGCCCTGTGCTATAAAACAAAGAAAGATAAAGGTTTTAGAAGAGATTAACCAAAACATCCCCAAACAAATTAAACCATGCCATGCTGAAAGTCATTCAAACATATACTGCAGTTTGACTAGAAAATCCCAAAAATCTGACAAATGATCATATGCTTTATAAACTTAGCTCGAGGAGGATTATATGAAGAAAAACTTGTAGTAGTTATATGGATTCAAGGGCTTGTTATATCTTGTCATTTCCTATGAAAGAATTTTTCAACATGCCCATTATTATTACTAAGCATAGATATGTAGATAGGAGACACCCTAAAATCCTTAAAAGCATCAACTCAGAAACCAAGAAACTCTATAAATGATGATATTCATGACTTTGATGTTCATGACCGAAGTTTTGGGATGTAGAAAGCGGCAGTGCGAAATCCCCCAAAAAAGAAAACACTGCAGGGCCACTTCTACCTTTTTTATTTTATTTTTTACAGTATTTTTTTCTTACGTGAAGAAATTATGACGCGTTTTTCATTCAAACCGGATCTGTAGACATACATACCCTGCTTATAGTTTAAGCTCTCTTCTTTGATTCTTAAGATCTTATTACTCTTCTTCGGAACCAGGAATTTGAAAGAACTTGCACGGCATATGCGAGATTAAGAGACTTTTTTTTTTTGCTAATTCAATGGCAAGGTCCGCACGTGTTGGCGTGTTGCTATTTAAGCATTAAGAAGTCCAGAAACTTCGATTCGAGCAACGAATAGTATTATTGATATTTGAATACGACGGTGATACAGTGGTTTATATGCCATTTTTCATTTGAATCACAATACTGTTAGACTTAAGAAGTTCAATGTCTGCACTTGAAAGAGAAAAGGACATGTAAAATCTTATCAAAATACTATCACTTAGGTCAGCAATAATTTGGCATATATAACTCCACATGAATGTTTGCCAAGAGAAATGATAAAGCAGAAGGTGCTGCTGCTAACTGAATTTTTTTAACTAGAACCTCTAAACTTACCTACGGAATTTTGTAAATGATATGAAGATAGAATCATATTTTGATGGTAAATCCTTTGGAGACATTGTTGGGAAAACTGATCATACTATGGTCCAAAAAATACAGGTGATTCATAAGATGATTCGTACTTCAATATCCTATAACTTCGCTAAAGATTTCAATCATTTTTGAAAGTTATTCGATACTATATTTAAAATTGAACATAACAACTAATAAATACAAGATAGCTTCTGCACAATCTGAAAATGCATCAGAAAAGTGTGATAGGCATAGACATGCATTTAAAGTTACAGCTTTATAAACTCATACTACTACCCTATTTGTCTTCAATAGAGACCCAATACCTGACATATGCGGTTGGGTTGGATGCATGATCCCAAATTTCAGAATAACATATACTTTACACAAAAACCTCTGTTACAAGGTATCATATACTTTTTGGCCTCCTACACTTTTCTTTTCTATTTTCCATTCATTCATTCATTCATTCAGTAGCAAAATTACTTGAGATTAAAATTATATCTGTACATATCATACTAATATCTTTCATGTATATACCGTTGGTTATGCAACAATAAAATACTGGAAAATAAATGATGTTAACGTTAAATAAAACTTCTGAAATTTAAACATTGATATGAGAGCAGAGTCACTTGATCATCAGATTGTCCTTAACACAATAGTTCACCGGTACGTCTCAAAAATAGGTGATGCTAAATATCCAACAATGACCAGAGTCTATCCACCAGTCTCTCACATTGGTTACCAAATTAACTTCATACACCGTACCATAAATCTCGTTCTTGTTGTTTTCAACTAAATTAGCATTGTTTTTCTTGTTGTTAAAGTCTTTACGTTTTCTACAGTGGATTGTCATATGGCCAGGAATTCCACAAACATAACAAGCACTTTTAATTTACCAATGCCAGATTTGGGTTTCTGAAACATACCTTTCTTGTGAGGACTAGGCTTAGGATTGCGTTTGCTGCTCTCACCCTTTTCAGTATTGGAAAACTTATGTTCAATTACATGAGCCTTGTTGGACATGTCCCTTGCAGAAGATACGTACTTGTCTTTGGAGCACAATAACTCTTCCACTTGAATCTTCTTACCTAAATCAACCATACTGACTTCACCAGTTTCATGTCTCAATCTACGTTTGTATTCGGACCAGGAAGACGATAATTTCTCAATCACAACAGACACTTGAAAATTTTCATTCAAATTTTCAATTCTCTTTCATTTCCAGCATCATTCAAACTCTCATCAAAAGATTTCAGAACAAGATCATCTAGCATATGAAAACTCAGGAAAAACAACATCTTTGATTGCCATCTTTTGAAATCCTTCCACTGAATTTTTCTGGTCTGTCAACATCATTTTTTCTCATTGTTACAGAAGAAAATATTGTGTTAAGATTATTGGTTCTGCAACAATAAAATACTGAAAAATAAATGATGTTAACGTTAAATAAAACTTCTGAAATTTAAACACTGATTTGAGGGCAGAGTCACTTGATCATCAAACTGTCCTTAACACAATAGTTCACCGGTACGCCTCAAAAATGAGTGATGCTAAATACCTAATAACGAAGTTGTGTCCAGGATAAAACTTCCTGATACAAGTATTGTATAGCACTACAATACTTGCCCACTCAAACGAACTCAACAACAAGATGAAGGAAAAAAATAAACAAGCAAATGCACAAGTAAAACAAGAAGAGGGGAAAAGAGTCAGGGATAGTAGCCTGCTCTGGGATGGTTGGAATGAGGAATTCGATTTGCTTTTATAGGCAGAAACCAGAGAGAAATCCGTCCAGAATGTCGATACAATTTGTAATAATATTGTAAAGAAAAACGGCCAGAAAATGTCGACATTGTGTTGCAGAAGAATTTTGGTAAGGAAATTGTTTTCTGACGGGTCAGACGCCCCCACATTAAAGACACATTTAATTTGATTTTAAATTCGTTAAGGAAATAATTCAAAAGTATTTTGTCCAAAAAGATAAGTCTTGGTTGACCCACACCCGAACCCAAGCCCGGTCCGACCGGACGGACGTCGACGGCGTGCGTGCTTCGATGAGAAACACTGTGCGTGTGTGAAATGTGTGATTGCACCAACTAGTCCATTGCCTAAGTCAACTCCCCACACAAAAGTGTGTTGACCCAAAGGTCCACTCTTAGATGCAATTTTCTTCGTAATACGAAAAGACAACATCTTTAGTTTCTCCTATGTGAAACTAAATGTTTCATTTATAATTAGTGAAAATGAGCAAGTGGCCTTAATGACCATTAGATCCTAAAATTCATTACTACCAAAATCAAAAACAAAATATTAAAAATTATTTTTTCCAATATATGCACAGTGCACAAGTACTCAGTTTCTTTGAAAGAAAGAAAAAATAACATAAACTTTTCACACAAGTAGAGAAGCCTTTGAATTCATAAATTTCTTTTATCCTTTTTTGTCCCCAACTCTTATATGAAGAACCCTAATCTGTCAACTTCAGTCCTTCTCGCTCAGATACTTGTTTTGATCTTCTCTACTCTTCTTCATCTCTCTCCCATGTGCCTGGCCTCCCTTCTGCACTACTACTCTTTATATTATGACTCACTCTCTCAAAACCCCAATTTCATTCTCTCTAATCTTTCATTCTATCTGTTTTTCTTTCTCTCATCAGTACTACCATTAGAGTGAGCAGTATTATTTCTCTTGTATTCTTCCCTTTGGTTCTGTTCTTCTCTATCTTAATTTCATTCAGAATATGGAACCTCTTCATCATCTGCAAGACCCACAGCACCAAATGCAAAACTTCCACCAACTCCAACAACAACAAGTACAGTACATTAACATTGAAGATAGTAGTAGTGGAAGTAGTAGTAGTAACAGTAAGAGTAGTAGTCTTTTATGCAGACAGAATAATACTTGTAGTACTGCTACAGCAAGGTGGACACCCACAAGTGATCAGATAAGAATATTGAAAGATCTTTACTATAACAATGGAGTTAGATCACCAACTCCTGATCAAATTCAAAGGATATCAACTAGTTTAAGACAATATGGCAAGATCGAAGGTAAAAATGTATTTTATTGGTTTCAAAATCATAAAGCCCGTGAAAGACAAAAGAAAAGATTTAGTCTTGACATGGCTGCCATGCAACAAAGATCTTCTACTTCTTCAGGTCTTGCTAATGCTACTACTACTGGTGTTTTTGGTGGTAGAGGTGGTGGTAATGGTGGGTGGAGACACACTGATCTACATCACCCACATGATTATTATTACGCCATTGAAAATAATCATCCA
>JAJJMC010007171.1:770257-792261 GCA_023531435.1 Papaver californicum | reverse complement strand
AACAAAATAAACCATGTATAATTGTCTGTTTCGTTATAATGTAGGAGTTTTTTTTTCTTAATCTTTGTGGTTCATTTTGTTTAGCGGGGGAGACAAATTCTTATGATGAATAGTGTTTTCAGGTATTCCTTTTCCAACGTCCCCTTCTTCTTCACATGGTGTGCTAACCAGTGTTGGACAAATCGGAAGTAGTACTACTAGTTATGGATCTGTCCTAATGGAGAGGAGATTCAGGGTATGTCTCACTTTACTACTCTTAGAGTGTGTAGTCAATTAATTTTTAGTCTGAGATGGAGATAGAGAGATGTACACCGCATGCACACCATTCGTTTTTGTTGGTACAATTACTTGCTAAAATTTACAATATTTGTTTCAGGAGTGTTCAATTTCAGCTGGTGGAAGTAGTAGTATTGGTAACTCTACTAGTAACAATATTGATGGTTGGGTTGGCATTCACCAGCAGAAATATGATATCCATCAAGAGCCGCCTACTCATCATACTCCTCCATATCCCTCCTATACTAATACTACTTCATCAACATTATCGCCACATAACAATCCTGTTTTCGTCGAAAAAATATTACCCATTCAACTCTTCAAGGAGGAAACTGATAACAATAACCAAGAAGAAGAGGAAACTACTGAGACTGAAACTCTCCCTCTATTTCCCATGCAATCCGGTGTCGAAGATATTGAAATTTCGGTGGAGAACCAAATTATTCCAAACTATTTTAGTGTTTCATCAAACCCAGATACATCAAATGGGTATATTAACAACCATAACCCACTTACTGGTTACTACATCAGATCTTCTTCCTCAGTAGTAGTACCACTACATGATCATCACCATCATCATCAACAACTAGAAGACATGAATGGAGGAATAAACTTAAACAGAACTGCTTCACTTGAACTCACTCTGAATTCTTACACTCCTATTACACCAGAGACTGTCCATGGTCACCATCATCAAATGAACTAAATATTTAAGTCATCATCACTGATTGAATCGAGGTTGATTATGTTGTACTTGTTGTTATCATGAAGATCAGCAGAGTCTTAATTAATTGGTCTCATTTATTAATATCCTATGTTTGTTTGTTTGTTTTTCCTTATGTTGGCTTTACGAAATGTTGTAAACTTTCAGTTTAGCTTTTGATTTTGTCACATCAACGAAAGATGTATTTTCAACAGGACACGTATCAGGAGTAGAACTATCTAAGAATAATTAGTTTACGGGCTCCATACCGGACCCACTGCATTTACAAAATAGAAGTATCATACTGGTAAGGTACGTACGACTACAGTTTAATACAGTGCGTCACTGTTCTAATCTTGATTATCATCACACTAATCACTACAGTAAAGATTTGATTTATGGCCCCATGGCCCATACTTGATCAACTAGAAAAAATGAAAATCTTTATAGTTTTCATATTGGACCCACCAGTACGATGTACACAGTAAGTTACGGCCGTGTGATTGGTTTTCAAAGTGTTGGTGGACCATTGAGGCTGAGAGATCCTCTAGTAGGTTGTGAAGATGCTTGGAGGTGGAGGACTTGGTTGGAGTACATGAGCCCTGGGGCCTGCTCTGACTGATAAGAAGCAGCACGATTCACCAATGTAGGCTCAGAAATCGGGATTTCCAACAAATAGCTGTCCGTAAAGCCTGGACTGGAGTGTCTAAGGAGATGGTTCGGTTCCACCACTTCCACACCCATTGGACCCATTGGACCCATTTGGTCTTGGAGCATTTTTCAGACCAAAAGTTGGCTTAAGGAAAAGAATTTGTTCGGCACATGAAACCATTATAAAGAGTTAAATTATATTGAAATATCTAAATTGCTGGGAGTTAAATTCCATCAAATTTGATAATTTGACGGAAATCACTGCGGTATACTAGTAAAGTCGTTAGATAGGTGATGTTATTAATGACATGAGTTTAAAATTCAGTAGAAAATAGAAGAATTTTTTTTTTTTTCGATCTTTCCCTAGCTATATAGGCCTGTGAAATAGGTCTATACTTTAACATAACTTTTAAGTTTTAACTCAGTTAAAAAAAAAAGGAAAAAAACAAGAAAACATTTAACTAAAAAGTTATATATATATATATATTTTTTATCAAATTTCTAGTCAATGAATGCTGACTACAGTCAAATTGTGTACCGAGATTATTTTATTTTTTTCTAAGAGTGCACCAAGAATTTGGAATCAAACTCATCCGGTATCGTAATGTCATTTTCTCCCTTATGAAAAGGGTGTCCAAGACTCCAAGTCCCATATCATACTCATTTGAAAATGTACAACCAAAATTTTGTCTCTTATTATTATTAATTAATAATTTTTCGGGCCGAGGTAGGTGGCCAAACGACAGATAAGGATGGATGGACAAGATGAACTGATCGAGTATAAGCATGCAAATTTGAAAATTTATGCAGAAACATAATTGTACTTGAGAGGAATAGGAATATATATGTATTCACCAACCATCCTTCATCTGTAATATGCAGCTTTAAGCAATAAAGTGTCTCGATCCAGAAGATTTTGGAAACTATTTCTTCAAAACTTAGCATTTGCATGCATTTCTTCATTTGGGGTTTACTTGTTTTCATACTCCAACTTCTGTACATGTCTCTTAAATCAGTTTTAGTCTTTAGATCAGACATCACATAGTACATGAGTGAGAAACAAACAAAGAATTTGACAGAGAGTTGTAGAAAGAGTTAAGGAGATGTTGATTTTGATGGGAGAGGCAGCAGATCAGGATATATAATAGCTGGGATATGAAGATAGATAGATGTGTAAACGATTTTTATGCATATAGTGTTGTTTGTATATCCGAGAGAGAAGATATCTATCAAACTTTTTGAAACTTCAAGTACGTAATTTCCTTTAAGAGTAGTTGATGAGACCAGCAATTCGTCATTCTAATATTCTCTTCTTCTATTTTACATGCATTTTGTCAAGTACCTTCTAATTTCCTTATCAATTTCCATCATATTTTCTTCAATTTTTATATGCTTTTGATCTTTCATGGGGGTAGGTTTTGGATCTGCAATGGACAAAAAGAATCTAAAAAACTGTAGAAATTGATAGGGGAGTGTACTGTGTGAGATCTTTGAGCTCAAGAATGAACATTGGGAATGTATCATATCATATATAATATATTATTGTACTGCAAGCAAGGACGACATCTTAGGTTGAATCCTTCAAGATTGAACATTTTAGCCTTGTTCAAGGATATATTCTTGTAATGATCTTAGCCCTTGGAGCTAGGGATGTCACCCGTGCTTATCCGAATCCGTTGACAATATCCGGATATCCGTTATTGGACGGATAATAGAATTTCGTTTTAGTATCTGAATCCATTAAGATTAATGAATATCCGATAACTATCCGAAAACTATATAAGAAAAAAAATAATTTAATTTAGTTGTCTGTGTTTAATCATTTTTTCTTCTCATGAATCTAAAATTGTAACATAAAATTAATTTTGATGAATTTGTCAATCCTTCATTTCTTTTTGAACAAAAAATCATCAACATATGCAAAAAAATAAGAAAATTGAAGGTATAATAGTAGTTTTATATACATATATATTTATGTTATCGGATATATAGCGGATAATTATCCTATAGGATAGTGGTATCCCTGTATCTGTATCCGATAAGGAGTAATTATCCGATAAGATATCCGTATCTGTATCAGATATCCAAAATTTCAGATAATATCCTAAATTTTTTGTACAAATCCAGACGGATATCGGATGTAAGATATTTGGTTATCCACTGACAAGCCTACTTAGAACATGCAAATTGGGCCAGCCAAATCTCGGACACTGGTGCAGATAACTTAACATCGTCCCCATTGAATCTTTGGAACAGAAACTTGACTGATATTATGTTAGCACTAGCACCTACTGTGAGGGAATAAATTCCAAACTTCACGTGTTCTAAAACTATTGGAGAAGTAACGAGTTACGATGGGATGAGAAACACTGAAACAAAACCCTTTGAGAAGTACTGAACAGACATTTGAAAATTCGATAAGATTTGAACCTGACAGCATTGTTGCATGATCGACACGTGGGTTGCGGGAAACAAGACACACTGCTCGAAACAGATAACCTTGCTGACTGACTGACACCCAAGTTGCGGGAAAGCCTGACACAGTAAAAGAAAATGATGAACATCGATGCATGAGAGACACGTATCAACTTTATAAGTTGCGTAACAAAGAAAACTGAAGAGTGACAAATCACTTTCAAGGGCCACGTGTCAGACATGATGTGACTCTAATAAGACCGCAACGTTCATCCAAATCCAAGAACAACAACTTGAACGCAAGTCCGCAAAAGAGTTGCGGGGACATCAAGAGAGAAACCAAGAGAAATAAACAATGCGCATGCCAAGTCTTGCGGGAAGCACGATCAATCCTTGCGGAAAATACAAAGAAGTCTTGCGGGATTACACTTCATTCAAAGAATGGATAAAACAAATAGGTGGAAAGGTAAATTGGGGGGACCCATCAAATTGGCCATAAATACCAAGCTCATAAAAAGGAAAAGAGACTACGAAAATCTTTAGAAAAATTGGACATAGGGCATAAAATCAGAGCAAGGATTTAGGTATGAGACTTGTGTAAATTTTTAGTTCAATTGTTCTTTAATTGACATGATTATAATTTGATAGTATATCATTATTTTATAACTTATGATGATAAATGATAAAAATGATACAAATCTTTATCTCCCGTGGATGTAGACAATTTGATTGTCGAACCACGTTAGATACATGAGTCAATTTTTTTTTCTTGTTGTGATTGTTTATCATCTTCTAAATGTTAATATGAGTTGATTTATGATAAGATATCAAATTTTACTTTGATTCAAATTTTATTGGTTGTGATCCAATGACGCAAGATTTTTAGTAATCATACCTACAACAAAAAATTTCAATCGAGGCTTCTCAAAACACAGATCAACAAAATCTATTTAAATAGAGAATGCTAGGATATACAAGGAAATCACAAAATTATTTAAAGAGGGAATTGAAAATGAGGGATACATAAAAAAATAAAAATATTATCTATATTATAAGGAAGAAGGGTGTTTGTGTTCCCAGATATATCCGACCGTCCAAATCTTCATCCTCCGGTCAGGATTGATGGATTCGTAAGAGATATAGTCGTCCGTTGGATCAAAGATATAAATCAAATATATCCGTCCGTTGAATCCCAAGATCTACGGCCAAGATTTTATTATTTTTTAAACAGTGAAGATTGTGTCGTGGCCTGGGACAAAGCTAGTCGTAGCATAGCCACTAGTCCTAGACATGTTAATCTTAAGTTTACCATGACTAAATTTCTTAATATAATTAAATTTCTTAATCTAATTTAATTTCCTAATTAAAATTATTTAGAAATTCATAAATCTCTTTTCCAGAAGTCAAAATTAATTATGGGTCACGAGTGTTATTACAGTTCAAGGATCTTGAAGTTAAAGGTCTATGCTATGCCAGAATCCTATCATCATATTGAGCATTTTAATTCGTATATGTGTACGTACAAACCTTCACAAAATTACCCAGGCAAAAGCATAAATTGGAAAAGATATGATCCTATTGTCCTTGCTTGGAATATGTCAGAGAGAACATATGACTGATGTTTGCTTAAGTTTGAAGTGTCTTTTTAGAAAGAAAAGGAAGTGCTACATGAAAGTGTATAAAAGTGGTTAATGGTATAAAGCCTCATCTCAAACTTGATACATGATCAGACACTCAATTCGGAACCAAATAAAACCAGTTATTTAGATGATACTAAAAATTTATAGGTTATTGATTCTAAACCCAACATATGACACCTTTTTTAGTCTGCTTAGTAAGATGGGCATGAAACAATCGAAAGAACAGATGAATGTATTGAGCCACTTAGAAGGGGAAAATTAGGTCAAAATGAACAACATTAGAATCAATTGCGAAGTTCAATTGTGTAAGAGGCTACACAGCGGTTAGCATTAGCATTTGTAGTACTGCAGATTGAGGAGAAAAATAAATCAATATGTAGAGTAGTTTAATACTCTCACTGTTTCTACAAAAATGTTACTTTCATTTTTTTCATTTTAGGCTAAAAATAGGTTAAATTAAAAAAATGATAGTAACACTTTTCTAGATACGGAGGGAGTATAATTTTATTATCAACATGAGTAAATTAATAACCAAATGTGTAAATAGTTATTTGGCAACATAAAACCATGCATCAATCATTTAGTTCAACATCTCATTATTTTCTGATCTTTTCCCAAGGGTTTTCAACCGAACGAAACTGTTTACATGTGGAATTACTTGCAAAAATCTCCTTCCGAAATTACCATCCACAAGATTTTTTATATTAATACCAAATATTAATTTCTAAAATAATTTAAGATGTACGGCTGGGGCCTACGGCCCGACCAACAAAACACCGGCTAATCCTAAACATGGCTAACTTTAAGTTTGTCATGACTATGTTTTCTAATATAATTAGATTTCTTAATCTAACTTAATATTTTAATTAAAAACGACTAATATTAATACCAAATACTAATTTGTAAAAGAATTTAATGGGTACGGTCGGGGACGTAGGCCCCGGCTAATTTGACTCGACCAACAAAACACATGTTAATTCTGAACACGACTAACCTTAGGTTTGCCATGACTAAGTTTCCTAATATAATTAAATTTCTTAATCTAACTTAATTTCATGATTAAAAACGGTTAATATTAATACTAAATATTAATTTCTAAAAGTATTTAAAGGGTACGGCCGGGGCCATCGGCCCCGGCTAATTTGGCCCGACCAATAAAACACCGGCTAATCCTAAACACGTCTAACCTTCGGTTTGCCATGACTAAGTTTCCTAATATAATTAGATTTCTTAATCTAACTTAATTTTCTAATTTAAAACGTCCAACAATATTAATACCAAATATTAATTTTTAAAGTAATTTAATGGGTATGGCCGGACCGTAGGCCCTGACTAATATGACCCGACCAACAAAACACCGGGTAATCTATAAGCTCAACTCCCGGGCCGTAGGCCCGGGTAGTACCAAGTCTATATTATAAAAAGAACTGGTTTATGTCTTATGATAAGACAAAGAACGGATGTGATCGACTGAAAAGGGTATCGGACGATCGGTTTTGTCTTGAGATAAAGGACGGACGAAATCGGATGCGTTCGACAGCTGCGATCATGCCTCAGCCCAGCAACTTCGTGAACTCTGTCATGGCCTGTCTATAGATGTCATGGTTTGTATACTGATCGGTTTCCTTATTATCTAAAATTTGCTCGGTTTCCTAATTATGGAATAATCTAATAAAATCGGTTTACATTTTACAAGATTTTCCTATTTTGTGACAAAGCCAACCCTTGATTGAGATCATCCTCCGGCTAACCTTTACGGGTCTATATGGGAATTTGTTTCTTTCTCTGTGTCATAGGTGTATAATAGAATGCAATTTTTTCTTTCTGCTGCTACGATCCTTTTCCTCTTCTCCTCGAACCCAATACATGTTTCTCTAATTTCGTTTGATTTGTCCAGTTTAGTTTTCTATGGTTCGATTATTATTATTTTATATCGATATCACTGTTTTTGTTACAACAAATTCTAATGTATCGATTTATTATATGATATCAAGGGGTTTGGATTCGTGTTTTTTTTCTTTAAATTATTGAGTTACTCTTTTATATGGGTTCTTATAAGATTCGTACGATTGTTGCAATTTAAGGTTGTAAGTTTAGGTGCAGTTAGGGTTTTCTGGGTTTAGCAAATTCTTCTGTACATGTTTGTAATTACCATGCCATCAAAACAAAGCGATATGGATGTTTGCTTAGCTACAATTTGATCTTTATAGCATATGTCCAGTTTTTCTTAAAGTTCAAATTATTAAAAGCATTCAAATTTATTTTACTGAATTTAAACTTGGGTTTATTTGATGTGAATGTTATAGCTAAATTGGTAGGTGTGTTAGGATTTAGTAATGGGTTTATGTGCAAGAAGCTGGAGGGAGAAAATGTAGACTAGAGAGCTGTTTTTCCCTCCATGACCATGCCATTACCATGTTACATCTCGCCTGATGTCATCTCAGTTTCTTCGTTGACAAGGTATTTCCATCGATTTTACTGTCTGGACATCTAAGTTTCATGTGGCTCAGATGATGATTGAGTTGGTTAGTTTGGATATCAGGTTCTAAATTTTTATCAAATTGGTTATTAATTACATGTTCAGTATGGTTAGCATGGACATCTGCATACATACTATTTAAGTAAGCAGGCCTACACAATAACCTACATCATAAAAATTAAGTATTAGAATTCGATTCTGTCTTAGATGATTTTTCTAAGAACAATGGCCCATCAGAGAGATCAAACCCTTAAGTGCAAACGAAGTGAATTTGAAAAAGGAAACCTCACCGAAGGAAGTCTGTTTGAAGTTCAAGGAATAACATTTGTGCAGGTATTTTGAATAATTGATTTAAGAGCTATGTATTGATTTATGTTTTTGTGTATAAATCGGCATATCTTCAGTGCTTTCATAAATATTTCAAAAACAAAAACAAGTTTATGATCACAGGATTGTATTGGACTCTTTTTTCTATTTTGGTTAGTTACAAATGTAAGGGGCTTATAATTATTTGCTGTCATTACAGGCAGAGTGATCTCGAATTTTATTTTGTTTTTTTCTCATGTATCTCTACAGTTAAGTAATGCACTTGGGTTTCTTCTTTGCTTACCCGCTGAATATGTTTGTGTAATAATGCATACCTAAGAATTTTCTGTTTGATTTATCTCAAGAGAAAAAATGTAACTGTGAAAGTAGCTACATAAAATTATGTTATTGGTTGAGTGGAAGATAAGAGTGTGTTTTGTGTCTCATAAACATGTAACTTGCAATTACGTAGTGAATCGAGTGCACTGATATTCGGATTTAGAAAAACGAGGCTTACCAGTAAACTAAGAATACCATTTTCATGAACGTCTTAGTTTAAGTTTTAGAATTGAATTATCTATTTTAATCATATGAGATTTATTCTCAATACGGTAAGGTATTCTATGCATTCTAATTGTGTTTCATGTATATTATTCTATAGGTATAGTTATTCCATGAAGGTGTTGTCCAAGGAAGATGAACCGGGTTGTTTGATCAAGTACCAGAAACTTAATGGAATTCTAACTGTCGCCCTGAATACTCTTCTTATTGTTCATGGAGGAGTAAATATTACGGCCGGTCAAACCCAAGATTGAGATGCCCTTATATCAGTAACAACAACTTTAGCGGTTGTTACCTCCTGTAAGAAATCCTTTCTTTACTCTTCTCTCATTGTTTTTGTCGATGAAATTTGATGTAGTACAACAAACCACAATAATATTTATGTACTTCAGTTAACCAAGGTTTTCAAACTAATGTTGTATACATTGATGACTGATGTACCATGATTTCTAAAAAGCTTCACTTTATTTACTGTATGGCACCAAAGTCAGAAAAAAAAGTCTGACTCGATTATGTTGATTTCAACAATCTAAAAGTAATCATTGATTGTAGTTTGTAGTTTAACTATTTTAGGTTGGTTAACTTGGTATAAACTTTTCTTTTGTTTTACGAAATCATATTTTTAATACTAATTTAAAATTGTTTGAGCAGAGGCCTTTTTTAGCACACAAGCTTAACTGCCATCAGTTCGACACATAAGTTCTTTTCTCTGATAGTTTTAATTTATGTACCACTTATGTTTACTAAATTTTTTGTCTCACTTCTTATGTCATGAAGGTAATGGATATACTAATAAAGAAGGCAAATATCTTCCAACAGGGGAAAGGAATAGTTATATGCCAGTTGAGGTAATCAAGAGTTAATGAATTTTATGCGCAGTTTTCATCCTTCTATGGTTTTTTCCAGAGATGGTGAGATGTAATAGTGGTAATCTTTAGTCTATTTTTGTTTTGTTTCTTAGGTTATGTACAGACTTTTATATGTTGTAATTGTCACAAGATGATGTAGTTTGATCCAATTACTGCTATGAACTTTCTTTTTGGTTAGGAACTCGAGATCCTATGGGTTCCTAGGGTTATTTTTTTCTTTTTTGTTTCCATTATTCCTTGACCGTAGTGTTCGAGTTTTTTATTATACTTTTTAATATCCTTTTAACGACCAAATTAGTTCACTTTTTTTCTAAAAAATGGACAAGTTATTCTACAAATTCTCGGCCCTTATAATTTTCTAAACTCATGAGATCTTGTGTCTATTTTTTGCTAGGAATGTAATAAAAATAATCATAGGATGATACTTATAATCTAAAAGGAATGCTCTAATTTGTAACTTTAAGTTATTCTACAAATTCTCGGCCCTTATAATTTTCTAAACTCATGAGATCTTGTGTCTATTTTTTACTAGGAATGTAATAAAAATAATCATAGGATGATACTTATAATATAAAAGGAATGCTCTAATTTGTAACTTTGAACCCCCTTGCAAGGGTCTAAGGTTGAGTAATTATAAATGTAGTTTTTGTTTCATTTAGGGAAAATCCATTGTACTTAATTGAATCTCTAAATTGTGCGTAGTATGTAGGTTGGTTTCTTTGGTACCTTATAATTAAGTCTAAATTTTTAGTGCTTTGTGAATTTTTTTACAAACCCTTGCTTGCTGCAATTGATGATCAAATGGCTTTAAGGTCAATTTTATTTTTGAATTATTAAACCAACTTTTTTTTTAAACGTAGGTCCAACAAAGTTCCTTCTAGTATAGAGCTTACGCTTACACTAACAAAAGAGGCAAATGTCTCGGGAAAAGGATAAGTAATATTTTGCCCACGGAGGTAATCAGTATTGCTTTGTTTGTATACTCCATCTTATCACGTTTCATATAAGCTAGAGTAGCCAAGTTAATATCACCAAGTGTTAGTAAACTTGAGATGTAGCAAGGTAGAATTATCAATTTCAAGCAAACTGAAACATACTGTAGCACACTAGACCACTTTCCTCATTTGCAGAATGGGTTTTTATAACGAGTATCGACAAGTTATAGTACACCGGATTCAATAGGTAGTCAAGTCTACATTCTTCGAGGAAGTAGAATTTGTAGTTGCATCAGTTTGCCAGCTACACGCCTTGCTGTTCTATCTTCAGTAAGTCATGTAGCTGCAGCAGTTTGGCAAGTGCTATGAGTTCTGGCGAGACCCTTAATGTTTATATCTTTACCATATGCAATTTATACATTTTGGATTGTTTACTTGTAGTTTAATTGCTTTATCTCTTTTACATTTATATCTTTACCATATGCAATTTATACATTTTGGATTGTTTACTTGTAGTTTAATTGCTTTATCTCTTTTACATTTGGTTGTTTTTGATTTATTTTTGGTTATGTAGGCCGATATTCGTACGCTCAAACAGAGAATTGATGGTTTCAGATGCACAACAGATACCCCAAAACACTATATGTGTTAGTTTATGATTCAAATAATGTTATGTTAATATATTTTTAAACATCATATCATAATCATCTTATTACTCATCATGACATTTCAACGTACTTCACACAGAAGGCGAGCTGCTCAACAAAGAATTCCTGCGAAAGAATCTTTGTTCCAAGTAATAACCACACTATATTCACTATTATAAATGCAAGAATTTTGTATCTTACGTTATACTGGAATGTTATAAAACTCACTTATATAATCTCTTGTGTTTTAAAGTCATATATTGCGAGGCCGACTACGTATCCCAACAGAGAATAGTTGATTCAAATGCACAACCAATTCCAAAAAAAAACCATGACTGTAAGTTTATAATCCATATGGTGTTTTAAAAATATAATTTTCCTCATCTATGATGATGAAGTAATTGCTTAGCATCCCATTTCAATGTACTTAACATAGAAGGCAAGCCGATCAACGTAGGAGACACACTCAGGAATCTTTTTCCCTAAAACAACCTTTGCATCAGGTTCAAACACATGTGTTTCAATTAGAATTCTAAAATTATGTATGCAGCATCTCAAAAAAAATAACCATATCAAAAATCAGGATTTGCATAAAAAATATATCTAACACAAATCAACACATATATCACAATTTTATTTAACACATAACCTTATGTGGATATGATACCAGGTCGACGTCTTGGAGTTCTCGAGATATTGTGTACAATCTTGCTGCATCAGGTTGGTTAATCTATATGCCGTAAATATGTTTTATTGTTGGGTATAAGTTAGATTTATTTTCCTGATGTCAGTTAGTATATTCTCATGGAATGGGTTTCATATATTAACGTTGCATCCTATGATACTTGGTAGGGGACAAATGGCAGTAAGGAATGGCAATTGTAGCAATGGTTCTGTCAGATGGTCACAAATGGATATGTTCGTAAGTTTTCTCCATTCTGTAGTACTTAATGCTTAAATCTCACACCCGTCTCGATAAATATATTCTTGATTGATTATTTTTTATTTAGAATGGATTACTGCATTTTTCTCACTAAGTTACTACTCCCAAAGAACGATAACGGTAAGGA
This sequence comes from Papaver californicum, assembly GCA_023531435.1. Taxonomy (NCBI): domain Eukaryota; kingdom Viridiplantae; phylum Streptophyta; class Magnoliopsida; order Ranunculales; family Papaveraceae; genus Papaver; species Papaver californicum. Next base: position 779,709 of record JAJJMC010007171.1, on the reverse strand, counting down.
GACATCAAACATAGTTTATCCGGAAGTAGTTTTATAAGTTAGATATCAACCATTCATACACCTTTTTAGTATTGTTAAGGTATATCGACATGTAAGTTAAATCGCATGGGCCTTGATATCGAAGAATCTGTCCACTTCACTTTCTCAAATTTATAGTTCATTTGCGTCGTTGTGACGCCTTTCAAAGTAATACACCTTTTATGTCTACTTTAAATTTCTTGTTGTATTTGTTCTCTGTATCACTGTTGTTTCACCAAATATATTTTTTGTTGCTTACTTATTTTTGCTAGAACTTTTATTGATGTTGATGCCTCAGAACAAGTGTTATACATCCACCAGCCGGTAATTGTGTTGTGCTATATTGATATGCTTATAATGATAAAGTGTAGCCATTTCAGCTTTTATTTACCTTTTTAAATAAACAAAAAAACAATTTGGATCATTGTATTCATTTGTAATTAATTGTATATCACTCCCAAATTTCTTAATTTTCATTATGTTGAAAATTTAATTACCAATGCTAAGTGTTAAATTATATGTTTAGTGTATACTAATATCTTTGAACTCTTGATGGGTTTCTTTCCCTGCATCAACTCTACTCACAAACCACAACATAACTGACCATCTTCAATTCTTTATTTATTTTTTTTAGGTTATGTTTCTTGGTTGTATTTGAGATGGCTCTCGATAGACCATGGTAACAAATGTTTTTTTGTTGTGCATGTATGATTCTTAGTTCCCAATAATTGAATCCAGTATTTCTTTATGAGACGAGTATGTTACGGATATTTTTAAAGAAGTACCCGGCTAATGACATTGTATATTTCCCTTTCACATGATTTTTTATTACAACATTCTGGCTTGAATAATATTCTTAATAGTCGTTGTTTTGCCCTAATAAATGCCATTGTTAATAGAACTGACCATAGAGGCAAAAAGGAGTTTATTTTGTAGCAAATAAAACTTGATACATGGGAATAAAATGTTATCTCAATTACCTTTTTTTTTCCTTTTCTCTAAAAAAATTGTGTGTGTTTATAAGAACCTGCTTTATCCAATGAAATATTACTTCGAGTATTAATCTGCATTACTAAACTATTATATCTTTGAAGGGTTGACTCAGTTGAGTAAAAAGGCTGCCTCATTTTTTGTCTCTCTTGGATATCTGTTCTTGCCAAGGAATATGATCAAAGATTGTTTGAGTTACGAAAAATATTTTATGTTGCAGCAAAGCAAATATTTCTGTTCTTTGCCAGTAGATACGGTGAAGATAAGGCAGTGGTATTAGATCTTCCCATCACTACATCTTCTTTCTTGAACGAATATCGTTGAAATTATAAAGAATTAAATCCAAAATAAGTAAATTGAAATCTTTAGATTTGAAAAAAAAAAAAAAGATGATGTAGCCACCATGCAATTTGATTTGGTTGTACTAGCCCTTTTTTTGTATCCAATTATTTGATCTTCAGCTGACAAAATTTTGTGTTAGAAACTTAAAAAGATTTTGCATCTGTTGTGCCCAAATTTTTTATTTGTTTGGCAAGTTACTCCTACCTTTCGGGAATACCTATGGTTATACGTGTACATTTTTAAAATTGAAGGTGAGGTATAATTTGAGTGCTTGAGATATGAAATAAGATCCTAAAGAAAACTTTTACCATATCTGAGGAAAATATTGCAAGGGAGAGTAAATGCAGGTTAGTATGATTCTGCCTATGGTATTGACAAGGTTATATACATACCTTTTAGAAAATGTAGTGAATGTAACTTTTGTTTTCCCAGTGCAAGTGTAGCATCTTAAGTTTATGCATTTCGCTGCCTTCAGCTCGCAACATGTAGCTTCTTTCGGTAGATGAAGTGCAGGAGTTTGATTGAAAGGTTATTTCCTTTTACATAGCTAATTTAAAATGACATTGATGGAATCCCCGACTTTGATGCTTTTTCTGCTCCCAATTATAAATATTTTTCAGTTATGTATGTGGCTTAGTTAATTTATATTAGATTGTTCATAATTTCTTCTTTATTCTTAATATATTCTAAAACAATTTCCAACACTGGAATTAGGAAACTGGAAGTATAAAAATTTTACCACATCGCACGTATAACATATTGTTTATCATGTGCATAAATTAGCTTTAGTGGACCATATCTCAGTATGTCCTAAAGTTCAGCAAACAAGTGTCATATTCGCAATGAGTCAAATGGTTGTATCATTATTCATACACTTGCCACTGTCTTGGCATCGCAGAGACCAAGAATATTATCCCACTTAACGGTTGAGTACACGTATTATGATTAGGTACATATGTTATTTTAGAGTCTTGGGTACATTTCAAAAGTTATATAAATAGCGAGGTACCAGTTGATTTATAAGAAGAAGAAAAACTAACTTGATATTAGCTTTTTCTTTTGATGATATTTTATTTTTATCTTTTAATATCGTGGAGAGTCTGATTGGATGAATTGTAGCATCTGCAACTAGGGATGATGAAACTCAGATTTCAGAATGTAGTTTGGACATCTGAATTGGCCAAACCCTGCACCCAGAGCGGTTTGCTCTTTTTGATCACCTTTGTTGAGTATATGGGCTGGTTTAAGGTCTTCGAAGGACATGAATGAAATGGAAATGTTCTAGTATAATATATGAGGTAAGTTGTTTTACCGTCCATTGTTGTAGTTAATACATACCATAATAACGATAATCATATTCTTGAGTTGCATCCAAATGTGGGAAAAAAATTAACGGATTGCACGAATCTTTTTATATAACGGTAATATTTGATAAATTCATAATTAAAGTAAACTTAGTTGCATTTATTTGGTTTTTAAGGTTATTCAACTCATTATGTCGGTTTTATCCTTTTTATAGGTTGTTGATGAGAACTTCTTTGTCAAAATTGGTTTTATAATCATATTCATTTTTATTTCAATTACTTCCAAATCAAAACACAGTTGGTTACATCTCTTTAATTTTGGTGTTAGGTGTATTATGGATGGTATCATCTTTTTAACATCTTAACCGTTAAGATGGAATGATTATACATGGGATTGTTGTATTATTGACAAGTTCTCCCCTTTTCTGAATTATGAATGTCGTATGAACATTTCTAAAAGTGAATAGATAGTTAATTAAGCATCTATGATAAGTATGTGCAGATAGTGCTTTCTGATTTAATTCTATGTGAAGTATTTTCTTAACACAAATGATCTTTTGAAGAACCTCTAGGTCGATGTTGTTCTATATTTTTTTTCTTTTTCGCTACAACTTTCTTTTTGGTACCTATTATATATGGCTTACTGTTCTCTTTATTTATCTATTTATTTCTACTACAAGATCATCCCAATATTAATTCCATCTTTCCGAAATTATAGAGGATTCAACAACATGAATCACTTTACTTTTGTATAATGCATGAGCAACCCATTTAATCCAGAGAACCTACGCTATTGTTTTCAAGCAAACATTTAACCTTTTCTTTTTCTTTCTTTTTTTTTCTTTTTTTTTTCTTTTTCTTGAGGTTATAATGAATTTAACTATTGGTTGCAGGTCACATATAATGAAAGGAAATCAAGGGTGTAACCCACGTCTGAAAAGTGCCACAAGATCACATAGTGGTGATATGTCTTGCCACCATGGAATAAGTGCACCTTGTATACTACCTGTTACAGATACTAAACTATATATAGTATAATTATTTGGTGACCAAGTATTACTAATACCAAATACGCATACTATGTACATTTCCATTATTTTAACATTACCACACAGACAACGGTAACGTCTTTGTTTATGTGTGACAAAACGCATTCTGTCAGTTGAAGGAACCTGTGGTAAATACAGGTGGTTTGTTGCATAAGTACAAGTGAATATTCTTTATTTTTTGATATATTTCCAAAGCTGATGCATCAGATTGTTATCAAAACATGCGTCAAATGGGTATTTGGTTTCTTTCTTTGGGTTTGAGCCGGAATGTACAGAGATAGCCCAAAAATATAAGCGTAAAAATATGGAAAATAAAACTAACTTGCACAACCGATCTATCTTCGTATGAACGACATACGTTTTTGTGTGTATACTTAATCGATGTGGTATTTGTTAGTCGAGTATTAAAAGTTGTATGTTTGCTTAACAACGAGCCCATGGTTTGTTGGAAGCCCAATTTGAGAATTGAGACACCTTTTGTACACAAGTGCTGGACGGTCTTTTCTTGCCTTAATTTTTACGTATATGTAATGAACATGGTCCTCTTCGCTGCCTCAATTGCCTTCCTTTCTTTTTTTTTTGAAACATCTGTCTTTTTCTTTCTTTTTTTGGAACATCAATTGCCTCTTTGAAATTCATCATCATATCCTAACCTTGCAATCGTATCGTGAATTAAATTGAAAGTAATATTTCAAGAAACAAAACCTAACATGTAAATAACCAATATGAACTAATCTATAACCAGTTCACCTATTTAGTCATCTCCTCCATGAAGATATAAAACATGAACTCCAACTGATAAAGCTACATAATAAAAAATACTTTGTTGACACTATCTAATAGTCGGAAACACAATTTATATCGCCAGACTTTAATGAAGTTCTTCGATTGATTTTGGTATCTGAACATTCGTTGAGACATAAATCCGAACATCCATTCTTTATATACGCGGTTGAGATTTTATTATTTTGGATAACAGAAATTACTCCACGACCCGGGAATATAACTATAAAAATAATTATACGGACATACAGTTTTCTAATTGTGTAGTTTTCTAACTTAACATTCCTAATGGCATGTGCCGTAGACCCCGGCTGCTATGACCCGACTAACTAAATACTGAGACCGTAGGCCTCGGCTAACGTATATGTTAAATTTTTCAATAGATTGACTCGTTTGGTGTATCTCACATTAAGGTTCCTATATCTTTTCTCCAAATTTGGGTTTGATTTTTTCGCAATCAAAAGGTAAGCCCTACGAATTTGATTCTTAATTTATTTATTTTTACAACTATTGATTTTCAATTTTTTGTTGTTATTCTGATTCTTAAGACGAGAAATTGGGGTTTGCAGACTTAGTGTGTACTGCATTCGTTCCATTGGTTGCTTCACCTATAACAACTAGCAATTGAAAATTGGGTTTTGATAAAAAATAATAATTTAAAACTTCAAATTTCGTTGCGTTTTACATCGATTCCCAACAATTGGCATCAGAGCTAGGTTTTAGAGGTTAATAATTATGGTTTAATTGATCATGATAGCAGATTATGATGGATTTAAAAAATTAAGGTTTTTTAATTTGGGAATTTGTATGAATTGGTTGAACCCTAGAATTATCATTTTGAAATTCATGCTAAAATTTATGATTGATTTGATTTAATCTAACATGAATAATTGCTGAATTTTACATGGTTGACGTGAGTTAATATGTCTATAAATTACCAATATGTATTTGCTTCAATAGAAATCACCATGGAAGATATATATGGGTTCCTTTCTAATTGTACATGAGATGTATGAATGGGGGTTTTGATATATAAAAAGGGTTTTCAAAATCTAAAATCAGTTTTCAAAAGTTTTCAAAATCATTATACTATTCTCGAAAGAATATGAATCATATGAATGGTTTAATTGGGTAATGGAATTGTTTGTTAATGAAAAACCAATATTTATTTTAATATATGTCCAAAACAGTTTTGGTACAGGTTTATTAAAACAAGTTTTCAATTGGTTTGGTACATTACAAGAGACAACAATTAGTTATACCTTTAGACAACCATTCTCATATCGTATCAGTAACATTGCTTGGTGATTTTGGAAATTCTAATAATGTAAATTATTGGATTGTTGGTTTCCAGGCATATGATCTTGAGTACCGTGTTAAATAAATTAGATTGGAAATCATAAAGATGTTATATTGTTTAGGTTATGCATAAGATGTATGAATGATAAAAAACAATACTATATTCCCTTGTCTAAGAAATTAAGTGAGAGAGGGATTATAGTGTCCCGTGGCCTTCAATAGGCAGTTTCAGGTTATAAAAATAGTTTTGTTCTCCCTAAGGAGACAATTCAATTTATGTAGTTTTTAAAAATGGTCTATGGATTACACTTAACTAAATTAAGTAATTTGATTTCCCTAAGGAAATAAATATTAATTTTAGAGGTTGAAATATCGGATTATTGATTTAATATGACATGAAATGTCTAGAATTGTTAAATCAATAGAAAAAATTTCCGCCTGAAAGACTATATACAAAATTAGTTCCCTTAGGAATGTTATGTATGTAAAGTTTTGAGAATCCGATGTTTATTATAATATTAGGGTGTTATGATAAATAAATTTTATTTTATTTTAAAAAACTATTCTATCTCATTACGATTTATTTGTTATGCGTGTTTAGTTGTCGATGTCAAACCTCAGTCTTTTACAAATTATCTTGGAAGAAAATTAACTGCCTGGTCCCAACTATGTTGATTGGAAGCGAAACTTTGATATTGTACTTACTGTACAAGATGACAAGTCTGTTATAAACGAACCAGAACCTACACTCCCTGAACCCGAAGCTACAATAGGTGCTCATGCTAGGTGGAAGAAAGCCACTAATATGGCCAAGTGCTATATCATGGCTTATATTTCCAGTGTATTATAGCATCAGTACTAGGGATTTGAGAAAGCTGCTGAGATCATTAATGGTCTCAAGGAGATGTTTTCTGAACATAGTCGTCCCACCAAAGCTGAGGCGAATAGAAAGCTAATGAACACTAAGATGCAAGAAGGAACTTCAGTTCGTGAGCACTTTATTCTCATGATGTCTCTGTTTAACGAACTGGAAACCCTTGGGTCAACTATAGATGTTGATATGAAAGTTGACATTGTTCTCAATTCTCTTCCTAGTTCGTTTGCACATTTCAAGTTGAATGTCAACATGAATAAGATGGTTTTAACTCTTCCAGAGTTACTTAACCAATTGCAAATTGCGGAAGGAATTTTGGACAGTAAAAAGGCAGATGGAAGTGTTCATATAACAGAGGATTCTAAGCGTAAACCTAAGCAAAAGAATCCTAAGAAGAAAGTTCAGAAAACAACCCCTAGTGCAAATAATGATTTAGGTGTTAAAAAAGATAAGGAAGAATGTGTTGTAAAAGGAAAGTGTTTCCGTTGCAACAAAACTGGTCATTGGAAGCGCAACCGCAAGGACTACTTAGCTAAGAAGAAATCAGAAGGTAATTTTGAATCTTTAGTTGTTGAGGCAAATATTGTCACTTATGCATCAAACACTTGGTGCATAGATTCTGGAGCCACTAATCATGTATGCAATTCATTGTAGGGGTGCTAGATAACCAGACAACTAAGTAAAGGAAAAATTTACCTAAGCCTAGGATCGGACGCAAGAGTTATTGTCGTAGTAGCTGTAGGACGAGTTCGTCTTAATAGTAGTAGAAGTAATGAGAATAAGGTTTTAGTTTTGCAAGATTGCTTATATGTGCCAGACATTAGGCGAAATTTAATTTCAGTGTCTTGTCTCGTTAGAGATGGTTTGACAATTAAATTTGATTCTTTTAAGGTTTTAAAAAATTAAAAATAGCTTAGTTATTTTTACTGGTGTGTTGGCACATGGTTTATACCTTATTTCTCTTATTATTCTTTGTGTTTTAAATAATGAAGTGACAACATCTGTTACCACTCTAAAAAGGAAAATCTGTTACCACTCTAAAAAGAAAAAGTCCTTCCGCTAACGATACATACTTATGGCATCTAAGACTTGGTCATATTGACCTTAATAGGATCAAACGTTTGGTTCAAAATGGATCTCTTGATTCATTAGAAATTGAACCATGGTCAGTTTGTGAATCCTGTTTGGAAGGTAAATTGAGCAAGAGACCCTTTACACAAAAAGGTATTAGAACCAATGAAGTGTTGGAGTTAGTGCATACTGATGTATGTGGACCGATAAATGTTAGATCTAGAGGTGGCTATGAGTATTTCGTCACTTTTACTGATGATTATTATATAATACGGCTATATCTATCTTATGCATCATAAGTATGATTCTTTTGAAAAGTTCAAAGAATACAAGGCAGATGTCGAAAACCAAACTGGAAAGAAATTAAAATCCATTCGATCAGATCGAAGTGGTGAGTATCTTTCAAACTTGTTTGGTGCATACTTAGTAGAACATGGGATAGTATCCCAGTTGATTGCACCTAGAAAACCACAACAAAATGGTGTAGCAGAAAGAAGGAATAAAACTTTATTAAAGATGGTAAGGTCAATGATGAGCTATACTTCATTACTTATATCTTTTTGGGGATTAGCCTTAGAAACAACAACACACATTCTGAATTTGGTACCTAGTAAGGTAGTTTCTAAGACACCCAGGAAGTTGTGGTCTGGGCGTAAGCCAAGTCTTCAGCATTTAAGAATTTGGGGTTTTCCAGCACATGTGCTAAAAGGAAAGTATAGTAAACTAGAATCAAAATCAGAAGTTTGCTTGTTTGTTGGTTATCCAACGGGTACTCGAGATGGTTTATTTTCTAATCTGGAAGAGAAAAGGTTGGTAGTAATTACTAGTGCAATGTTTCTTGAAGATGATTATATGATAGACTACAAGCCTCGAAGTAAAGTTGTACTTGAAGAGTTGTGTGAAAACGGTTCAGTGAAAGTTAGTAATACTTCTAGTTTACTTCATGTAAACAATGAAGTATCCAACAAGACTGCCCCATTTTGCGGTTAACAACTTTTGATCTTCCTAACAGTAATGAACAAACTGGTAATAATAAGTGGGGGAACATAGATTATCCAATATATATACAAATTCATTTGTTCCCATGGTTGAGCATAAACTAATAGTTCAGCAGGATCTTTCGATATTTAATGAACCATTAGTTGATCTAGGTCTTCATATAGATGAAGAAGTAGAACATCCTCAACCAGAAGTTGAACCTCAAGTTCAACCAAAAGTTGTAGGACAACCAGAGCTACAAGTTGAACAAGTAGTGGCCCCTCAACCAAACCATCCTTGTCACAATACTATACCAAGGAAACGGAATCCTAAGTATGCTCAGTTCTTTGGAGAAATTTTTTAAGTGATCCTAGATAAGCAGGATTCAGATCCTACTACTTACAATTTGGCAGTTAATGACCCCGATTCGAGAAAACGGTTATCCGGTAGGGATACTGAAATATAATCTATACATTCTAATGGAGTCTGGAATATTGTAGACTCATCCAATATTAAACCAATTGGGTGTAAATGGATTTACAAGAAGAAAAGAGGACCAGATGGTAAGGTACCTACAAAGCTAGGCTTATGGCGAAAGGGTACACTCAGAAATAGGGAATCGATTATGAGGATAATTTTTTTCCAGTAGAAATGCTTAAGTCCATTAGAATGCTCTTGTCCATCGATGCTCCTGTCCATTGATGTGGTTTTATATAGTGGTAAAAAGAGGTTCGATTCTCGAAC
>JAJJMC010007171.1:646255-770247 GCA_023531435.1 Papaver californicum | reverse complement strand
GAACTCCACCGGAATTGGTCTGAATTGATCTTGGAGCTGCGTACCTCGTTTCTGAAGCTTGTAAACTCTTTATATAGTACTTAGGAACTCTCTGGAACATCCCAATCCCAGTATAATTCGGTTAATCACCGTGTAAATCCTGTTTCTATCCAAACAGGAACAACAACTCTTTTCCGGCCAGATACATGATTCTATGGCCCAAATTACTCGGCTCTGATGCTTCTAATAGGTTATACGGACCTTTAATTAACTTGGGTAGCTATCAATTTGGCTGAAATCCCATAAATTTTACGATTTGATTTGAGTCAGAGAAGTTCCTGTTTGCCGATGAAGCTTTGACCCGGTCAACTGGGTTTGACTCGGTCAAGTGGCTTTGACCGACTTGACTGGGCTGAGTTGGCCCGCTGAGTTGACCCGATCCAGTTCATCCCGATCCAAGGGTGCCCCAATCCAAAGTGCGGGTGTCTTGATCCATTTTTAAGCCAATTTTTCCACAAATCTTTATTCTTCTAATGTACCTACAAAAGCATAAAAACACGTAATAGACACAAAATTGAATACTAACTCACTAGAAATTAAGGTGTAATTTAGACACTAAAATGTGTCTATCATCCATTGCAACTCATTTTGACTATGGGATTTGGTAAATGGACATCAAGACTGCTTTTATAAATGGAAATCTTGAAGAAGACATTTATATGATCCAACCATATCCTAATTAAAGGCCAGGAGCATAAGGTATGAAAGTTGCATAAGTTTATTTACGGAATTAAGAAAGCATCTCGAAGTTGGAATATTAGATTTGATGAGATATTAAATCTATAGGTTTTGAGAAAAATCTTGATGAACCGTGTGTTTACAAGAAAACTCAAGGAAACATCATGATGATGTTTTTGGTGTTATATATAGATGATATATTACTCATTGGAAATGACGTAGGAGCATTATCATCAGTAAAGTTATGGCTTTCCAATCACTTTATTATGAAAGACTTGGGGGAGGCTAGTTACATTCGAGGAATTAAGGTTCTCATAAATCAAAGAACTAGAATGAAAGGCTTATATTAAAAAATTGTTGGAGAGATTTGCTATGCAAAACTCTAAGAAAGGTTTTGTACCTTATAGACATGGCATTAAACTTAGAAAATCTCTTTGTCCCAAGACATCAGAGGAAGTGCAGGACATGAGTGACGTACCTTATGCTTCAGCTGTAGGTAGTCTCATGTATGTCATGCTATGTACTAGACCAGACGTTTGTTATGCAGTTGGGATGTTCAGTCGATTCCAATCCAATCCTGGACGAGAACGTTGGATTGTCGTAAAACATATTTTAAAGTATCTCAGGAGAACTAAAGATTATATGTTGGTTTACGGATCCAAAGATTTGGTTCCTCTTGGTTACGCCGATTATGATTTCCAATCAGATGAGGATAAGAGAAAATCCACTTCAGGATATGTGTTCACTTTAGGTGGAGCAACCATTAGTTGGAGAAGTGTCAAGCAAAAGTGTATTGCTAATTCTACCACTGAAGCTGAGTATGTAGCGGCTTGCGAAACAGCTAAGGAAAAGTATGACTAAAGAATTTATTAACCAGTCTTATAATGTCAAGCAAAAGTGTATTGTTAATTCTACCACTGAAGCTGAATATGTAGCGGCTTGCGAAACATCTAAAGAAGAGTATGACTAAATAATTTATTAACTAGTCTTATAGTGGTACCTGCAGCTGTACCACCTATTATTATTTTTTGTGATAATAATGGAGTTTTAGCTAACTGTAAAGAACCTAGAAACCACTCTAAGAACAAGCACATTCAAATAAAGTATCACATCATTAGAGATATATAGAAAAGAAGTGAGGTAGTCATTACAAAGATAATCTCGGCGCAAAATTTGACATATCCCTTTACCAAAGCCTTGACTCAAAAGGTGTTTGATTCTCATGTTGATAGGATGGGGTCAAATCTGATTTTTGATTGTTTTCGTGCAAGTTGGAGATTGTTGGGGTTATTCCTAAAACAATAAATTTGACATTGTAGTTTAAATTAAATTTACATTAAACATGTTTCGTGAGATATGATTGAATATATTGGTTGTAATTTATACAGTGGGAGATATAATATATTTGTGACATTTTGGTTCGTAATTTATGTGAATTACATTCACTGGTTAAATTATAACTTGTTATGATAATTAAGTATGTATTATGATAAATCTCAATCATAGAAGTGGAGACTTCTAAATTTAGCAGGTTGATGTAATATGATTATATCGAACCGATCGGTTCTTTCTATTCATTATTTATCAGCTAGTAAATAAATCTAAGCTACTACTCTACGTAAGTTCTCAATCCTGAGAATGTGTATATACCCTACGTATATTTCCGGTTATCTTGTGTAACCAAGCAGTGAGGTCATTTGGAACCAATATCTGGGTAAAATGGATCGTTGTGCGTGCACAATAAGAATATACATATTCAATAAGGTATCCGGTATCGAGTGGGTATTCCCTTGGATTATTGTGCGAGAATTATTATTCTAGAATGGCCAGCGGTCGCTTAAATTGTTTAAGTGATTATTAGAATAATAATACGGAAAGCACAAAATAATCGTCAAGAACTAAAATATAAATTCTGCACAGGACCTGACGCGTAATTGTTACGTGCCTATGAGATTTTATGAATACCGGTATTAACGGAGGGACTTACTGTAAAAAAATAAAGGAAGGATTTTACTTTTATTAAAACAAGTAATTTTAGAGTATTTTTCAATTACAAGTCTTTGGTGGAATGATTTGTAAATCTTTAATTGTATTTGATTTCTTATGCGACACGGAGAGTTCTATACGGTTAAGAAAATCTATTTGTAATCTGAAAAACTTTATTGTATTTAAAAAAGGTATTTAAGAACAAATGGGATAGCTCTTGATATAAAAACTATATAAAAAGAGTAAACTATCAAAATTAAACACAGCTAAATAAAACTAAGTCTTTTTGTTCTCCCATCCTTATACAGTTAAGAATCTCGTAAGCATAAAGAAGATCCGGTCAAAAGCAAAATCAAGTTCTAAAAAATAAGCCTTTTTCTTTTTCGGTCAAACTTTCAATACCCTTTCACGGTTATTACTTCACACTAGTTTTGTTCTAAAGCTACAGAGCTTTTGAACAAGGAGCTACAGATCCTTCTTCTTATTGACAGTAACAAGATTTTTTATATTAAAAAATCTACTCAAGCTATTAAATCCTCCAAGTAAACAAATGTTTTGGTGGTCGTTAATTAAGTGTGGGTATTGAGATTTAAAGCTACAGGAGCTTCCATTGTTCTTCTCTGTCAAGTTGCAGACGGTGCTACGGTGTTGTTGACATCAGTTCGTGAAGGGCACAAGAAGGAAATAGCTGCACAAAGAAAGTTCACTGCTATTCGGACTAAGCGACCTAAGCAATATGATGTAATTTTAATAGTGGTAAGAAAAATTTCATTCAAGACTTGTGAAGATAGATTCTACTAATTTCTAAGTTTTAAAATGATATAATTTAATAATTATAATTATGCAATTCATATGTTTAATTTGATTCTAGAATAATGCAATAAGTGGATTTTTAAAATAATAATTGCTATAGAATGCATAGAACATCAAAAACCCTAGGCCAAGCATGTACCATCAAAAGAAATTACAATTGTTTAATAAAATCATTAAATCAATTTTTAACCAAGACAAATAATCATAAAAAATTGTATAAATTAATTAAATAAATATTACAACATAATTATTGAAAAAATAGCTTCCTCCATCACCTCAACAATGGGGTTTAACTCCTCATGTTGGAAACACGCTCAAAATTTGTATGCATTGCTCAAAAAGGTGTTTACAAGAAGAAAAGTATTTGACACAGAAAATTGAGACGTTTATAAACGTTACAGAAGATGTTCTCTGTCGCTTAATGGAAAAGAAAAAACGACGGTCTCTTTTATGACGTTGTTATTGGCTTTTATGACGAAGTTCTTCGTTTTTACGATGAAGTTCTTCTTCTCTTCTTCACTAGAAGCAGCAGAGTGTCTGTAACTTGATTTTTTTCCGATTCTCACTCTTTGTTCAACCCCAAACTCTCGATCCCCTTTTAAGGTATTCTCGACCCCTATTAATACACAATAACCCAAATATCTTCCCATAACTCCTCCCAAATCTTCACAGTTAAGAAAATGTCTTCGGGATATTTTTCTTTTATTTTCACGTGTTTGTAGCTGTTAATTACGGGAATTGTTTCCCCTTTTATCTTCTTCACGCGTCAAATGGAAGCTCAAACTCTCCAAACATGTTTAAAACACGTTTTAGACAGAGTTAAACTCACACAATCTTCCTCAGAAAATCCCGAGTATATCTCCTTCTTTGTTTTCTTCAAACCGTAAAAATATCTCTATTTTTTCGAAACTAAAAGACTTACCATGCCTGTTTAGTCGTAACAAGGTGGTAAAAATCCAAATCAAACAAGAAATCCGACTAAATCTCGTTAAAATTAAATTCAGAAAAATAACAGTTTCAAAAATGCACTTTCCCCCCAGAATTCAGTTGGAGAAGATCGAGTGCCCTTATCCGGGATGGGGGTGCCTTTAGCTCTGGAGTGCCCATATCCAATCTGGGGATGCCTTTAGTAATTTTTTGAGTGCCTTTAACACTTTTTCGAGCCAATTTTTCCAGTTTATTTCCGAAAAATTCCTACAAACATATAAAATAACACAATTAGTACAGAATCGAGCACTATCAATAAAAAGAATTGAGACAAATCACACAAAAAGGTGTCTATCAAATACCTCCAAACTTATTATTTGCTATTCCTTAAGCAAATCTAATCTAGAAAATCTTAACTTACTGCCGCAGGCATCGCGATTGCACTTAGCGTGTGCAACAAGCTTTAAACCCCTAGGCGGCCTTAGTGGACGAGTTTTGTCTCGTGAGGATTTACAAGAGATGTACCCACAAAACCTTTACTCCAAATTCTAGCTACTTGTGAGCGATTGAGGGTATACACTAAACATCCTGTTTAGTTGGCTACATAATTCTTTGGCTATGGAAGGAATTATCCTGTTTTGAATCCAATTGTTGTACACGAGTTTTTACTCAAGCGTACTAAAATTCATATATAAGAAAACAGAGCACTACTCAGAAAATCGCACAATAGACCATAATACTCGGAATCTATCAAATTTCAATCACATGAATAGATTTAGAAGATGAATATGGAGATGATGAAGTGTGCACATGTTGACTAAGGTAAAAGGTTTTTCCTATATCTATCTGAAGGTCAGTGCTAGGATGAATTCTAATGGATTGAGATACAATCCTACTGGTCTTAATCCTCATACTAATATCGACCAGCTGGTATATACAAGGGCCCCAACGGTCGATTTATTGAAAATAAAACAATTATTTACTTATTATTATTCTCTCTTTTTTTGGTTTAAATAAAATACAATAATGGGGTTTGATCTCAATCACTCTACTTCATCCCAACGCTGATAACAATTCGATACTAGAGCCCCACCAAATCACTTAGAGAAACACAAAATTACAAAAATAAAAGCAGAAGGTGATATGGCCGAGGTAGACTTCGAGATATGGTGACGACTATCATGTTATTTCTAACACCTGAGCTCTTTCCTTTTATGAATATACCCTTTAGTTGGGTCCCTCAACTCCTATAGCCAAGAGGTTTGTTTCCGTCTACTTAGAATGGTCAGTGTCATCCTGAATTGTTCACAAGTTTCTAAATTTTGGAATTTTTTTTGTTGCACTAAAAGTTTCTCCCTTACCCCCAAACTTAAATCTAACATTATCCTCAATGTTTCAAATTAAAGAGCAGTACCAAAAATATAGGTAACAAGAGGATTAAAGAGGTAAGTACGAAAGATAGTACCTGAGTGAAGCGTAACAATCCTTCTCCGGAGAATAAGACAGAAAATAAAAACCTACAAAACTTATTAATTTATAACAACAGCCTTGATGGTCAATCAAGATAAGCAGGGTCCTCCAGAGGGGCCTCCTCAACGTCACCTGCAGAAAAAGGCTCTAAAAATGGTTTCAATCTTTGACCGTTAACTTTGAAATTACTTTTACCATCTTGAGTCTCAATTTCAATAGCACCATGAGGAAAAACAGTATGGACCATAAAAGAACCGGTCCACCGAGAGCGTAACTTCCCGGGAAATAGATGAAAACGAGTATCATACAGAAGAACTTTTTTTGACCTGGAGAAAATGACTTTCTTAAAATATTTCTATCATGCACAAGTTTCATTTTGTTCTTATACTCCCTAGCACTATCATATGCATCTTTATGAATCTCTTCCAACTCATTGAGCTGGAGTTTTCTGTGAGCTCCTGCCTTGTCAAGCAAAATATTAAACTACTTTACAACCCAATATGCTCTATGTTCTAACTCAATAGGAAGGTGACATGCCTTGCCAAAAACTAGACGATAAGGTGACATCCCAATGGGGTCTAAAACGCAGTACGGTAAGCCCATAAGGCGTCAGTAAGCCTCAAAGACCAGTCTTTCCCATTATGATTATTTGTTTTCTCTAAAATACGTTTTATCTCCCTGTTGGAAACCTCAACTTGACCACTAGTATGTGGGTGATATGGGGTAGCTACTTTGTGGTAATACCATATTTCTTCATCAAAAGCTTAAACGGTCGATTACAAAAGTGTGACCCTCCATCACTAATTATAGCTCGCGGTGTGCCAAAACGTGAAAATATGTTATCATTCAAAAATAGGACCACAACCATATGGTCGTTTTTTTTACACGAAACCACCTCAACCCATTTAGAGACATATTCAACAGCGACAAGTATGTAAAGATTACCAAAAGAATTAGAAAATGGACCCATAAATCAATGTCCCACACATCAAAGACCTCAATAACTAAAATAGGGTTCAAAGGCATCATATTTATATAGGAAATGGTTCCTAACTTCTGGCAGCTTACAAGCAACACAACAACTGTGAGAGTCTTTAAACAACGACGGCCAGTAGAATCCACACTGTAATATCTTAGCAGCAGTCTTCTTTGCACTAAAGTGACCTCCACAAGCATGATCATGACAAAAGGAAATAATACTAGACTGGTCAATCACTAGTATACATCTCCTAATAATTTGGTCTGGACAATACTTAAACAAATAAGGATCGTCCTAAAAGAAATGCTTTACTACGGCTAAAAACCTAGAACGATCTTGTTTAACCCAATGTTGAGGCATTCGACCAGTAAACAAGATACTTCACTATGTTTGCAAAGCAAGGTAATTGGGAAATAAAGAAAAGTTGATCATCAGAAAAACTATCTCTTACATGAGGGGAATCGTCATGGGAATCAAAAACAAGCCTAGCCAAGTGGTCTGCTACTACGTTTTATGCACCCTTTTTGTCTCTAATTTCTAGATAAAATTCTTATAACAAAAGGATCCATTTAATCAATCTAGGTTTAGTATCCTTTTTAGACAAAAGGTACTTTAAAGCAGCATGATCAGTAAATACTATAACCTTAGAACCTAAGAGATAGGATCTAAACTTTTCTAAGGCAAAAAAAATGGCTAACAGTTCCTTCTCATTGGTGGTGTAGTTCAGTTGGGCATCATTTAGAGTTTTGCTAGCATAGTAAATCACATGAAGTAATTTGTTTTCTCGTTGTCCTAACATAACACCAATAGCATAATCTGAAGCATCACACATGATCTCAAAGGGTAGGTTCCAGTTAGGTGCCTGGACTATAGGGGCAGTAGTGAGCAAAGTCTTAAGCTTCTCAAAACCCTTAAACAAGCATCATCAAAGACAAACTTAACATCTTTTGCAAGGAAATTGCAAAAAGGTCTAGAAATCAAGCTAAAGTCCTTAATGAATCGACGAATGACCTAATATCTCTTACGGTTTCGGGAACCTGTAAATTTTTAATAAGGTCAACTTTGGCTTTGTCTACCTCTATACCCTTAGAGGACACGATATTCCCTAAAATAATTCTTGATTGAACCATAAAATAACATTTCTCCCAATTAAGCACTAAGTTTTTTCCTTACACCTATTCAACACTAATGTCAGATGATGCAAGCACTCATAAAAGGATGAACCAAATACTGAAAAATCATCCATAAAGACCTCTAAAAACTGTTCTACCATGCCAAAAAATATGCCCATCATGCAACACTGAAAAGTAGCGGGTGCATTACACAACCCGAAAGGCATGCTTCTATACGCGAAGGTACCAAAGGGACAAGTAAATGTGGTTTTCTCTTGGTCTTCTGGGCCAATAACAATTTTATTATAACCAGAGTAGCCATCTAACAAGCAATAATGACTATGTCCAGATAATCGCTCTAGCATTTGGTCGCTGCAAGGAAGGGGAAAGTGATCCTTCCTTGTGACCTTGTTCAACTTTTATAGTCAATACAAACACGCCAACCCATGGTCACTCGGGTTGGTAGTAACTCATTATTATCATTATGGACTACATTGATACCCGATTTCTTGGAAACAACTTGAACGGGGCTGACCCACTTAATGTATGAAATGAGGTAGATAATACCCGCATCTAAGAACTTGAGCACCTTAGTTCGAACTACTTATTTCATGTTAGGGTTCAGTCGACGTTGCATCTCCCTAGAAGGTTTGGTGTCATCTTCCAAATGAATCTGAAACATACAAACAGTAGGACTTATACCTTTAATGTCTTCTAAGGTACACCCTAAAGCTTCCTTGTTATCTTGAAGTACGGTCACTAGGCTACTTTCCTGATCACTAACCAAGTTGGATGCTACAATTACAGACAAAATCTCAGATTGGCCTAAAAACACATATTTCATAGTATCTGGAAATGGTTTGAGGTCCAACTTAGGAGGCTCTTCTATAGAAGGAGTTAAGGTAGAATTAGAAACAGGTAGTGGTTCGAAGTTAGATTTTCATATATTAGTATCTAACACGGGGCTAGAATCTAACAAAGCATTCACTTGGTCAATGGTGCTATCATCGTTAAAATCTAAGCCAAAATGGGATAAACAACTTTATAATGGATCTTCGGATAAGATGTTTGGTAATGACTCCTGAACTAATGTTTCTATCATGTCCACCTCTTCAATGTACGTGTCATCTAGCTCATGGAGTTACTTACTAATATTGAAAATATTTATCTCAATAGTCATATTACCAAAAGACAAATTCATAATACCATTTCGACAGTTTATGATTGCATTATATGTAGCTAAAAACTGGCGACCTAATATCACAAATATCTGGTTTTTGGGTCAGGGACAGGTTGGGTATCTAGGATAATAAAATCCACAGGGTAAATAAACCTATCGACCTTAATAAGAACATCCTCGACAATACCACGAGGAATCTTCACAAACCTATCAGCTAAATGAAGAGTTATCTGGGTAGGTTTTAAGTCACCAAGTCCAAGCTGGAGGTACACATGGTACGAGAGTAAGTTCACACTGTCTCCTAAGTCAAGTAACGTTTTCTCAACATGGTAGTTATCTACTGTGTAGGAAATGGTAGGGGAACCTGGGTCTTTGTACTTAGGAGTTGTGTTGTCCTGGATAATTGAACTTACATGACTAGCTAAAAAGGTTTTCTTCTGTATAGTAAGCGTTCAGTTTAGCGTACAAAGATCCTTAAGGAACTTGGCATAAGTAGGAATCTACCTGATTGCATCTAATAAAGGAAGATTTATGTTGACTTGCTTAAAAATATCCAATATATCATTAAACTTGGATTCGTTCTTAGTCGTTACTAGCAGTTGTGGGAATGGGGCTCTGGGTACAAAATCAGATTTCTCAGGAACCGCATTAGACTCTTTAGAGACTCTATCAGTCTCTTCAGTTACTGGCTCAGAAGGGTGAACTACATCATGTTACCTTATTGTCTACCATTCGACCACTCCTAAGGGTTGTAATAAAGTTCACATGATTAAACGGTTTCTCTCCAGAAGATACTTCATGAATTCCTCTAGGATTGGGTTGTGTCTGACAAGGAAACTTGTTTTTTTCTCTCAAAGATTCATTCAACTGGATAAACTGGTTTCGTAAATCGGAAATGGCCTGGGTGTTAGTCTGAACCATCCCCTCAATAGTTTGATGAATCTTTGTAGTGCTCAGAGCTAACATGGAAAGAGATTCTTCTAAGGTTATGATTTTCTTATTTGACTAGTTCTGAGACTGCGATGTACCTGAAGGATTCTTAGTGTAGCCAAAACCTGGGGGAGTCTGAGTATTACTAAACTGGCCTTGATTCTAGCCCTTAGAACATGAAATATTAGGATGGTTTCTCCAACCAGGGTTATAGGTTTCATAATATGGCTCATATTTCTGACAGTTTTCAAACCTAGAGTTGTTATAAAGAGCATGGGCTTGCTCTTCATATATTTCTGGTTCTCTCATCGAAGCACATTGCCTAGTTTTCCCAGCTAACTCGATAAACGAGTCAAAACATGTATCTGGATCCTGATGGGTGAATTTTCCACAACTCAATTATTTCTACCTGCATATGGGTTTCACTATCTAGTCCCTCATACAATATTTGGGCCATATGGGATTTTTTAAAGCCTTGATGTGGACACTGGTATAACAATTCATTAAACCTTTCTACATACTCGTGTAGGTTTTCACCTAATTTCTGCTTAAAGGTTTGAATGGACTGACGAGCAACAACAGTCTTATGGTGTTGGTAAAACTTCTTAACAAAAACCTCTACAAGACCATCCCAGGTGGTGATTGTTTTAGAAAGAATGAAATGATACCACTCTTTGGATTTTTCATCAAGAGAAAAGGGAAACAAATGGAACCTAAGCACATCTTTAGGAACATTTGGATAACTCATTGTGTCATAAATCATTTCAAAGTCTCTTATGTAGGTATACGGGCTCTCATTCTCTAACCCCCTAAATGTTCGAAGCATGCTAATTGTCCCAGGTTTAATATAGAATTTGACAGTAGTTGCTGGGATAACTACTCTTAGGTCACGCACTACTTTAGATGGATTCATATGATCTCTTAGGGTTTTATTTACCTAGAGCTCACGCTCACCCATTTCATCAAAAACAGGTGTACCACCTAAATCCGTGTAACGGGTTGGACTTAAACAAAATAGGTCATTTTCTTCAAGTTTATCTCCTACACGAATCCAACGAGGCATACACAGGCAAGAACTACTAGTGTCTAGCATGAAACTGTGCACATGCAAATGTTGGGGTTCACTATTTTAGGTAAGCTTGGGTTACCGCAGCAAAATATACCTGCAGTCAAAGACATGTCAAAGGTACAAGGCTGGGGTTTGTGGTGTTTCGGATGATAACGCCCAGAGGGTTCACCGTACTATCCTACAAGTTTTCCCAAAAATCGGTGTCTGACGAAAGATGCAATTGGTGTATGCACTTGTATTATTGTTTTGACAATAATAAATAAAATAGTAAACAAGCAAGCAAACCGAAATAAATGTCCAAAAGAAAATAAAGAAAATAAAAAAAAAACTAATTAATGAAATCTAAATATAAAAAGTTTTTGTCTTTTTCTCCGTTCTTTCCGCTTTAACTTTAACTCCAAGAATTTTGGCTCAATTCCTTTTCGTTTCGTTCCAAAACCTGTAGCAAAAGAGAAATGCCCAAAAACGTAAAATAGAAAAAAAAATTAAAAAAAAAACTACTACAAACTAAAACTAAATCTAAAAAAAATCTAAGAACAAGTCCGCGTTGGCGGCGCCAAAAATTGGTGTAATTTTGATAGTGGAAAGAAAAGTTTCGTTCAAGACTTGTGAAGATTTGGATTTAAACCTAATTTCTAAGACTAAAAATAGCAAAACTCAAATAAAATTGATAACAAGGTTGAGAGAAAACTGAGGCTAAGATTCCACTACTTTCCATTTGTTAAAGTGATTTATTTCGATAATTATAATTATGTAATTCATACATTTAATTTGATGCTAAAATAATGCAACAAGTAGATCTTCAAAATAACAATTGTATACCGAAAGCATGGAACATCAAAAACCTTAGGCCAAGCATGTACCATCAAAAGAAATCACAATTGTTTGATAAAAATCATTAAATCAATTTTTAACTAAGGCAAATAATCATAAAAGAATTGCATAAATTAATTAAATAAATATTACCACATAATTATTGGAAAAATAGCTTTCTCTGTCGCCTCAGCAATGGGTTTAGCTCCTCATGTTGAAAACACGCTCAAGATTTGTATTCATTGCTCAAAAAGGTGTTTAAAAGAAGAAAGGTATTTGATACAGAAAATTAATACGTTTATAAACGTTACAGAAAATGCTCTCTGTCACTGAATGGAAAAGAAAAGACCACGGTCTCTTTTATTACGTTGTTATTGGCTTCTAAGACGAAGTTCTTCGTTTTTACGATGAAGTTCTTCTTCTCTTCTTCACTAGAAGCAGCAGAGTGTCTGTAACTTGATTTTTTTTTCGATTCTCACTCTCTGTTCAACCCCAACTTTCGATCCCCTTTTTAAGGTATTCTCGACCCCTATTAATACACAACAATCCAAATATTTTCCCAAAACTCCTCCCAAATCTTCACAGTTAAGAAAATATCTTCGGGATATTTTTTCGTTTATTTTCACGTGCCTTTAGGTGTTAATTACGGGAATTGTTTCCCCTTTTATCTTCTTCACGCGTCAAATGGCATCTCAAACTCTCCGGACATGTTTAACACACGTTTTAGACAGAGTTAAACTCACGCAATCTTCCTCAGAAAATCCTGAATATATCTCCTTTTTTGTTTTCTTCAAACCGTAAAAATATCTTTCTTTTTTCGAAACTAAAAGACTTATCATCCCTGTTTAGTCGTAACAAGGTGGTAACAATCCAAATCAAACAAGAAATCCGACTAAATCTCGTTAAAATTAAATTCAGAGAAATCGCAGTTTCAAAACTGCACTTTCCCGCCATAATTCAGTTGGAGAAGATCGAGTGCCCTTATCCGGGATGGGGGTTCCTTTATCTCTAGAGTGCCCATATCCAATCTTGGGGTTCCTTTAGTAATTTTTTCGGGTACCTTCAACACTTTTTCGGGCCTATTTTTTCAAGGATGTTTATTTTCCAAAAATACCTACAAACACATAAAATAACACAATTAGTACACAATCGAACACTATCAATAAAAGGAATTGAAACAAATCAGACATAAAAATGTGTATATCATTATACAAATCCCCTAAACTCTTTATTGATATTATTAACATCTAGCAATTGAAAATTGGTTTTTGATAGAAAATTTTAAAACCTCAACTCCGCTGCGTTTTACATCGATTCCCAATAGTGTTGAACTCATTAGTTAGTAAGCGAACCAAGCTACGAAGTAAATTACCAAGAGAACGATTCACCGTCTTTATCTAACCATATGTTGTGTATTTTTGATCCTTATGTAAAAACTTCCAAAAATAACTCAAACATTTAGAATCACAGTCTGATAGTAGAATTAAAAACAGGAAGAGCAGATCCCTTAATCTAGCTGGCAGAACTACTTTGATATAAAGTATTCTTAATACTCTTTCTTTTTA
The DNA here is from genome assembly GCA_023531435.1 of Papaver californicum. Lineage (NCBI taxonomy): Eukaryota > Viridiplantae > Streptophyta > Magnoliopsida > Ranunculales > Papaveraceae > Papaver > Papaver californicum. The sequence goes on along the minus strand of JAJJMC010007171.1, from coordinate 756,686 downwards.
TCAAATGAGTAATATTAAGATTCCTAAGGATTTGTTAAGAAGATAGATACCATCTAGAGAAATTTTTGGTGGAGCCACTGATGCATGTCGTAGGTGCATAAATTAATTCACTTATTTTTTACTTTACTAATGAATAATATAGCAGTAAATAAGATTCGTTCTCATCAGAAGCGGGGTGTTTCGGTTGTCAAATGTTACAAAGGGGGTTCTGTTTAGGTTTTAAGTAAAGTAAATAAAAAAAACATTTGAAATATTAGACTGTAAGCAATTGAGAGAAATATGATCGATGAATCCTTCTTCGTAACTAAATAATCATTAAATTAATATATTCATCTATTCTTTATTAATCACAGATTATCACCATGAAATATTAGCTAGAATAGTGTTATCCCCAAAATTTCTTATATCACTGGGCACGGAAGTTCTCGACTACCAGATTCTATTCGTCTAAACCACCTAGTAGTAGATCACTCAAGGTGTAATTTGGTTGAATGCTTTATTTTTTATGAATTTATAGGTTAATCCTAGCAGTTAGACTCTTAAATCAAGGTCCATTTACTAGTGGTGTTTATACACACAATTGCTCTACAGAATCCCTCTGCAAGTTCTCGTGTTCTCTACTTGTGTAAGAGTCAATATACGATTACGTATCTCGTAACTCAATACTAGCATAGATTAAATAAACAAATCAATTCAGTTGGCCACCTAAACAGTTTATCAATCAATCAAGAACATCAATAATAGTATAAACAAACAATTAGGCTATTTAACGTTTGTTACTCAGCAAATGTCCAAACTGTTGACTTAATATTTTGTTACTATAAAAATTAAATTAATAATAAATTATTAGTATTTAACGGCGTTAAATCACCGTTATCCTGTGTTTCACGTGATTTTCTAAAAAGTGTGTCATCTAGCTAATTTGATCCAACGGTTATAAGCGGCCACAATTTGATCTTGAGTTGATGGTGTTCTGCTCGTTCAGGACTTTCGTCGAACAACTTTTGAGTATTTTTTTTGTTGATGAAGATGTCAGTTTGTTGTTGTATTTTTAACCCCTTGTCTATCTTCTTCTACCTGCAAATTCGAGTTCTAAAAAGAGCCCAAGTTTCAATCCCATATACAATTTGTAACCTTAAACCAACAAGCACGAACGAAAAGAGAAGAATATGTTCGAGTTTTACAAATTTCAATTTAATAATACAGTCTATTGATCATATTATCATAATGTTCTTGTGGTTGGAAAACAATAATTTTGTCTCTTACACTCACGGTATTACCAGCATCATTTTTACCCTTAAAGCTAGGGCTTTCAACGGATATTATCGAAACGGATATTGGCTCAGCCGGTTCCGATATCCGATAAGCTTATCGGATATCCGATATCCGATAAGTTCCGACGGAATCTTGAACTTCAAATCCGATTCCGTTTCGATAAGCTTATCGGATATCGGATATTATCCGATAAATATCTGATAGCTGATATAAATCTTAAAACCTGTTTTTTCACTTTAAATTTTTTAGTTCATTTAAGCATTTTCAGTTCGTAATTTAGTTCAAACACATACAAAACACACACAAATGATCACAGTTTATAAATTATATGTTCTATTTTTCTTGCAGCAAAAGAAAACACAAAGAAACTGAAACTTGTACTAGCATTGTCACTGACTCATTGTCATTGAGATACAGCCTGCAATGCAGCTTTCAAAGTACATCTGCATTTCAAAGAAATTAAAATTTGTTAGTTGGCAGTGCAAGAAATATGAAAGTAAAGGAAAGGAAAGGAAAGTTACTAACATGTACTACTAGTACTAGCATTGTGATTGAAATCTGGCAACCAATCACCTAGGCAAAACAATGCTTGAAAAACTAATGGTTAGGGGCTTTTCAGGAGAATGAAGATACCGATGGTTAGGGGCTCTCAACCCAGTACATCATTACAAGATGAAGAAACTGACCTTACCAGGCCCTGCAAGGAGAACAGGTTTTTGGGTCTTCTACCCGCGACGTTGCTGAATAGTCTCTAAACCTGTAATTTGACATATTGACATCAGGAGAATGACCTTTCACAATTCATGGTGTTTCTTACTTCAATGCTAGACAACGGAAAATTCTTGGATCCAGATAACACTTAGGAGAAACGAGTAGACCTTGTGATATGAAAAGGTTAGGTGTTGATAGCAAGGTATACCGTAAAATGCTGAACATAGTAAATGTAAACAATTTGAATTTTAAATGGATATTTGACAATATAGCTATTATACTAGGTATGGTAAGGTTTAGATACTATAAGATATCTGGTAAGAATATGCTTGATCCATTTTTGGCAGATTTTGGAAGGTGCAAAGTTTGTTCACATTTTATCAGTGATGAGAATGAATGAGACAAGCTAGATGACGGTATAGCTTAAAACAATAGTTATAAAACGTTATGTACAACAAACTTTAAAAACAGAAGAAATATCACATTCTCCATCATTTATCTGTTAATAAGTATATAGGTGTTCTCAAGTGTGAAGCCTCTTGGATGATCAAGGACTGGTAAAGAATAAGTATATAGGTGTTCTCAGCACAAAGTTTTTTGTTTTTTTTTTTGGTTTTATCAGAAAAAGGGCATTTTGAAACAAAAAGTTTCTATGTGAGAAACCATATCCATATAATGGTCATAGCAGCTTCAGGGTTAAAAAGTACTAGTTTAAGAATTAAATTGACTTAAGATCCACACCCCTGTTTTCCAAGGCAATGACTATCATATGCCCTAACAAGATGTACTTCAGATTCTTGTAATTACACCACTTACCAAAACAGCAGTGATGCAATTTAAAAAGGTACTATACAAGCAAACAATTTTGTACAGTCATTTCTTATGGTCGACAAATGAAATTGCAGACTGTATCCATAATTAAGTGAAACAACTAGCACATTCACATCACCAAGTAATGGCAAACAAAAAAGAAAAACATAAAGCCTAATAAATCTATGAAGATATCTTAGTCGAAACTTTAACCTGAAAAGCATAGAAAAGAAAAAAAGAAAAGAAAAAATTACCACAAATAGGAGCACAAGAATATTAGTACAGCAGCACCCACTCCTTCTTTGTCTGCAACAATATTAGCATAACAAAAAGAAATCAGTGCACAAATTTAGCATCTAAATCATAAAATGGAGTAGTGCATAAAATGGATAGAAAATAAACAGGGTTCAACCCAATTCATCAAATCATAACACTAAAACAAATGACAAGTAACAATTCTAAACTTTAACCAAAAAGAACCCAATCACAAGCATTACAAAAAAAAAAACCTAAATATTTTTGATTAACCCTAATTTCCACAAAAAAAAACAACAAATATTTTTGATTTCATAAAACCCTAGTTCTAACACATAACATCATAATCAAAGAAGAATAAAGAGAGAATATCATTCAACATACCTATTCAGTGGTGTGATGGTAAGGATTCGACTGTTCTGCTTCTGTACTTCTGCTTTTGTACTTCTGCTTTTGTACTTCTGTTTAAAACGATAGAGGAAGAAGAAGCTGGTGGTGATGGAGTGTTGGCGTTGAGAGAGATGGTGGTGAACAGAAAGCCGAGACCGAGAGAGATGATGGTGGTGAATCAACTATTTTGTTCACTGAAATCTGAAGAAGAGGGGGAGAAGGAAAACTATTGTCTACTGAACTAGAGAAGTGAATGAAGAAGAGGGGGTAGCCGGGTAGGTTTAGTCTTTACTCTCTACTGAAAATGTCTTATCGGTATCGGATGTTATCGGACGGATATTGGCTAAGCCGGTTCCGTTACGATAACATGTAAATATCTGATAGAATATCCGCTTCCGACATCCAATATCCGCTATATCGGATAATATCTTATAGGATTCCGGATTTTCGGAAACGGCTATCGGATTTCTGATTGGGATTGACAACCCTACTTAAAGGGTGAAGCAACCCACAAAAAAATAAAGAAACTAACGATACTAATCGCCACTAATAACCAGAAAAAGTAATCTAGCCGGTTATCGTTCAGTTTCTTTCTCAACCATCCATCATTATTACCACTCCCTATAGTTCTTCAACTGTTCTTCAATTGTTTCATCATCTTCTTATTCACAATCATTCAGTGCACATCTTTAAATTTTCAATACAAAATCTTTACTGATTTGAATTTTAGTATATACTCAAATCCGAAAACCCACGTAACTCCTCATTTACCTCGTAATCCTTTAATTGATCAACAAAAATTGATGGCAACAACAACAAATTCAGTCCCATCTTGCTCAAAACTACAATTCTTCAATTTCGGCAACACAAATTGATAGAAATACTATTTTTCTGATACAAGTTAAACTAAATTACTCAGATATTTGCATATAGAGACCTAATTGAGAAGATGCACAGCAAAATAACGAAAAAAAAATATCAAATGAAACTCACCTTAAGGTTTCTGAAGAATCAACTAAGAGCATGTTACCATTTTTTCCATATTGTAGTCGTCTCTTGGGTCTTCTTCTTCTTCACTTGGACTGAAAAGGGTGGTACTCGTATATAGTTTTGATTCTGGTTGCTTGTAAGAGATCATGTCTTAACTGCTCGTGGCTATAAGGAAGAATGAACAGGTGGAAATGTGTTTATCGGTGGTGGTTGGCGGAATCTCATATTTGAGATCATATCTTAACTGCTAATCTAGGTAGGAGATAGAGATTAACACATGTACTATGTGATATTAGGATAAGCGTAGTCATTGTTAGCATTTATAGGGCTAATAAGTTATAAATATATGTTTTATAACATAAATTATAACGAAATTAGGTCAATAGTTTGACTTGACGGTCTCTGACGGGTCAAGGTATCAACCCTTAATATTTTAAATATTGGGTACCAAAGCAATGTATTAGACATTTGTTGGGTACCAAACATTAAATAGCCCATAATCATATGAAGAACTCAAAATAGATTTATAGACTAATTAAATCATGTATTAGAACTTAGAGTTCATCCTCAATCAATAAGAAGTTTAGCTACTCATGGATGTAGCAACACCCATGTTATAAATATGAGAAAATAGAGAAGAAATCGCTAATAATGGAACCGTTCTGAAACCCTAGCTTTTTCTCCTTTTGAATGATTCTCCTCTCCAAGCCTACAAAATAATTTTAAAGATTATTTCTTAATGTCTTGGGAGTCTCCTTATATAGTACTCATGATATCTAGGGCTTTGAATCCTTCAGGGACTGGGGTTTTCTCTTTTTAGAAGTCCAAATTCGCACCAAATATTTTGCCTACGGCTGGGAATGCTCCTATGACCTAACCGTAGGTAAAATTGAGGTTTTAGGTAATTCCAGGGTCACTTACGGCTAGGTTTTTGGATTTTCTAGCCGTAGGTGAGCCTAACTTTCATTTTCTTCCTACATTGTTTCTGCCATAACTTCTTTATACAATGTCTGATTTACCTCATTCCTTTTGGGTTAGCTTCGTATCATCTTCCTCTAAAAGATGGTGTATTACAAAAATTAATATATTTCCATCACAATTTACGGCTAGATTATGAATGATTTCTTAACCGTAAATCTAGCTCTGACACTTCTTTTGCAAACTATCTTCTTCTACAGCTGGGTTGAGATGATTTCCCAGCCGCAAATTTGACAGAATTCTTGTATAACTTCCTGTTCTACATTGGATTTCTATAAAATCCTATCCGTAAGTAGATGTGAAACTTGGCCATTTTCTTTAGATCGTTCTACGACTAGATCTTGAGACTTTCCTGGTCGTAGGTGCTTCTGGATTTTCACTCCAAAAATATATTCTTCAGTTCTAACTTCTCATTTTCACTCTAGGATAAACCCTTTTCTCATCTTAGCCCTTTTCAACACCATTTCCATTGATTTCGGATGATTCACCTAAAGAAACAAATAAAATTGAAATCAAGAGTAATACAAAATAATATGCAAGAAATATAACTAAAACAAGTATTGAATCAACACTAAAAACATGTAAATTAACCACTTATCAAATTCCCCCACACTTAGCTTTTGCTAGTCCTTGAGAAAATTATGTATCCTAAACTAACCTAACTCACTTTCGCAGGAATCACGGTTAAACTTAGCATGTGCAACAAGCCTTTAAACCCTAGGTGTCCCTAGTGGACGAGCTATAGTCTCGTGAGGGTTTACAAAAGGTATACCCACAAAACCTACTCCAACTTTTGTATACTTCAAAGTTGCAAGCAACCAAAGAGCTATGAGGACATAAAGTTTCTGCACATTAATAATAAGAAGTTAGAAGTACCAAAGAACATTATTCTCATGCTTAATTGTGATAAAGGGGTGTAATATGTTAAACCAATGACATGAAAAACATTTAGCCTCGAGAGCAATCAATAAGCATTTATCCTCGATTTCTGCCTCACCAATAGAATTTTATGATATTGATACTCATAAGACGATAGAAATGGGTCTCACATGTATGCAAGCACGAATGAAGATAGAACACTCACACGCGTTGAATAATGCCACTAAAACTTTTTTTTTATTTTTTTTCGAAAATCCTTTTTTTCTGATGATTTTTAAGAAAGGAAATCAAATTATTATGCGAGGATGAGAATGCTCATTCACCTTATAATCCAATCTACAATCGTCACCACTCTCCAGCATCCAATAGAAACAACTTCGTCTTTGGCTTCAACTGTTGATGATGAACTCTTGAACTTCGTAGAACTTTGACAAATTGTAACTTTTTTCCTCAATTTTGTGTTGCTTAAAACTTCTTTATAAATTTATTCTTCCCCACGGCTTTATTGAATGAATACTAAAAAAAAATATACACTAAAGCAATATAAAACTTTTTTTATTATTTAATTATTATTATTTTTTATTTTTATTCTTGTTTTTTAAATTTGCACATAAAATAAAACTAATGTGGCCATGGGAGAAGGACTTTAACGCTTTAGTATTCATAATTTGTATTGTCTCGGTATCATAAACTTCATAAAAATTCACTTCTTTTGATCTTCTTCGCTTTTGTACTTAGTCTTCAACTTGGATGTAAAATTTTGCTTCTTGTATTGTTACTTATAAACCTTGAACGTCTTCAAATTTCTTCAAATTTGTGATGCTCCGCTTGTTGATGATGATAATGTTTCGATGGACCTGTTGTTGTTGAGAGAGAGAATGGTGCCAACTGCAAATCAAACTACAAGGTAAGGTTAGTTCGCAATTCTGATGTCACCCTCATGATTGATAGAATTAGCACTCAAGAGATCACAAAGTGCTGAAGGGGAACGAGGTTGAGTAGCTCATCATTCTACTCGAAGTTTGTGCAGATGAAACACTCTAAACAAAAATATATATTGAAGGTTTGGTGCCTCACTCTTATTTTTTATGGGTAGTCTCCACTAATGAAAGATTAGCTCTCTAATACTGTCTTTCTTCTGCACCTAGTTTGTCACCGATCGACATGGTAAAGTTTATCACGGTATCTCTCACAATGAATAAAAAACCCGAATATAGTTCTCTAGGATCTCTAAGTTCAGTTATTCGGTAAAAACTCCATATGTGAATGCTGATAAAAGTATACTACATGACTCTAAAATCTCAAAAATTGGAGGTCTCATGCAAAAAAATATACAAAAGTTCGAAAAAATTTACCTATGAAAGTGAAATCTAAAATAAAAACTAAAAAACTTTATACGCAAATACTCCCTCACACTTAAACTCTAAATTTTCCTCCAATGTAAAATCAAGATGGGAGACCAAGTAATGATATAAAAAAATAATAAAAATTAAAAGATAAAGATAGAAATATAAAACCAATGAGTTGTTTCCCATTTAGCGCTTGGTTTAAAGTCGTCAGCATGACTCTCTATTCGCCCGTATTACTCCTCTATAGGGAGAAAATCTTGAAACTCAAGCACATCTACATCCACATTAGCGATGTTTTCGTAGTATGGCTTCAATTTATGGTTGTTGACCTTATAAGTTATCATATCTCTGAGACTAGTGATATTAACTGCATCATGAGGATAAACATTAGTAACAACACATGGTCCAATCCAGCGATGCCTTAGCTTTCCAGGAAATAATTTAAGACGAGAATAAAATAAAAAATATTGTCACACAACAAAATTATTTCAAGAAATCATATTGTAATGGAAAAGCTTAGTCTTTTCTTTGTATATACGGGAACTCTTGTAAGTATCATTATAGATCTCCTCTAGCTCGTTAAGTTGTAACTTTCTTTGCTTCCCCGCTTCATCATACTCCATGTTGCACATATTTGTCGTCCATAAAGTCTTATGCTCAAGTTCAACCGGGATAAGACAAGCTTTGTCATAAACCAACCGATATGGAGACATATCAATCGGTGTCTTATATGTTGTTCTATACGCCCAAAGTGCATCGTTGAGTTTTAAGCGTTGAGTTTTAAGCTCCAATTTTTCTTTTTGTATCGACAATTTTCTCTAGAATGGACTTAATCTCACGATTTAAAATTTCAGCTTGCCCACTAGTTTATGGGTGATACGACGTACTAATTTTGTGTATGATGTTGTACTTTTTGAGGAAAGCATGGAAGGATTTTTGAAAGTATGAGCCTTAATCACTAATAACCACCGGTGGTGTGCCATATCTAGTAAAATTATTTTCCTTCACAAACTCACAAACAACTTGAGAATCATTAGAAGGGGTGGCTTTAGCTTCCACCCATTTTGAAACAAAATCCGCAGCATGAAGTTTATAAGATTTTCCATACGAATTAACAAAAGGTCCCATAAAATCAATTCCCTACACATCAAATATTTCTACAGCAAGAAATCGGTATGAGTGGCATTTGATTTCGAGCACCTAGATTTCCCATTCGGTGACATCTATCACAAGATTTGCAAAAAACATATACATCCTAAAATAGGGTCGGCCAATAAAAGCCACTCTCAAGGACTTTGAGAGCGGTAAGTTTAGAACCAAAATGCCCATCACAAGCATAAGAATGACAAAAAGTAAGAATGAATTGAAATTCAGAGTCAAGTACATACCTGCGGATAATATGATCAGGACAGTATTTCCACAAGTAGGGCTCATCCCACACATACTACTTGGATATCTTCTTAAGCTTTATCTTCTGAAAATTAGACATTGTACTAGGTACTTGTCCCGTAACCAAGTAGTTCACTATATCAGCGTACCAAGGTGTTGAATCTTCTATTAAAAAAATTTGTTCATCCGGAAAACGATCATGTAAAGGAAGGTCCTCTTCATAGATAACAAGTCTACTAAGATGATATGCAACAGTATTCTCAACACCTTTCTTTTCAATAACAGTATCCACCGTATAAGCCTTGGCTTAGCTTCTTTCTTCTTGAGTAGGTACCTAAGTGTTGCGTGATCAGAATATACGACAACCTTTGTACCTACCAAGTATGATCTAAATTTTTTTAGTGCAAACACTATAGCCAACAATTTTTTCTCGGTGGTAGAATAGTTGATTTGCACATCATTTAGGGTCCTAGAGGCGTAGTAAATAACGTGCGAACGTTTTTCCACTTTCTAACCCCAAAACAGCTCCAACTGCATAATCACTTGCATCACATATCAACTCAAACGGAAAACTCCAGTCAAGTGACTTAATAATCAGTGCAGTAGTCAACAATTCTTTCAATCTGTCAAAGGAATCCTTACACTCCTGGTTGAAGTTGAAAGTAACCTCTTTTCGCAACAATTTGCACATCGGCATTGAGATTTTGAAGAAATATTTGATAAACCTCCTGTAAAACCTGCATGACCAAGAAACGAGCAAATCATCCTCACCAAAGTGGGGCATTATAAGTTTATAATCAAAGCTTTGTCCACCTTAATGATGCGTTCCACATAGTCAGAAAATATACTCACCATACATCTCTAAAAGTGGCAGGTGCAATGTAGAGACCAAACGACATAAGTCTATATGCAAAAGTACCAAAGGGACAAGTAAAAGTATTATTCTTTTGATCCTTCGGTGCATCACAATCTGATTGTAGAAATTAAGTGAATGTCTCGATAACCTATATAACATCTGACCAATGAAAGGCGAAGGAAAGTGATCCTTTCGGGTAGCAGAATTAAGCTTTCTATAGTCTATGCATACTCTCTATCCTGTTTGAACTCGTGTAGGAACAAGTTCGTCATCTTGATTTCAAACAACATTAACACCATACTTCTTAGGTACCATATGTACCAGACCAACTCACTTACTTTCAGAAACTGGGTAAATCACCCCCATACTTAGTAATTTAAGGATCTCTTTCTTGAAGACCTCCATCATTGGGGGGTTAAGCCTACGCTGAGCATCACGTACTGGCTTGATATCATCTTCCATTAGGATTTTATGCATGCACATGGATGGACTAATGCCTTTGATAGCAGCAATCGTCCAACCAATGGTCGTTTTATGCTCTTTCAGAACCCTAATCAAGCGTTCTTCCTATATTGCTGTGAGATTCTTTGCAATAATGACCAGAAGCTCTTCCCTATCACCCAAGTAGGCACATTTTAAGTGGTCGGGTAGAGGTTTCTATTTTAAGTGATGCTTGTAATTTGGTTTCCTACACAACAGAAGGTAAAGGAACTTCATTAGTTACAGGTAGAGATATATATGAAATATTACATGTTTGAGATTCTTGTAATGATGTTAAGGCACCACACATATCCACCAACTCCTTAGCAATATTAAGTCCAAGTTAGGTCGGCCATGGACGTCCAAATATGTACTATTTTGTATCATAACTCCGAGCTCATCTTCGTTGCTCAAATTAAGCATTTGTTGCTCTAATGAATCAATAACATCAATAGAGAAAACAGATGGAACATCACTTGTATAACGCATGGATTCAAATATATTTAAGCGTATAATCTCCTTATCAAATTCCGTAGTGATTTTACCACTATCAACATTAATCTTTGTCTTAACGGTCTCCAAAAAAGTAACGAAGTAGATGAAAAGTTCTCCCCATTCTGCATATCCACAATATAGAAGACAACTGGAAAGATTAACTCATTCACTTGAACTAACACATCTTCTACGAGTCCCTTCGGATATATGTTAGACTTGTTTGCTAATTGAATGACAATCCTTATATATTTTAATGGTCCAAGATTCAAAGAATCATAAATATCGGCTGACCTAACACTTATGGATTCTCCCAAGTCGAGTAAAGCTAGATCAAATCTGCGGTTACCAATAGTAATTGACACTGTGAAACCCATAGGATCTGTACACTTGATAATTGCATAATTCTTGCATATTACTTGTTATTACTTTTATTCTTTTATTTATTTTTATTAGGTGAATCATCCAAATAAGAGTCAAAATGGCTAAAAAATATCTAAGAGGTGAAGTAATCCAAGTATCCAATTGTCTAGAGCCAAGAGAAGTGGAAGAAATGCGATAAAAATGAGCAAAGAACGTAAAAAAGCATAAAAATGACTACCAATTAAATAATTTAACACTCATACCCAGAAGTTTTATCACCATATGGTATATAATTGAATTACGAAGCCAACACAAAAAGAATAAGGTCATTCTGAGTTCGTATGAAGAAGTTATGAGCAAAACGGTGAAACCAACTTGGATTAGGTTTCTGTTTGGCCTATTTTGGACATGCACGGGAAGAGAACGGAGGGATGCGTTTTGGGCTTGACTTGGATGTGAAAATTAGGTTTTTTGTTGGATAGGGATTCAGAGGAGGTGTTAGTATTTGAGGAGGTTAAGTTTTCTAATTAGATAAAGATCAAAAGGAGGTGAAAATATTTAATGGTTATCAGGTTTCTTAGTTAGATAGATATCAAGAGGAGGTTACAAAAGCCTATATAAAGGGGAGCATAGATACTACTTTCACACCCAATTTTTTTCTACAATTAATCAAGCTTTTGGAGGAGAACTTTTTCCTGGCTTTTACTGTGAGCTTTTTATTTTAGATTTTATTTTATTTATTTCTCTTTTCTTTTATTGTTATAAACTTCATAGCTATGTCTAGTTAATTCCTTTATTGATTAGGGGTGACTTTAAAGTCCTGAATAATGAAATTTTAATTTCTTAAATCAAGTTTTATTTTTATTATTGATTATCTCTATTATTTTTATTGTGTAAGAATATTGATGGGTTATTTAAACTGATCAATTAAATCAAGCTATTAATATTTTTTCTACTAGTTTTGAGTTGCACTCAACTCTTTACACAAGTAGCACATCACAAGAAATGACAAAGGGCTTATGTTAAGCAATTGTGTATAGAGATAATAGTAGTAAGAAAGCTTAGCATATGCGTCTGATGCTAGGATCAACCTGATTTACAGAGTGTAAAGCGTTCAACTAATTTACACCTTGAGAGCTTATTCTTGATGGGTTAGTTGGATAGAATATGGTAGTCGAGCACTTCCGTACTGGTGAAATAAGGAATTCTGGGGATATCAGAGCTTATTGCTATTCTACGGTCGGTAACAATATAAATTAAACGAAAAATATAACTTATATGATTAAATTTCAGTTCAGGGGGCGGCGAAGGACTCCTTAGTCATCTATCTTCTTATTTTTTTTAAATCAATCTTTAATATTTCGTTTATTATATATTTCGTTTAAAATCTAAAAACCTTCGTTTTAGTTACCTTATAACTATTAGAAACTCACTGCTATTTGTGGCAACTAACTCCTTGCCATTATATTACAAGTTAATTTTGTAGAAAGAAGTGAATTAAATATTTGTGTAAACGACACGCTTCAAATTTTGACGTCTCTGTCGGGAAGCAGCCGGTAGCTTTTAGTTGTTATTTTGTTAGTTTGTTTAGAATTATTGTTCTTAGATTTATTTATTTTTAAAATATTTTTTTCTTAGATTTTTTTTATAAGTATCGTTGATTAATTTTGTTTATTATTTTTGTTCACAAAGGTTTAATAGTATTCATAGCCCGTCTAGAACGGGAGATAAATTCTATAAATAATTTGTGTGCATAATTTATCTATTTTTAATTTATTTTATTTTATTTAATTATTTTATTTTATTTTTAGGTTTATTTAATTTTAATTATTATAATTTTGTATCGTCGTCATGTTTCCTTTTGGAAATAACATGTACGGTGTTCATGATCAATCATATCAAAGTGGTAATCAATTTGATACTAATCAATATGATTTTAAATCTAAATCTTATGACAATTACCAACCATATCAGGGGTATAATCAAAACCAATCTTTTGGTTATGATCAATATCTAACGGAACCTTCTGGTTATTCTCACACATACCAACAACCTTACAACGGGGATGTAAGTGAACAATCGCAAGGATTGAAGGATAATTATACTTCAAATCAGTTTTTTTCTAGTAATGTGTAAATGTCGAAGAGTTTGGAACTAAAAACTTATGATAGTACATCTACACCCATTCCTATTGCTCATATTTTTGAGCATTCTCCCATTCAAAGAGAAGAGATGTGGTCTAGAGACTCTATTGTGAGTAATGGTAGAAAACGTATTAACATTAGAAAACTCTCTCAACAATACGATCAACTGAAAGAAGATGGAGCATCATAGGAAACTCTTCAGGAAATTAATAGGGTCATACAGATGGAATTCCAACGCCGTTGGGATAATTGAGATTTTGAGGTTGACGAAAATTCTAATGACGATTATGAAGATGATCAACCTTTTGAAATTTCGTGTAACAATGATGAAGTTATTCCAACTCCATATCATAATAACGGCCATTCTCATATTCAAAAGGATGAGATTGGGTATAACCTATCAATTTTTATAAATGGTGTTACGTACTCAAATAAAGATCTTAGGATTTGCACTGAGGAAAATTTTCTTAGGTGACGAGAGTGTTGAAGAGACGGTGATTGAGGATGAAACCAAATTGATTGATTTCATGGAAGACCCAATTGAGCTTGACATGGATTATAATGATGCTGAGATTTCGATTGAAGCAAAATCTGATGAACAAAGGCTTTCAAAGATTTTGATAGAGGACCACGACACACATGAGGTAAATAATTCACATGAGTAATATAAGAATGATGAGGATCCCGTATAAGGTTTTTCTAATCCTTTGTATAATTCTATATCTTTTGATCCTCCTTCCCCAATCGAATTAGTTCCCCAAAAAGTTGTTAACCAGATTTATAAGGAACTACCTCACTTAGGGTTGGGTATATATGCTACTAATAATTTTAAGAATTATTTTGCTTTTAATTATCCACCACTAGATGTGTTTGATTCTAGCATTGTGCAGGTTCACCGAAAGGAACCCAAAGAAGTTCTCGCATTCTATGTTCTTTATATCTTCCAAGTGTAGAAAAGACTAAGTGTGAGGGAAACTTCTATAAAATAACAATTTCATTATTTATATCTTATGATTAATCATTGTGTGAAGTTTTTATTAGAGCTACAGATTGTTATCTGGGTGGATCCCCAGATTTTAGATTATTGGTGTACGGACGCTAACAAGAAAGTCGGGCTGGGGATGTTAAACTAAGCGCTACATGGAAGGCAACCCATTGGTTTTGTATTTGTATCTTAATCTTTTTAGTTTTTATTAAGTTTTTCATACCTTTATTAGAATTTCCCACCTTGATTTTACATTGGACGAGTCAATTTATATTGAGGACAATGTAAAGTTTAAGTGTGGGGGAGTGGTTAAGCATTTATATTTTTAATATTCACTTTTGTAGGTAGAATTTTTTAAACTTCTTGTACATATTTGCATGAAAACCTCCAACTTTTAAAATATTTAGAGTCACTTTGTATACTTCTAGCTAAGCTTACATACAGAGTTCTTACCAAATAACAGAATTTAGAAGTATTAGAGAACTATATTCGGGTTTCTTAGTTGTTGAGAGGAAATAGCCGACAAAAATGGACTTAAATCGCCGGTGGCGAATTAGGTGCAGAAAGAATACAGTATTAGAGAAGTTGATCAATCATTAGTGGAAATTACCTATTGTTACATCAAGTGAGGCACCAAACCTTTAATTCTTTGTACTTGTCTAAAAATTATCCTTTAGAGTGTGTGTCATCTTACGCTAATTCCGGGTAGAATGCTGAGCTACAACCTCGCACCCCTTCATCAGTTTTATGATCTCTTGAGTACTAATTATATCAATCATGAAGGTGTCATCAGAATTGTTAACTCTATCTTGTAGTCTTGTTTGCAGTTGGCACCATTCTCTCGACAAAGCAGCAATAAAAACACATTATCATCAACAAGCGGAGCGATATAAAAATCTCGAAAGAAGTTAAATATAGTCAAGGTTTGCAAGCGAAAAAAATAAGAGCAAAATTCTATGACAAAAGTGAAAACAAAGTAAAAAAAGAAAAGCAAAAGATGTAAGTTTTTGAAGTTTATGAGACCAAGGCAATACAAGTTGTGAATAATAAGGTGTTTAAGTGGCCATATTATTTTTAATTTCATTATTATTGTAGTTATTATCTTTTTGTTATTATATATATATAAAAAAGAAAAAGAAAATTAAAAAAAAATCAAAAATCAAAAATACAAAAAGAAAATTGCATTTAAATTTTATAGTTTATGTGTTATTTTATTAGTTAAGGCCATGAGAAAGAATAAATATATGAAGAAGTTTCAAGCAACAAGGAATCAAAGAAAAACGGGTACAAATTGTCAAAGTTTTAAAAAATTCAGAAGGTTATCATCAATAGTTGAAGCCGAAGCCGAAGACGAAGAAGACGAAGACGTTTCTATTCGTTGTGGGAGTGGTGCTGATTGTAGATCGGGTGAGAAGGTAATTAAGCATTCTCATCCTCACATAGTGGTTGATTTCCTTTCTTAGAGATCATCAGAAATATAGAAATAGGAAAAAGTTATGTTCATCCCACGTTTTATGGGGCAATAAAATAAAATTCAGAATGTTTTTCCCTTCCCATCATTCAACGTATATATGATTTCTATCTTCATTCCTGCATGTACATATGAGAACCATAAGGTGCGTCTTCTAAGTGCGAATTTCATAAAACCATATTGGTGAGGCAGAAGTCGAGGCGGAATGCTTATTCGATTGCTCTCAAGGATGGATTCTTTCATATGGTTGGTTTTCTCCTAATTTAAGAGTTAATCATAAAAATAATGTTCTTTGGAATTTCTAACTTCTTATTATTAGTGTGTAGAAACTTTATGTCCTCATAGCTTTTTAGATGCTTGTGACTTTGAATAGTTGGAGTAGACTTTGTGGGCATACCTCTTGTAAACCCTCACGAGACTATAACTTGTCCACTAGGGACACCTAGGGGTTTAAAGGCATATTACACATGCTAAGATTAACCGTGTCCTCAACAAAAAGGAGTTGTATTTTAGCTTAGTTTAGTTTAGGATTAGTTTAGGTAGTTTTTTCTCGAGGACTTGCAAAATCTAAGTGTGAGGGAATTTGATAAGTGCATAATTTACATGATTTTAGTGTCAAATCCATACTAATATTTGTTATAATTCTTGCATATTACTTGTTATTACTTTTTATTTCTTTTACTTATTTCTATTAGGTGAATTATCCAAATAAGAGTGAAAATGGCTATAAAAGATCTAAGAGGTGAAGTACTCCAAGTATCCAAGTGTCTAGAGCCAAGAGAAGTGGAAGAAATGCGATAAAAATGAGCAAAGAACGTCAAAAAAACATAAAAAGGACTACTAAGTAAATAATTGAAAATTCGTATCCAGAAGTTCTATCACCATATAGTATATAATTGAATTACGAAGACAACTCCAAAAGAATGAGCTCATTCTGAGTTCGTATGAAGAAGTTATGAGCAAAACGGTGAAACCAACTTGGATTTGGTTTCTGTTTGGCCTATTTTGGACCTGCAAGGGAAGAGAACGGAGGGATGAGTTTTGGGATTGCCTTAGACGTGAAAATTAGGGTTTTTGTTGGAATTTGAGGAGGATAAGTGTCATAATTGGATAGTGATTAAGAGAAGGTGTTAGTATTTGAGAAGGTTAAGTTTTCTAATTGGCTAAGGATCAAAAGGAGATGGAAATACTAGTTAGATAGATATCAAGAGGAGGTTACAAAATCCTATATGAAGGGGAGCCTAGATACAACTTTCACACCCAATTTTTCCCTACAATTAATCAAGCTTTTGGAAGAGAACTTTTTCCTGGCTTTTACTATGAGCTTTTTATTTTATTTTATTTGTTTCTCTTTTTTTTTATTGTTAAAAACTCCATAGCTATATCTAGTTAATTCCTTTATTGATTAGGGATGATTTTAAAGTCCTGAATAGTGAAATTTTAATTTCTTAAATCAAGTTTCTTTCAAGTTTTATTTTTATTGTTGATTATCTCTATTATTTTTATTATCTACGAATATTAATGGGTTATTTAAACTGATTAATTAAATCAACCTATTAATATTTATTCTACTAGTTTTGAGTTGTGTGATACATGTAATTATCACTCAGCTCTTTACACAAGTAGTACATCACAAGAACTGACATATGGATTCTGTTAAGCAATTGTGTATAGAGATAACACTAGTAAGCAGGCCGAGCCTATGCATCTGATGCTAGGATCAACCTGATTTATAGAGTGTAAATCGTTCAACTAATTTACACTTTGAGAGCTTATGTTGGGTTAGTTGGATAGAATTTGGTAGTCGAGCACTTCCATACTAGTGAAATAAGAAATTCCGGGGATAGCATAGCTTATTGCTATTCTACGGTTGGTAACAATATAAATTAAACGAGAAATAGACTTGTATGATTAAACTTCAGTTCAGTGACGGCGAAGGATTCCTTAGTCATTTATCTTCTTATTATTTTAAAATCTTCAATATTTCGTTTATTATTTACTTCGTTTAAAATCTAAAAAACCTCGTTTTGGTTACTTTATAACAATTAGAAACTCACTGCTCTTCGTGTGAACGAACTCCTTGCCATTATATTACCAGTTAATTATGTAGAATTAAGTGAATTAATTTGTTGTGTAAACGACAGCATCAACAGTTCGTGGGAATCTTCTTCAATAACATAGTTGAAGCACTTTTGCCTACTTCGGTGAGTTCATTAAGAATCAACTTATCCTTCTTTATACACAAATCCTTCAGAAAATTGGCAGACATGGGTACCGTTCTGATGGTCTTGATAAATGGACTGGTGATTTGCACCTTGCTGAAGATATCCATAATCTCCTTATCTTGAGCTTGCTTCTTTGATTTGGAAAAACGACTAGGAAAAGAAGGTGGTGTGGTAAAAATAGGAACTGTCCTTAGGTTGACTAGTTGATATTGGCTTTTCTTTAGGAGCAGTTTCCATATCTACTTCCTTTTCTAAGTCGTCCTTACCATCTTCTTGCTGATTTGAATCTTTTACTTTCCTTCCACTCCTTAGAGTTACAACATTGGTGTGCTCTCTTGGTTCACAAAAGGTTATGATGGCAACTTTGTTGATGTTTTCGCTTCTAGTTTGCTTACCGTAGTAGCTAACTGACCCATTTTTATCTGAAGGTCCTTGACAACATAATCGTTTTTCTATTGATATTGTAAGTTCTACTGCATTATCGTGTCTTGTTTCTTCATCATTACCTTCATCGTCTCTTCTAATTGATCTTTGAGTCTGTTGTTGAGGTTGAGGATGAGGTTGGAATTATGGTTGTTGAGAACTACTTTGTCGCCCATAAGCTGGTGGCATTGGAGATGCAGCTTGCTTGTTCGCATAACTGAAATTTGGGTGATCTTTCCAACCTGGATTGTAGGTATTAGAGAAAGGATCATATCTTGGCCTCGGATTATGGAATAAAGCATTAACCTCGGCCTCCTCTTCATATGAAGGAGCAACTGCAGACGTTATACTGTGAATTTCCTTTTCAATGGTACTCAATTGATGCTATGTATGTGAAGACTCTCTTATCTCGCTAACTCTTATGACATTTGAGTCGTGCATGGTATAAAATTATTGTGCATTTCGAAGCCATACTCTCAATTAAACTAGTCGCCTATGAGATCGTCTTTCAATAAGTGGTACCTCCTGCAGCTGCATCAATCAAGTTCCTCTATTCCGGAAGTAATCCTTCATACAAGTATTGAATGAAGAGTGTTAAAGAGATGTTGTGGTGTGGGAAGCTTTCCAACAACCGTTTTTACCTCTCCCAGTATTCATAAAGAGACTCCCCAATAATCTGCAGAATGCTACTAATCTCTTTACGAACAGATGCTACCTTAGAAGTAGAAAAATACTTGTCCATGTTGTAATACTCCATATAGGAAGGTAATACAACCATTGTTCTGCTAAGTATGTCAATGAGAATGTAAAGGATTTCAGCATAGACGTTTCATTGTCTTCGGTTCCATTCCTAAGACTCGTCATTGAATTCTGAAACTGTTGAAGGTGACGATTTAGATTTTCACCTGCATGTCCCCTGAACTTAGGCAGGTGATGAATCAGATTTGACTTCAGCTTCACTGGTGTAGCTATGTAAATGCATAGTGGTTTCGAATCTAAACATGGAGATGTCAACTCTCGCAAGTTCTTCTTCGAAGGTTGAGGAGCACCCATCTCTTTTAAAGGTGGATCTTGTAGCAAAAACTGGGGTTCTTGTAGTACTGTCCCCTTGCGAGTTTGAATTCCGCACCTTGGGTAATCCCAACATTTGGATGCCAGAGATAAAGTTCCTGAAACCAAAAGTAATCCAGGAAAAAAAAAACCTAAAGATAAACCTAGAAACAAAAATAAACGGAAATAAAGAACAACTAAAACCGACCGCTCCCTGGCATCGGCGCCAAAATTTGATGCGTGTCGTAGGTGCACAAATTGATTCACTTATCTTATATCTTACTAATGAATAATATAACAGTAAATAAGATTTGTTCCCACAGGGAGCGAGGTGTTTCAGTTGTCAAACGTCACAAAGGGGGTTTGTTTAGGTTTTAAGTAAACTAGATAAGAAAGCAGTTAAAAGATTAAGTTGTAACAAATTGAGAGAGATATGATCGAGGAATACTTATTCGTTACTAAATAATCATTAAATTAATATATTCATTCATTCTTAATTAATCACAGATTATCATCAACCGTAGAATAACAGCTAGATCAGTGTAATTCCCAAAATTCCTTATATCACTGGGTATGGAAGTTTTCGACTACCAGATTCTATTTGTCTAAACCACCTAGTAGTAGATCGGTCAAGGTGTAATTTGGTCGAATACTTTATTTTTTTTTGAATTTATTGGTTAATCTTAACCGTTAGAATCTTAGATCAAGGTCCACTTACTGGTGTTGTTTATACACACAATTACTCCACAGAATTACACTGCAAGGTCTCGTGTTCTCTACTTGTGTAAGATTCAATAAATGATTATTTATCTCATAACTCAATACTAGCATTAGATTAAATAAACAATCAATTCAGTTGGCCATCTAAACAATTTATCAATCATTCATGAATATTAATAATAGTATAAACAAACGATAATCATATGATGAATTCAAAATAGATTTATAGACTAATTAAATCATGTACTAAAACTTAGAAATCATCCTCAATTAATAAGAAGTTTAGTTACTCATGGATGTAGTAAGACCCATGTTATACATATGATAAAATAAAAAATAAATTATTACGATAATGGAGCTCCGAAACTCTAGCTAGCTCTTTCTTTTTGTGAATGATTTTCCTCCCCAAGCCTACAAAATAGTGTTATTGATGATTTCTTAATGTCTTTGGAGTCTCCTTATATAATACTCATGATATCTAGGGCTTAGAATCCTTCCGGGACCGTGGTTTTCTCTTTTTAGAGGTCCAAATTCGCACCAAATACTTTGCCTACGGCTGGGAATTCTCCCACGACCTAACCGTAGGTAAAATTGAGGTTTTGGGTAATTCCAGGGTCACTTACGGCTAGGATTTTAGATTTCCTGGCCGTAAGTGAGCCTGAATTTTATTTTCTTCCTACACCGTTTCGGCCATAACTTATTCATATGATATCCGATTTAGCTAATTCTTTCTGAGTTGGCTGCGTATTATCGTCCTCTATAGATGGTGTCTTCTAATTATTCATATATTTCCATCACAATTTACGGATATCTTATGAATGATTTCCTAGACGTGAATCTAGTTCTGACACTTCTTTTGCAAACTTTCTTCTTCAACGGCTGGGTTGAGATGATTTCCCAGCCGTAAATCTGACCGAATTCTTGTCTAACTCCCAGTTCTATGGCTAGATATTGAGACTTTCCTAGCCATAGGTGCTTCTGGATTTTCACTCCAAAAGTGTATTCTTCAGTTCTACCTTCTCATTTTCACTCCGGAATGAACCCTTTTCTCTTCTTAGCTCTTTTCAACACCATTTCCATTGATTTTTGGATGGTTTACCTAAAGAAACAAATAAAATAGAAAATAACAGTAATAATATGCAAGAAATCTAACTAAAACAAGTATGGAATCAATACTAAAAACATGTAAATTAAGCACTTATTAGTCACCATGGTGGTAATTGCTTGTCATAATTTGTGTAAACCTAATGCTTTAGGAGGTTTAGCGTTTAGAAATTTAGACATTTTCAACCAAGCTTTACTTAGTAAGTTAGCCTGGAAAGTTTGTGCGTCATTTTTTTTAAGCAGAAAAGATAATTTATTAATGATTTTAAGAGAAGACCTCTGTGATGGGGTATTTTTTATCGTAAACCGCAAGAGCACGGTTGTCGATGAGACAGTATACAAGTACAGGTCATCCACAGGGATTTCAAAATTATGATTTCTAACTTTTAGTTAATCAAGTGCTAATGACAAATTGATTGTTGATTATATTCTAAAATTCTAGAAACGCTTAAAATACTAAAAATGATTTACAAATGAAAGAAAACCTAGGATTTAAGATTTCATCACTACTATGCAAACTAGATGATTGTAACTTTTCTCTATAATTTTATCAAAATAATACACAAGACGATTTAGGACAATTGTTTGCGTCTTGGAAAATAGATCGTTAAAATTAAAATATTTTTCTCAAAGGATTAAAAATTATCTTCACTATAAAATGCTAGTCTCTAACAAAAATAAATGAATCAATTAATTAAGCATTATAGGACACATGAAGAAATTATTATCATGATTAATCAAGAAATAGGACCAAGAGAAATTATTATAGAAAATAATCACAACATGCTAGCAAACATATATAGTAGGACTTCCTCTTAAATCTTAGAAATAATTTTTAGCTAGTCATAGCAAGAAAGACACAAGAAAGTAGAGAAGGAACTATTAAATTTATTAATTTAGAAAAACTTACAAAGAAGAACTGACTCACAGTGTCGCTGAATGAGTAGAATTATTAAATTAATTATAGAATTAATGACAGATGTAGTGTGTATTAAATCTAGAACCGCCGCTGGGGCTGTAGTAAAAATTGTCGCTGAAGCAGCAGAAAAGGCTATAGTTTTCAGCGACAGTTTTATACTATGGTTTCTTTTTTCTTCTTCCTCCTCTCACATGGAAAAACCCTAGTTTTCTGGGTTTTTTTTCTTTCTTCGATTTTGGCCAAAGCCAGCCTCCCCAATACTTCTATTCGACCTTCTCCTATATATAGTACAAAAACCACATCTCGATTTTCTTCCCAAATCTTTCGAATCGATGAGAATCATATTTCGGTATTAACTTTTTTCCTCTTCACCGCCTGAGTTTTGCAAAGATGATGATTATGTTTCCTTCGTAAAACTCTTACTTGATGTTGTTTCCTTTTTAAAAGTAATGTGCTCAATGATTTTGCCAAATCAAATCAAAAAATATTTACTTTGCATTTATGTCGAATCAATCTGCCGAAAACGAGAATATTTTGTTTCTTTTTTTCCACGAGTTTTCTGTTTGATTTTATGGTTTTTAAACCTCTTACAAACTCTCCTTATTAAGACAAGAATATATTATTGTCATAAAACCTAACAAAATCTCTCCCAAATAGTCGAATGATTCGCACAGATGAGAAAAATTCTTTCCTGCCAAATTTATGTTTGCATTTGGGCATGGGTGCCTTTATCACTTTTATAGGTGTCTTTAACACTTTTTAGCCCACTTTTTCCACATTTTATTAATTCCACAAAAATACTTACAAATAAGGAAAATAACATTATTAATACAAAAACAGAGCACTAACACTATAAATATGAGATCAAATAAGACACATTAATGTGTCTATCACTCTGGTCCATACATACTATAGTTTCCAGCATCATAAGAAAGATGTCTAGTTAAGAAAGGATGACGAAAAGTATACGAACAAGATGGTGTTGCAAATGGATTTTGACGCCAAGAAAGCAGCCACCTAGTTTGCACTTCCCTTGACATGATTAAATCTGACTATATTTGAGCTTAAATAGTCTTTACATGAGTGTATAATGTATTGTAAGATGGTTTTTCTTTGACATTTGATGCTTGTGATTTGGTTTCTGATAAATGTGATATCATCTTTGTGGTCCCCTTTCAGTTCCATTCCATTAATCCCTAGAAATTTTTCCCATTGTACTGCTTCCTTCAAAGCTTGAGTCTCTATTTGATTGTCTCCCCTTGATTCCATTGTTTGTACCTTGGATTCCATGTAATATCCATACCAATAACGCATAATTAGTCCAATGGTTACAATGTTGTTTAACACCCCTTTGAAGTTTATTTTCAACATATGAACAGATGGTCGATGCTAAATTACATGGTTTGAAGGAACAATGGCTACATAATGATTTGTGTGGTGTGATACTTTCTTTCATATGTATGTTTCTAGTGTAAGATTGATTTCAGAAGCAACTTGTTTGAGGTTTGGGTTATGGTCTCTAAATGTTTTTGAATATCTGGCTTTCCAGATGTGCCAGATTATTGTTGCATATTTTTTCCCCAATCACTATATTCCTCATTGCATCTTATGGGTTTTATTTTCCAGCTTAACACCCAATCTATTAGATTTGGTGGTTGTGCATCTGGAGGAAATTGATTATAAGAAAAAATAAATCATACACTCCTAGTAAAAGGACAAGTGATTAACATATGTGTTAGAGTTTCCACTACAGTTCCACATATACACACTTAGGGAATGTGTTCAAGATTGGGGCTATTTTATCACCTATAGATATCATGTTATTAAGAACTGTATAAACAAACATTTTAACTTTTGGTGATACATCTAGAGTCCACACAACCTCCCGTAACCTACTGTTATACGAATTGGTACCCTTAATGGTGGTGTACAAGGAATTACTTGTGAAATCTCCTGTCAAAGTGTGATTCCATCTTAATTTATCTTCTCTCTCTAAGTTAGGTTGTATACTCTGAATTTTTAAGATTACATCATGCGGAAAAAGGTTGTTTAGGGTGTTAACATCCCAATCTCCATTAGCATCAATCATATCACTCACGAAATTGCAATTCATAGTATCTAAAGGTCTGACTAGTTGGTTTCCAACATTAGAAACCCAGTAGTCCTCCCAAACATTAATGTTGTTCCCTATCCCCACTTTCCAAATTGATTTATTTCCTATCATTATTAAACCTTTCTGGATACACTTCCATATCCAAGAGCTAGAAGGTTTTGACTTGATTCCAAGAGGGTGTTTACAGTTAGGAAAATATTTGGCTTTAAAATTTGACTCCATAAAGCTTTTGGGAATTGGGTTAGTATCCCTGCTACTCTAGATAGTTGAGCTAGATTATTTGTGTGGAGGTCCCTGAATCCGAGTCCTCCATAGTGTTTTGGTTTGCAAAAACCAATCCAGGCCTTTAAGTAAAAGCTTTTCCACCTTCCTGTTTACCCCACCGAAAATTCCTTTCAATGGAGGTAAATTGGTTGATATTTTTTTTGGAATAAGAAAGCATCCCATTTGGAAGATAGGGATGGATTCCATGACAGTTTTAACTGTAACAGTTCTTGCTGCTGGTTTTAAAAACTTACCTTTCCAGTTTTGGAGTCTGGACTTAAACCTAACTATTAATGAGTCAAAACATTTGACTTTAGATTGGTTTATGAAAAGAGGCATCCCTAAGTAGTTGTTCGTTATTTTTATTTTCCCAACTTTTAAAATTGTTATTATCATTTTACCAAATTTATTAGAAGAACCTTTACTGCCAAAATTTTTGGCAGTTTAACATTTGACCAGAGGCTAGCCCAAAATTATTCAACAAGTCCAACAAATTCCTAGTGTCTACAAGGGTAGCTTTCGCGAAGATAATACGTTCATTTAAAAAAATTAGAAGACTAATTGAAGGACTCCTTCTAAAACATTTTATACCCTGGATTTTCTTTCCTTTTCATCTCTATTGAGAAGTTTAGACAATCTTTCCATGCATAGAAGAAATAGAGAAAGGGATAAGGGATCCCCTTGCCTTAAACCCCTAATGGGTTTATAATACTCACAAGGACTCCTATTACAAAGAATTGCAATTTGGGGAGTACTTATGTTTTGGAAAATCATATCACACCAAGTGTCACTAAAACCTAGATTTTTCATTATTTGAATAAGATAATCCCACTCGACCCTATCGAAGGCTTTTAACATATCTAGTTTAATCCCCATGATTCGTTGTTTTCCTTTTTTCTTCTTGTTCATCTTGTTCATTGTGTGTATAACCTCGTATGCTAAGATTATGTTATCAGTGATTTGCCTATTAGAGATAAAGGACGATTGGGTTGGGGATATAATCTAAGAAAAAATATGCCTTAATCGGTTAGCTAACATTTTTTTTATAATTTTATAAGTGGTATTACAGAGACTTATTGTTCTAAATTCGTTCAGTGTCTCAGGATTTTCAGTTTTGGATATCATTATGTTCTTGTAAAAGATATTTAGAATTAAAGAAATTTTGAACCATTCTGATTATATCAAGTCCTACAATTGGTCATTCATGTTGGAAAAATTTGGATCCAAATCCATCTTGTCCTGGGGATTTGTCAACAACCATACTATTAACAATCTTAGAAATCTTCTCACCAGTAGGGGGAACTATTAGTTTGACGTTTTCACTATCCGTTTTCACTATCCGTTATACATTTAATGAATAAGTCAGTGACTGGTAGCATATCCCTTGGGCCAAGAGAAGAGGCAATTAAGGAGAAATAAGATGTTAAATAGATTTTATTTTATTTAGATCAGTTAGCCAAGTTCCATTAGAGTCTTTTATGGTATTGATTTTATTCCTCATTCTACCATTAAGAGTGGTGGTATGAAAGTATTTGGTATTTCTATCCCCTGACTTGACTATGTTGTCTTTCGATTTTTCTTTCCACAATTTTTCTTCTTGGTCATACAATTTTCCTAGTTCTTTAGAAAGAATGGTGATAGTTGAATCATGGATGCCTTAAATATTTGAAACATAGATTGTTTGGATCTCTAACATTTTCTTTTTTATGTTTGTTTGAATTATTTCGAACACCTTTTTGTTCCACATTTCGAATTTGGAAATTTTGAGATGGACCACAACTGAATACGCTGCAAAACCTCTTACCGGTTATTCCCAACATTCTGTAATTATTTTTAGACACTCTGGTTCTTCCAACCACATACTAAAAAATATATAATGAGCGGCTTGTCTATTGGCTTCCATATTAGAAGTTAATGAAATAGGGCATTGATCTGATCCTACTAGAGCTACGTGAGTTACTAAAGAATCTTTAAAAAACATAACTATTTAGCATTACATAAGGCTCTATCTAGTCTTTCTTGTATTTTTTCGCAGCCTTGTTGGTTGTTACTCCAAGTAAAAGTACATCCCAAATAGCCTAGATCTATTAATCCCGCTTGGTCTATTACCGTTTTGATTTTTTCTATTTCAGAATAACTAAAGGCCTGACCACCATTTTTTTCTGAAGCATCCAAAACTAGGTTAAGATCTCAAGGTTTTAACCTATTAGTACCCAAGGTTTTGTGATTGCCTCCTTGTCAAGTTCTTCCGCTAACTCTTTAATAAAAAACTAATTTTTTATTCTCTTTCTTGATGGGATTTCCCTAAAAACAAGATAACGTACATTCAACTTCCTTTTGATTCTCTAGAATTATCAGTTCACATGGAACACTTTAAGACTTTTATGAGCTAATTCTAAATTAAGGCCATCTTTCCATCCAAAGGCTAACCCAGCTGATCTTCCTACCGAATGTACAATTTCAAATTTTGAAAACCCACATTTGCTAAGAGCGGCATCCATTTTTAGTTCATGGGCTCTAGTTTTAGATAGAAATAAAATATCATGAGCTTCTATCATGCAAAGCTTAATCAGATGTGGGATAGTGGATTTAGATCCTATCCCTTGGCGATTCCAGGACAATCAATTCATTTCAATCCTAGATTAAGAGAACTATTCTAACAAATTATGCTTTGCAAAGAACAAACAAATGTAAAAAAGACGTCCAATTTATTTCAAACAAAAAATTCAGTGCTCAAAGATTAATAATTTTGGTCTTAGCTGTTATGCAGAAAACTAAAAAGCAGAATAAACAAGACAGTTAAACGGATAAAGAGAGGGTTTGAAATCAAAGGTTGGAGGAGGTTTTGTCAATCCTACAAAAAAAATTAGGTGACTATGCCCAACCAAGGACTCCCTCAAGATTTGGAACCTATTTTAGCGATTGTCTCTCTTTCCAATCTTTGTTGTTGAGAAGACTAATGCACCTGCGAGCACCTGAAAGGGAAAAATGTGAGAATAATTAGGAAAAAATGATGAAGGAAAGAAAAAGTTACAGATAAGTTAGACACAACTGGATAATTAAAATTTTGTTTCAGATGGAGTGTTAGAAGTAACAGTAATTTAAAAGATTATAAAGTTGCACGTTAAAATAAGAAGAAATAGGATTTAGTCGCACTAAAAATCAATATAAGAATTCTATTGAATCAAAATCAAGCATTAGCAGCTATAAAGCCAAGTATGTTCAGGTCATTAAAGCCATGTATTGCAAGGATAAGTATTTTCTCCAACTTGATAAGTTGAAAGATGTCTGCTCCTAGATCTGGAGGGGTATCTATTCTGGAATTGTAACCATTAAACAGTTTCCCATTTGGGTTGTTAGGTGTGGTATCGAAGTTAATATCTGGTTAGATTTTTAGGTTATAGGTTTATGAATAACCCACCTGAACCAAAATATGGTTTATCTAATCTTTCTCAGTTTAAATCTGTTTGTGATATTTTTATTGCTGATAGTAGAGAATAGGATTTAAACATTGTTAATACTATGTTTCCTCCTGAGTGTGCTAGGAAAATTCTGGATATGAATATTCCTTCAACTGGAGAATATACTTTAAGTTGGAAACCTGATAGGAAAGCCAGATTCAGTGTGAATAGTGCTTATAACACTTTAGGTAATTTGTATAGTGATAACAATAGCACTCAATCTCAGGTTCCAATGGCTACTTGGAAGATACTCTGTTCTACTAAAATTCCACACAGAGTTCAGTTGTTTGTGTGGAAATGTCTTAAAGATATTCTTCATATTAGAGATAAACTTGCTAGATATAATGTTGAGATTGAGACACACTGTAGCTTATGTAATTATAATAATGAAACTACATACCATTTGTTCCTAGAATGTTCTTATGCTAGGTCCATATGGCTTGGGGTTAGTATCAACACCTTGAACATCCATAGTCAGTTCTTAAGCTTCTTGTTGTGGTTAACTAGTTGGTTCAATTTCAATGGTAGTTTTTCCTCTAAATATGTTCTTTGCTCTGAGGAGTTAGCTTATAAATGTATGATAACAATATGGATGATTTGGAAAGATATATTCTCTCTAATCTTTCAAGATATATTAAGCATAACAAGTTACACAGTATAGAAGGAATTTTTTAACTCTCTAATCAGTGGTCTGCATATATCAGTAATAGTATTTATAATCTCTTCACTAGCGTGCAGTTAAATAAATAGATTCCTCTAGACAAGGACTATATAAATATTAATATGGATGCATCTTTTATTGAGTCTTCAGGTGTTGGAAGCATTTGACTAATAATTAGAACTTTTGCAGGCAGTTGTGATGGACCAAAAGGAAGATATTTTAACAGTAAGATGAGTTTAGATATTGGTGCTGACCAGCTGAAATGCAAGGTGATAAAGGAAGCAGTAAAGCGGGCAACCGGTTTGGGATGTAATAAATTAGTTTTTGAGGTGACAAATAAACAATAGTGAATTATGTAAATGAACAGAAGTTCAATGTTTGCTGGTCTAACCAAAGAATGATCTTGGATATTAAAAATAAAATGTTTAGTAATAGCTTATGGTTTTACAAGAAAGTGAATAGATTAAGTAATAGTGATATTCACTTTCTTGCAAAAAAAAACAAGGAAAGAAGATAATAACTTTGAATATTATGATCTCTTTCAACCTGACTTACAGGAATGGTTGAAAAGGATTTTCATGTTGTACCTATTTTATCGTAATTAATAATTCTCTTTTTAAGAAAATAAAAATAAACAAACAACTGATGAACATCTATATATATATAGTATTCCTTACTTCTCATAAAAAATCAGTATTTTTTCATTTTTATCCCACAAAAGATAGGTGTTTTTTATTTTGTATGATATTTTTTTAAATAAACTCTTACTAATAATTAGAGGTTGTTAAAAATTTCTCTAAGAAATCTAAAGAATTTGATAGTCATATTTATACACGTTGGGTAGATTTTCTAACGGTATAAGATTAACGAATATCCGTCTTTTTATTTGTGAGATATGTCTATTTGAAATTTTAACACGTAGATAAGGAAAAGAAACTATTCTCTCTCTTCTTTACCCTTTTTATCTTAAGAATTATGTAAATCCTAAAACATCTACTTTTTCTGGGATGTAAGGAGTATCAAATTCTGGTCCCAAGTTTCTATCTTGAGTTTACTCTTGAGCTCTTATTTCCTTCTGGCTTGTTCCCATAAAACTCAACAAATAACAAAAGCCACAAAATCAAAGACATATTTATTTGTTGAAAAGAGCAAGAACGTACACAGGAATATACATGAAAAGAAAAAGGAAATAAAGAGGAAGAAACTTGTAGCTTTAGTTGGAATTAGATAGAGTATGCAAAGATTAGGCCAACCTTTCCCTTTTCTCTGCCTTCTTACATTACCAGCTTTGCTTATACTTTGTACAGATTCTCTATCCTTGTATGTATTGGATGGGATATGTTAGTTAGATGTTAACCCAGTGTAGCAATTCAACGACTTTTATAACTCTATTCTTCTTGTATACTTAAAGAAAATAAACCTAGCTAACTTAGCCAACTACCTAGCAGCATATGCATCAACTGGGACCTTTATTTTTGTTGATGTGCATTGTGTCAATTAGGTAATGCCATCGAGAAGATTGGGGTTTGTGACCAATCAGTCCAATCCTACTTAGACCCTTCATGAATGTCCCAAACAAGTTGATCAAGAATTTGACATTGGAATGTTGTCTGGCAGAATCTAAAGAACGTCAACTTGAATTGGAGTCAAATGCTGCTGCAACTTATTCAGTGCCAATTCCTGGGAAGTATTCTTGAGATGGTTGTTAGAACGCGCCGGAGTGGGCCGAGTGGCTTTGTGCTATAAATGTAAATATGGTATAATCACAATCTGTACAAAAGAGTATGTGAAAATCATAAATCTCGGTTTAATCACTGAAACAAAATTCAGGAATTCCGCCCTATATTTTGGATAGATGTGTTCGAGGATGAAAACAATTAACACCATGTATGACGCTAGATGCAACCCATTTCCAATATGATTAAAAAATAATCATCCAAGGATTAAGGAGTTATATATATTAATGGGGTAGGTTTAGAAAATACTAATAAAAATGGTGTCACATATCTTGGTTTGGTTTTGATTTAGTTTATGTCAGTTTCGCTTAAGTCATTGCAGAATTGATTAATTCAATCGAGGATGGATGGCATAATACTATATTAAGAGATTAAGAGTAGTAATGTGACAAGAGAACACCGATTAATGGTTGGCCTAATGAACTCAAATATATCATTCTTATTATCTCACACTCTGACTTCATCAAAATAAAATACTCTGTCTGTCTAACAAATGATGCTTTTTCTTTCTTTACCATCTTCTTTTTCCCCGTTCATTGTTTCAGTGAGTGAATAGAACAGTACTTACAGAGGGTGAGTCAGTTACACACTGATACATACAGATGTAGACAAGATTATAAAGTTGCCCTTCTTGTAGTTAAGTTCTACTTACCTTCAAGAGTTACTTTATCCCTTTATCCTTGTTGGATTTGGGACCTATTCATCTGAACATAGTTTTGCAAGTCAGTTTACACTATAAGAAGGGCACAAGTGGATGTGCAATTGTGCATGCATTATGTTGCTTCATAATCTTTACAGAAACCCTCATTTGGTTTTTTGTTCTTGGAAAGCTTCATCCATTTACTTTTTTATACCATTAACAGATAAAGGAAAGGAAGTGCACAAAAAAGAATAAGGGAGGATGTTCATAATGGTTGGCAATTGAAACAACATATGATACTACTAGATAGTATAAGATAAGAGGAACCCCCATCATTCGAGAAAAATAAACCTACTATGGGAGTGTCAAGTGTGAAACCAAATTCGCTAAATTGACCAATTCTATAAAGCAGGGAGCCTAGCCTGTCTAGGACCAACCCATAATGCCATGAGAGTGGAATATCACTTAAGCTTAATGATGGCTTGCCATAATTCAGTCAATAAAAAGCTGAGAAGGTCCGGGGTGGTTATCATGGGATGAGAATTCAGAAGCAAAAACATAGCCATTTCAGGGAAGGAAAACAGACAAGTATTGGAAGAAGCAAAGTTTGGGATGGTAGTCATCATCACTGAACTCAGACCCTCTCTGATTTATATGATGTCTATTTTTGGCTCATTCCACCATTACTAACTGTGTTGCCTGCCGGTATTTATTTATTTCATTTTATTTTATTTTAATTTAATTGAGAATAAATTGGTGCCGGTACTTAAGAATCTTAATATTTTAGGGATTATTCCGTGGCTTTCTAAAATTGCCCCTTATCCCAGCAGATTGTACTTTTTTTTATCTAATTGAACTGATTTTTTATTAAGAGCAAGAAAAGAAAAACATTATATACATTGTTGGTCCTCGTGACACTAAAGACGACAAAAGAATTTGAAACAAGTTTTCACCCAATCGTAATTAAGGTGTAATATTGTATGCATACAAACACCCAGTGTCCCTATCCCAAATCAAAATCCTTGGGAATGTTATGTGAAAAATAGTAATTAACGAAAACTAGTACCTTTACTGAAAATAGAAATTATGTACTGGGAGTAGCAAGTTGCAAATATATAAGCCAGCCATTCTTCAACCCACTCCCACGGCACAACTCTCCACTCTAAACCTCTCCTCTCTTCTCCCCCTGTTTCTCTATCTACTTGAGAGAGACAGAGAAACACAACCCAATTCTGAATCTCATAAGTGAATTCATCACCCTCTTCTCTAGCTATGGTTTTCTCAACTTTCTCATCAACACCTGATAATAATCACCAAAATCATCATCATCATTCAAGAACTCCATCAAGAACACCCAAACGCAATATTAGTACAACTACTGGTAAGAAAAAACCAAAACCAGCGAAAAACCCATCTTCATGGAACCAAATCAAAAGTTTAATTACATGTAAAACAGTAGAAAACTCAAAAGTTCATGACCCATCATCATCTAAGAACAACAGCATTCATGGTGGGTATTCAAAGTTAAGTTCCTCATGTAGTTCTATCTGTAATTTCAGGGATGTTGTTCATGGTAATACACGAGTTGTTCATAGAGCTGATAATTCACCGGAGAATAGTTCTGTTGGTCAAGAAACTGGTCTGTTAAGTCGAAAATCACTTAATATTGGTTCATCATCAAATCGGTCTACTACTAGTTCCATAAGATCTTCACTTCGTAATGATACTCCTCTTCATCATGCCAATAATGGGTCTTACACTAATTCAACAACAACTTCTTCTTCAAGAGGAATGCAACTTAGAAAACTCTCTGGGTGTTATGAATGTCATATGATTGTTGACCCTAGCAGGTAAAATTTCTTCATAAAATTCTGTCAATTGCTGGTTTGGGTTTTCATTGTTTTGATTGATTTTATCAAAATTGACTAAAATTTGTTGGTTTTTTTTTGTTTGTTTGTTCAGGCGTCCAATTACTCCAAGAACAACTATCTGTGTTTGTAAAGAATGTGGAGAAATTTTCCCTAAAATTGAAAGCTTGGAACATCATCAAGCAATTAAACATGCTGGTAATTTTTCTTCTTAGTACTGTTTTCCTTCTTAATTTTATATTTTAACTAGAAATTTTCTCCATTTAGAAAAAAACCTGAATTTCCTTCATTTTCAGTTAGTTATTAGGTCTGACAAAGAGTACACCCCCTTTGAATTGGTATAAATGATTTGGCTAATTAAACAGGGGAAAAAAGAAAAAAAAAATACTCCACGGCGCTAGGTAGGTATTTATTTTTTATTGACTAAAGAAAGTTAGTCAATAACCCTGCAAATAATTACTCCCCACATGGCCACATGATATAGTTCTTCAAAGCAAAATCAACACCTGTTCTGTTCCACTCCCTTTCAATGGCTAAAAGTCTAAAAACACCCTCCTCAATTTTCCATACCAAACTCATCTTCAACCAAAATATCTCTCTGTATTAAATTTTGAGATTTCTTCTTAGAGATTTTAAATTTTGAAAGCTCCTCTATTAAATTCTGTATTGATGATGGTGGTTGTATACTTGTAATGTGTATGTGCAGTTTCAGATCTGGGACCAGAAGATTCAGGTAGGAATATAGTTGAGATCATATTCAAGTCAAGCTGGTTAAAGAAGGACAATTCAATCTGTAAAATTGAAAGGATATTAAAAGTCCATAACACTCAAAGAACAATCCAACGGTTTGAAGATTGTCGCGACTCTGTTAAAATACGTGCTACAAGTAACAGCACCACAAGAAAAAATGCTAGATGTGCAGCTGATGGGAATGAACTGTTAAGATTTCATTGTACAAGCATAACCTGTGGACTCGGTGCACACGGTTCGACTAGTTTATGTGGCTCAGTACCTGGTTGTGGTGTTTGTACTATAATAAGACATGGATTCCCTGGGAAGGCCCATGATCATACCAAAGGTGTTTGTACTACGGCAACTAGTGGTAGGGCACATGATAGTTTTGGGTCTACTGATGGTGGTGGTGGTAATAGAAGAGCAATGCTGGTGTGCCGTGTGATTGCCGGTAGAGTAAAGCGTATTGCTGCTGATGATGCTGCGGCTCAGGAAGAGGATTACACTAATATTATGGCGGGAACTTATGACTCTTTTGCTGGTTACGCGGGAATTTATGCCAATCTTGAAGAACTTAATGTTTTTAATCCAAAAGCTATCCTTCCTTGTTTTGTTGTGATCTACACATCTCAATGATAATAATAATAATAATAATTAAAAATAATAATAATAATAATAATTAATACTAGTATTAGGAGGTTTGTTTAAACTTTTTTTTGGGTTTGTTTAACTATAAATTTGAGTAGGATGCCATGTAATGTAAGAATGCTGATGTCAGTTTTCTTCAGTAAAATGGGGGTAAAATCAAGCTTGGAGATTATTATTTTTTTTAACAAACCAGACTTGCATAGATTAGCTAACATAAATGCGCTTAATATTTTGAGCTACAATATTACGATTCAAACATGCATCATTTGCGGTCAAAATAGAACATAATTTGGGATGTAACCCGAGATAAAACTAAAAGATCCTGACGTTCTAATTTTTTGGCCATTCCTTCTGCTACTATGTCTACTATGTTGCCCTCTCGTCTGATACACATATTATGAAAAATTTCCATCTTTTGAACGATATATAGAGCTTCTTCAAGAACGTGTTTGTAGCCCCATTCCACGTCGACCTTTTTGCCTGCTAAATAGGATACTACCGTTTTATTGTCACCTACCTATTCCAACCTTTGGATATTGTTGTTTTGATCCCATTTCAGCGCTAGGAGCGACGCCTTACTCTTTGTTTCCTCGGGTGTAAAGACTA
Organism: Papaver californicum; assembly: GCA_023531435.1. Classification (NCBI taxonomy): domain Eukaryota; kingdom Viridiplantae; phylum Streptophyta; class Magnoliopsida; order Ranunculales; family Papaveraceae; genus Papaver; species Papaver californicum. The sequence goes on along the minus strand of JAJJMC010007171.1, from coordinate 721,699 downwards.
CTAACTAGTGGCATTCTCCTCCTCTGATTATACCTGCAGTGTTTTGACAAATAAATCTCATACATGTCAGTTAAGAAGCATCAATAAACGAAGCATCATAATTAATCTTATCGTGATCCATTCTAAGGGATGCCCAACTAATATAACTCCTACTCGTCGTCTTCGTCTTCGATTTAGTACCCTGATGAATTCTTCACTGATTATCATAGGTCGAAGAATAATTGACCAAGTCCTACTTGATAAGAATAATGGTGGAAGAAACATTCTGCAATATTCCTCTGAAAACTTGTGTACAACGAGTTTTCCATATATGCCAAGACACGATAGCACACATATCTTCCCATTGATGATGATCGTCGTCCCACCCAGAAAGATTAATAAACCAAGACTCAAACCATTGTCTGGCATTTGAACACTCAAACTGTCAAACTGCAGTGTTTCGTCCAACCAAACCGCCTTCGCAAACGGACAACTCATAAGAACATGCACTAAAGTCTCCTCATTATGGTTGCAAAGAGGACAAGCCAAGGAATCAATATGGATCCTAGCACCAAGGACAGACCTAACAGGGAGAATATTTGAAATACACTTCCAGACAAACATTTTAATCCTGGGAATAACATTTAAAGCCCAAATTTTTTTGAAAAGGGAGTCTGGAATCGAATTTGTATTAATATTATTTTTTTTTGTAATGAGATCGAGTAGTAAAAATGCCATTTTTGGTATGAGTCCATCTGATATTATCCGGTTGGTTGAAATTAATTTTAATTTTGAGATTGAGATTGAGATTAACAGTCCAGAAGGAAAGATATCAGAAAAAAGGTCCATATCCCACCTCTCGTTTTCAAAATCAATAAGTTGGCCCACCACTGAGAATTGAGACTCAAATTCGTAGGAAGGGGGGCACAATTTATCGTTTAAAGAGGGGATCCAATTATCCTCCCAAATGTTAATGTCAAATCCATCACCAACTTCCCAGAAAACGTGATCCTTGATGTTTGTCAAACCTTCCTTGATTTCTTTCCAAATAATGGATCCCTGGATTTTTTTTTTGCTCCCAACTTCAACGGATGATTATGTTTGCAGTACTTAGTTAAGATGATTTTAGCCCATAAGGCCTCTTGATTATTAATCAACCTCCAAGCTAGCTTAGCGAGCAAAGATTCATTCATTTTATGAAGTTTTTTAAAACCCAAGCCTCCGAAAACCTTTAGGGTACAAATGGGGTCCCAATCCGGTATGGGCGTTAGAGCATTAAGAGGACCTTTCCCTAGTACGATAGGACCGGGAAGGACGCACCTCTGGTGTGCTTTTATATAGAGCCCCTTTAAACTTTTTTTTCCCCACCAGAAATGGCTGGTGATACTTGTCAATTGATGGGTAACAACCCTTCAGAATAGGAAAACAAGACATGAGATAGTTAGGAATGGTATTAAGAGTGGAGGAAACCAAAGTTGCACGGCCCGCTGGGGATAGGGATTTTCCTTTCCACCCTTTAAGCCTGACTTTAAATTTAGCAATAAGGTTCAAGAAACTTAGCACCCTTTGATGACCAAAGAAAAGAGGAACAACCAAATACTGATCTTTGAAGTTTATCTTTTTGACTCTAAGAGTCCAAATCAGAGTACCGCAAAATCTAGGTGGGAGCTTAGGGCTATAGAAGGCCCCGGATTTTTCAAAATTGATAGTTTGCCCAGAAGCAAGGCTGAAATCAATTAGAATTCTCAACAAGTTCCTACTTTCCTTGATATTAGCCTTAGAGAGGATTAAGATGTTATCAGTAAATAAAAGATGAGAAATTGGGGGACCGTCCTTTGAAACCTTTATGCCAGTTATTTTCTTTTGAGATTCCGCATTCAAGAGCATACGAGACAACACATCCATACAATAATATCAACATTATGAGAATGGACAATGACCAAAAGATTTTTCCTCGTAACAAGAGGAGCACATCCCTAACAATTCCAGGCAATCACATTCATTATACTTGATTTATCCCTAAGGGCATCCACAATTGAGCGATTATACCCATCGATCAAAGATCAAAAAATTTGATCTTTGATCCGTCCTAAAAACAGCGGAGGATGATCAAGCGAAGGCCTAGGATATCGCTTGAACGCAAGCGAAGTATCAACGCATCGCTTGGAAAGACGGACGAGAGACTGAGACATCGCCTGGTACAAGCGAGATGCTGCTCTACCACCCACAAAAAAAAAACTACAAGCGAAATCTCAACATTTCGCCAACCAACTTAGCGAAAGGCCAATATCTCGCTGGTATAAGCGAAAGGTCAATATCTCGCCTATGATTTGTGTGAAGAACTCGAGTGGAAACTGAAACGGGCGAGAAGTTGGGCTGCCGTTTACATCCCAGCGAAATCACAACATCTCGCCTTATGACTATTTGAAGACCACGTTTGAAATGGAGGGAGATGCTTAACATTTGAAATATTCAAATGAACTTATACAAGCGAGGTAAGGGCATCTCGCCCATGTGGAGGGAGGTGCTTACTAGAATGTGAAATGAAATGGAGGGAGGTGCTTACTAGTCCAAGCGAGGTAAGGGCATCTCGCCCTGTGGCCACCTCGCTTACACAAGCGAAACTTTAGTATCTCGTCCAACTCCAAGCGACGCCTTGCACTCTCGTCTAACTCCAAGCGACGTCCTGGAAGCCCGCCCAACTCCAAGCGACGCCGTAGCATCTCGTCCGTGTTTATTAATTTTGGGCGAAATGTCAGCTATTCGCTTATGTGTATGCGAGCTGCTGGGGTCTCGTCGCATCAAGCGAAACATTATTATCCCGCTTGAGTTGACGAAATGTCAACTCCTCGCCCGTGTTTTTAAGCGAGATTCTGGGAGGTCGTTCGTTCACAAGCGAGGGGTTATGATTTCGCGCGACTATAAATTATAGTCGTCGATCAGCGACGAAATTTAATCTGGAACAGTAGATTTTCTCGATTAAATCCTATTTTTGATCGACGGCTGTGGCTTCAATTCGACGACTATCGATTATGTTTGATCTTTGATCGTCATTATACTCGACGATTGCAGATGCTCTAAGCAACCAGTAATGACAGAGAGCACCCCTACTTATGAGTTGATCCACCTCCTTACTAGTATTATCCAGAAAAATCCCAGCTGATCTAGGAACAGTAATATCCGTACCGCCAAAAACCTTTCTGACCCTAATCTTTATAACTCCAAACTTCAAACCATGAAACAAAACAACAGCTCTCAAAACGGACAGATTCCTAATACAACTATAGATAAAATACTTAATCCTAACCCCTATCCACTCAACAGAAACGAAACTAACTATGCATTTGTGAGTTAAAAATGAAATAAAACCATTCCTCAACAGCAGAACAAGGCCACAATCATACCCATAGTAGCTAACAACCGGAAGAGAAAAATAAGAGAAGAATACCTGGGAAACAGAATCATTGTGTGCCATCGCAGGAGAATGAGAGGTGAGCATGCTCAAGATCAAAAGAGGCAGAGATAGCACTGACTGAGGAATTTACTTGAGGCTGGTTGAAATTAGGGTGGATGTAGGCAGTGCGAACAGGGGATCCTAATGCAAGAACTGGCACCTCATCGTCTCCAAATAAATCAAAATATTTCCCGGCGATGAAATCCTCACTATTCACATCGGAGTCAACATAATCAACTTGAGCCCCGATTAAAACTGCTACACGTCTTTCCTCCATATGTTGCTGCCTCTTTCTCGAAGTAGAACAACCTTGAAACTGAGATAAGTAGGATCCAGGGATACAATCAACAGAAGAACCAGACCCTTGAGAAGAAAGATCACTGCAAGAAACCCCATACACAACTCTAGATTTTTTCTTTTTTCTTACAAGCTCAGTATCTGCCATTCTAAGTTTATTAGAACTCTTTGGTAAGGGAATTGATGGACTGTCCCTGGGCTGACCTAGAGCTAGGGAAAATCTTCAAAATAATAAGGAACAGAAACTACAAAGGCCGGTGAAGTGCTTTGCGAACCATCATGACAAGATTGCTCTTTAGCTCTGCCGAAATCAACTATTGGTGCGAGACTTCAGTCTCCATTGAAATCAAATGAGAAGCATAAATCCCATCCACAGTTCTAACCTTTACATGAAAACCTCTAAAAAAACCAAGTTTTTCCCCATTTGATTTTATTAGCATCAAGCCTGGAGTTTAAAGTGATTACAAACATATTATCAGCTCCACCTATAGAAAGAACTATAGGGTCATAATTTAACTGTCATTCTTCTCTACTATCAATAATGACTTTATCAATTGAGAATTCATATGGAGCCATCACTGTAATTTCCACTTGTAGAGACGAATCTTCCAAACCATGTTCAATAAATTCATAGTAAGAATGAATTGGAGATTTTAGCTGAGGCAAGCTTCTTTCTAAATTCTTAGTAAATACTTTAAGAAACCAAATTTCAGCCGATGTACACTCAGATAACTTAGATAAAATTCGTTTAATGTAACCACCACCACCAATTAATAGAGCTATTCAAATTAAATGCTAAGTAAATTTTTAACCAGACAAAACCCCAAAACCCAAAGATTCTAATCATAACTACTAGCAAACGAAGGACTGTCAACTAAACCCTGCTCGGAAACATACCTGCTGCAAAATCAACACCATGAATCAGTAAAAACAAAGAGAGATACCTTACCTCAAGAGCTTTCCACCTTTGTGCTTAACTGATGCTTTGTCTTTGAGCATAGTCACCCTCAAACCCTTTGATTTCACTAATCCCAGAGACAAGAATCACCTCATAGTTGAAGAAGATAACCCAGAAACAAATCAGGAGGACCTAGATATAATAAGACTAGACAAAGAATTTGAGATTCAAACTCCAAGCTACAGAAAGAACAATAAAGGAAAAATGAAATGAATGAGATCTGATTCTTTTGTCTCCATGAATTCAGTGTCTTGAGATACAAGTGTCCACCATACACTCAAAAAATAAGTTCCATTTTCAAAAATTTCCCTCAAACTTTAGTACTAAGTTGGGTTTATAATTTTGAATTTTATGAGTGTTTAGAGTAGTGGCTGAATAATCCAAATTTATGTTGATTTGTAGGTTGGAAAAGATAATAATATAGGCGTTGAGAGGATTAATTCAAAAACCATAACATCATGTAGGAATCAAATATTTTAAGTTTGTTTTGCTTGTTAAACTTTCATGCATGTGGGTTGTGTACTAGTAAGTAGGCTAGCATTATTAAGGGGCACATGGTGACCAAAGAAACCAAGAGTATGATTTTGATGGGGTTGGTCTGGGGGTGACTTCTCACCACTGTAATGAAAATGAAATAACTAGATCTCATTCCCTTTATCCCCAAAGAACAGATGATAATTGCCCTATACAATAACATTTTCACATCCCTATAAACATCACTATTTCGTTTGCTTCTCTTTGTTTGCAGTCTTTTGGACAATGTACTGAGCCGTAGGTTTTATATGATATGCAAAGCTAGTGTTTAACTTCTGCAAGATCTTAATTGACTCTTTTGGATATCTTCTAAGCTATACAAAGCAAATTACTTGATTTTCATTAAGGAAATTATCTAACTAGGATTTCGTGAACCTAATTATACACTTCATTCCACGCTCTAAACATCTTCATTAAGGAGCAAAACGCGTTTAACACATCGAGGTAGCTTTATTTGTTTAGTAAAAATGATTGAATTTTTTTAATAATAGCCATTGGATAGTCTTCGAGGTTTCGAGTAAACAATGTCCAACTAGGGGTGGATCGCGAGAAGAATGATGGTAAAACAGCTAGCAAACCTCATGATTATTATCATAATTGTGCTCGACTAATTGGATTTAAAATATCACATTAACATAATCACTACAATGTAGATTGATAGACCCCTACGGATAGCTTTTTATTGGTCGTCACTTCTAAGAATATCAATTATGACGCAGTCAGAAAAAACTTCATATGTATTGAAGTCCACAGGCCTAACTAACCTGTGGGACTAATCTCAACAATTTGTTTATCATGTGTGTTTAATCTTCGTTACCTTTGCTTTGATGGCTGAAAATGCTGACGTGGAATGATCTGAATGTACATATAGAATGCCAAGCAATCAATACTGGGTCCTAACCAAAAGATTCAATGTCTATCCCATAGGTGCAGGACCTAGACATCTCGCAGGGTTCATTCCTGCACCAGCATACCCTCTCTTTGCAGTACCAGTAACCGTAGTGGATACAAACACCATCAGGCCTACTATAAGTCCAATAGTAGACGAAACAACAACGGGCCCAAGGGCTTTGGCTTGTCGACCATCGAAAGCAAACCAAACTGAAGCGAAAAGGACTACAAACATACAGAAGATTTCAAGCCAGAATGCTTGGCTAGTGCCGATACCTACCATTATAGGGCCGTTTGCGCCCGGTCGAGTGACAGTCAGAGTACAACCCCCTAAAGAGTAAGCTTGTACTATTGAGCACTGACTACAGCCTGCAGTGCAAGTGCCCCTAGCACAGCTCCCAAGCATTGAGCTAGGATATAGATGGTGGCGCGAGCAAATGAGATGGCACCGAGTAAAGCAGCAGAAAATGTGATGGCTGGGTTAAGATGGCCACCTGAGATAGGGAAGGTGGCTAGAATGAGAATTGAAACGGATATGAAAATGAATATCGATATTAATACATTTGGTGTTTTGGTATTTGTTTCAAAGGAAGCGATGACTACAGTGTCCAAGGCAAATACAAGGACAGCCGTGCCGATGAGCTCTGCAACCGATGCACGCCATACCTGTCAATTGCTTAGACTTGGTTATTGTTGTTTTTGAAACAGGCAAATCTGTATTCAGCCAAGGTGCTAATGCAGTATATGAGAAATGAAATGATACTAGGTTCCAATTCGTTTATTCTTCGAGGGTACTAGATTTCGATTCTTTAACTCTTTGCAACCGAGTGAAAAAATAAAAGAACAGTAAAGAAATATGGGATGGAGGAAGCACCAATATCTTACCTCAAGCGAGAAAAAGTCCTCCAGCCCCAAAACCAGCTGCTCAGTCAAAGTTTTCGGCATATGGTTCTTGTCATCTCCACTCTTTTCCTCTTCAGTACTTCAAAACAAAAAGTAACCAGATGGGAGCAATGAGAGTTGATCCACGATTTGTTATCGAATTGCTATTGCAAAGAAAGACTAATAGAATGCTACAGTAAACTTACCTAAACCAATTAGTGACGGATATGCTGTGCATTTCATCATCCATTTTCAAATAGCCTAGTTCCTCTCCAACCAATGCACCTTAAGAGCACTCTTTTTTTTTCCTTTCCTTCCTACTTCTGAATAACGCCAATGGTAACCAGAATAGTCCACTTTAGCATTTCTATATAAATCATTCCTGATCCTGACAAACAAATACCAAGTTGAATTTGAACACGGCATTTAGGATACATCGAACATTTATCTTAGTATAGAAAAACAACTCAAGGAAGTAGTTCCAAATCTTTCTAAGAAAATGACAACAAGGAATATTATAATACCGCAAATTTTATTCCATAAAACGTAGTTTACAACGGCACTAGTAAGTCAACACCTAAAACCTCTCGTCTTTTTAACACAAGACAAAAATAACTAGACATATACATTTTTGAATAGGATCAAAGCTATCTGGTTCTTATGGCCTGAGCAACATCAGATAACGCCATAACTATGATTTAGAAGTACGATGAACCTGATCATTCCACTGATTCATGGAAATGCTGACGTGGAATGATCTTGGTGTACAGATAGAATGCCACACAAGCAATAGTTGGCCCTACCCAAAATACCCAGTGTTCATCCCATAGGTGCCCTCCTCTAACCAGTGCAGGACCTAAACATCTAGCCGGATTCATCCCTACACCAGCATAACCTTTCTTTGAAGTCACTGTGGTGGAAATAAACACCAACAGCCCAACTATAAGTCCAATGATCGAGCAAACAATAACAGATCCATGTGCCTTTGCTTGACGATGGTCGAACGCGATCCAAACAGAAGCAAAAAGGAAAATAAAGGTACATATGATCTCAAGCCAAAGTGCAGGGCCTGTTTCTATACCGACTGTTACAGATCCATTTGGGCCTGGTGCAATAACAGTGAGAGTACAACCACCAAGAGAGAAGGCCTGTACAATTGTGCTACTGACTATAGCTTTAACTGCGAGTGCTCCTAGCACAGCTCCAGCGCATTGGGCAACAATGTAGATGGTGGCACGAGCAAATGAGATGAGACCAATCAGGGCAGCCGAAAATGTGATCACAGGGTTGATGTGGCCACCAGAAATTGGGTAAGTTGCAAGTAGGAGAATTGTTACAGTGAGGGAGATGAAAAAGGACATGAGAACATTAGGTGTTTTGGTTCGAGTCTCATAGGAAGAGATGACTATGGTGTCTAAGGCGAACACGAGGACAGACGTGCCAATGAGCTCTGCAAGAGATGCCCTCCATACCTGGTGCACATAATTGACAAATAAATATTTGATTAATTAACAGATTAATAATAACTAATCATTAACCACGGCAAAGGATTCAACCATTCACAATCAGAAGGAACTACTTCCATTAACAAAATTTATATGATAATAGGATTATATAATACCAAATATCCTCAAAATTTCAAAATAATAGGCATTGGTTCAACATCACTAGTCATTCGTCAAAATGATAATCTTGACACATCAATTCAACAAGACCTACCTAGATGTTTTGTCTTAGAAATAGAAATTGAGATCAATCTTGTTAGTTTTCACAATGATAAATCTTTTTCATAAAAGAAAAGAAGAAAAAAAGCCACCTTAAGGGACAAAAACTCCGCTAAGCCCAATCTTCCACTGAAGGACATGGGTGTGTGTTTCTTTTCGCCGACATCACTCCCCTCCTCCACCCTACATATGACGAAGAAGAAAAGTCAGTGAGAAATAGAGAAATAGCCCTCAAAATTTAGTAAGACAATTGCAAACAACACCAACTAGATATCGTCCGCATACTAGAAAATAAAATGGGTTATAGGTAGTACAATTGCCTAGGGGATATGTTGAAAGGTTGAATTCTGGATCCAACATTAAGACTCTCCACATCTCTCGAATTTCCTCCATTTCCCACCATTCTTCTTTTTCTAATGATAATAGAAATAGCAACTTCTGACTTGTTTAGGGTTTAGGTTTGATATTGGATTTTCATATATATATAGCAACAACTTACAAAAGAAACCAAAACTTTAAAACCTCATCAACCCCTTGATGGCAGAGTTGCAAGTGAAATGGTTGGGTAGAGAGATGGAGAGAGAGTGGGGAATGGTAATAAATGAAACCCATCCAACTTAGATACTCTAGATATTTTAGGGAAGTCCTTCACTGCACTTATGCAGACCCTTCTTTGGTCCCGCTCTGCAGTTAATTTCGAAGTATAAACCCATCTATTGTGATCATACAGTTTTCTGATAAAGCAATTTCACATCTTGCCATAATTACCTTTAATTAAGGTATGTGTCGTTATACCAGGTGAACTTAAATAACTTGGAATAGCAAACCGCAAAAATAAAAAGGAAAAAAAAATGGAAATTTGACTATTCAAGGTCGATCAGATGCATGGATATGGGGCAATTATTGTGGTATACTGTAATCAGAAAAAATATCAAATGGCTAGATGATATTGCATTCAATTTTGTACTGAATCCAAAGAGGTTGGGAAGATGCTAGTAAATGTAAAGTCGGTCAATTCAATCAACATCTACCCTGCTTAAAGTTTTAGATAGAGTGAAAGTATCAATCTAAGGTGGGGACACTAGACATGAAGGTGTGGACACCTCTGCTTTACTTTTATGGTCTTAACATTTAAGCATATGAAATCATAAGGGTATCATTCATAAGTGCAATAATTCATATGGATAACGCTTATTAAAGTGGAAGGATGCAAAATAGGAAACAAACACAGTAATTTGTAAACCTTTGAAACCCTTACTGTATATACTATGATGTTACGCCTCTGACTAACTGCAATGCAAGTGACTGACTAACACTTTTCTTCGATGCCGCTAGCCTTTCTTGAGGGAGAAATCTACTTTGCTCCAACATAACACCCCAATTTCGATAAGTCTGGAATCCAGAATGACAGTTCAGAAGATCCAGTAGCAAACATTAGGCTTCCTGGAACCCATTTTATAACCGGAGGTTCAACTTCAGTACTCAACCAACTAGCAACCTGCCCAACAAGTAAAGAATAAAAATCCTCATTGACCCCTAATTTAGTGTGTGCAGTAAAACTGCCACACTAAATGGCTTATAAGAATGTCTAGAGTAATAAACACAATTGTACGAGCCAAGATGCATCAGTTACTTGACTTCTTCTGGAAAAGGGTTTCATGGAATAAAACTAAATAAGAGATAAACAAAAAAAAAAAAATGTTAAAGGACCTAGAGGTGTCTAACCACAAACTTTGGACCAAAAATACGAAGGTTATTAGAATTCCCAAGAACAGATGACCAACTTCACACCTACTTCCCATTTTACTTAATCAGACAACATTATGCTACTTGTGTTGAATTTGTGTTCAAGAACGGCCTTCTTTTTTGCCTCTAACCCTGTACTAATTGCACAGTTTCAGGATGTTGCCCTACAGCTAGTTCAACGAAAAATTGTAAAGCCACACAATCTTAGGAAAACTAAACAAAAATATGAAATATATGCATAGTCAAAAATCAAAATGGCGAGTGTTATCATACTTGTTTTCCAGTTCTGACACTCCATGCATATACACTGCCGTGCCCTGAACCTATAAGATAGATAATAGTTAAAAGGAAAAATTAAGAGCAAGAACTAATGTAGAAAGGTACCATGTTGAAAACTACGTAGAACACGTTATGCAGCAAAGAAGGCATTCTACGTATGGAATAAGATTTTAATAAGTGACCAGAACCAATACAAATTACAAAGGCTAAAAGATCAATCTTTACCATTTCAGATATTGATAATCTGGTATGGCAAAAATCTGCCAAAATTGTTTGTACAAAGACAATATGTAGACGCATGTCTTATGACATATCTTGATTCACAACGTCAAACAAACTATACACCATGCATCAATATCGTTGATTTATCTTGTTTTTTTTTAAATTTAATACATGGTTGCTAAGGATGTTGAAGAGGTTCCTCTAGTAAACTTGACAAAATAATTATGTCAAGCGAAATTTAAGGAATTCAACCCATCCGTTGAAAAATTCAAGTTAAATCTGTAAAGTAAAATAAATTAAAAAATTTACCTGATACAACGAAGGCTCCATCAGGACTGAAAGATGCTTCTAAAGTGGAATTGCTTGAAACTGGCTTGACATTGTACGTGGATAGCTGCATCAGTAGAAGTCATCAGAAGCAAACCAGGGAGGTCGATGAACCCGGACTCAACGTCACCACAGCCATATTATATATCCTGCTTAATCCCATATAGAAAGAGAAGAAGAACTATTGGAATGTTGCAAGTGACAAAAGAAACTCACAAGTGTGCCACGGAATGAGTCAAGTACATGAATATGCCCTCCTGTTGTGGTCAGAAGCATACGTGTTCCATCATTACTAAATTTTACAACGTTCGCATCAGATACTTCGCCCCCAACCGAAAAAATGTCAAAAGGACCCTAAAGAGAGCGAAGTTTCACAATTAAATTTCAATCAGAAAGTTGAATATATAATTTCAATCAGAAAGTTGAATATAACATGGTAAATGCACATGTAAGCACTTCCATTAAGGAAAACAAAGTTTCACAGGTAAAAGCTGACACTAATATTGTAACTGTCCACATACCTTATCATACATGCGCGCATCAAACATTCTTATGTATCCACCAAAGGCAACGGAAAAGACAATGCCTTGATCATCATAAGCAACAGCAGGTCTTCCTTGCACATGTAAAAGGGCCGTCTATTGAAAGATAAATTGTTAAGGTCTCTATTTGAAAAGGTCCCACTGAAAACATGAACAAAATCACTCTATCCGAAATGGATATCATATTTCTAAAAGCCAAGGTCAGTACCTGGCACTTCTCAGCCCGTTGATCCCAAAGTATAACAGTTCTATCAAGAGAACCAGAAATAAACAATTCCTTCCGCGAGCAGAAGTTAAGTGACACAACCCTGGCACATGAACCAACAAGTCTGTAATATGTTCATAAACAACAATAGCAGTAAAATTGCAGTTGTGACGGAACGAAAAAAAAACACCCACAACCAATGAGTTCACAGTACCACACCTATCATGATGGCCTTTGAAGTAACGCAAGTACTTGTTATCATTCAAGTTAAGAAGTCGCAAGGATTCTGAAACAGATAACAATAACTGATTAGTTCTAGGAAAAGTATATTCGTCTATACCCATACTTGTTAGTGGTTACCGTACCATCCCAACCATTGTTGGAGGAGTATAGAACTGTTGTGGCAGTTGAAGCAAAGCAAACCAGATCAACACCATATTTTTTGCTATTAATGGTCTTCAAACACCTAACCAAACAATTGACATCCACAACCAACCACAAATGTTAAAAAAAATACCAGTGATCAAAACCTCGAAAAGAACAAAGAGCTCCTGCAACTTGTGAAAACTAGCATTAAGTAGCTAAAAAAGAAGATAAGAAGAAACATACATGGCATTAGCGACATCATAAAGGCGGATAGATTCATCGTCACTAGCTGTCACCAGACAATTTGATCCTTTATGAAAATCCATCGAACTAATTCTGCCATTCTGTGAAGCATTCACCAAAATAGAGTCAGGACGAATAATTTCTTCTCCAAATAAACCTAATCAAATATCACTTTAGGGTTTTTATAAAAGGGAGAGCGAAGAACTTACATAATCTCTAAAAGCCATACCAACTTCCATACTCTGTAAAATTTCTTCAGTTAATTCCATTGAAACTTTCTCTTCTTTGTCAGATTGTACACCTCCTCCTCCTCCTCCTCCTCCTCCTCCTCCTCCTCCTGCCAAGTTATTATCAGTACCAGTAAAACCTGGATTCGGCACTTTATTACAATATATGAGTAGTCGGAAACATGAGAAACAGATGAAACCTACCTGGCATCATTTATGAAGCCTCTCTTTCTCTTTCTCTTCCTTTAACTGGAATGCCGGGAATTTCGTAACACAGTATTGCCGCCTTCGAGAGAATTGCAATTCAATAGTGATAAAAACCAGGGCTGACTGATCTGGATTTACTATACTGCGCCGCTGTGTGTACTGCGCACATTTTTACATAAGCGTGGGCCTTGTTGGGCTTTGATTCGGTGAAAGGTTGATCTGCGACTGCGCAAAACACAATGAGTCAATGACTAGTCCATCATATTTTTGTAAAAATTTGTTTATTTTTTTGGCAAGTATTATATATTGGCGGCATTTTGGGTGTGTGGCTGATCAGTGAAGGACCCGTACAACCAATCTTCAGTTAAGTGGTATGGTCAATCTATATCTAAAGATTTTAAGGTCTAGATAAATAAAGCTCTCACGTTTTATGGTGAGAAAACTTTTGTTTTTTATTGGTAGAAATATGGTTTTTTTAGCTTTTGCAGAACGTGTGTTTTAGTGAGGACATTTGTCATAATTTGATTGGTGTAAATATTTAGGTTAAAGAAACTCACTTTTCTATTTGATCTTTTGTTTTAAAATTATTACACTTTGTTTACACCAAATACTTAATTATACCGGGTCAACGTCATCTACATTGGGTGGACAAAACCGCAAATCGACGATCTATGTTTAATCATCTTTAATAAACGGCTACCATTAAATTTAAAAAGGAAACCAAATTAAATTTGGAATTCGTTTTTTTTCCTAAAAAAATCAATAATAATAAATTTGAAATTCGTTATAAACCGGGACTAGAAAACCAAAAATAAAATAAAAGTTATATACAATCAAAACGGAATTTTGATTGTTGCAAATATTCATGGGTTAAAGAAACCCACTCTCTTATTGGCTATTTTGTTTTAAAATTATTACACTTTGTTTACACCCAATGTTTAATTATACCGAGTCAACGTTACCTATAGTGGGTGGACAACACCGTAAAATAAAATACACGGCTGTCACTTTAAACGGTTACCAAAAATACTTAATTGGCAAATAATCGGCTGCATAGTATCATCTATGTTTCTATAAACCTTCTCAGTCAAATGCAATGTATAAAATCAAATACTTAAATAATGCAATACAAAACTAATAACCAAAATAAAAAACAATGTAATGGTCCCCCTATATTTGAAACAGAGTGGTCATGCAAAGAGAAAGTTGCAGAACAAACCGGGTATCATGATTCATCTTTCTCAACGTGTCCATCATTCTGGTGATGAGTTTTATGACTAATTCTCCTATAATATTAACATTTATGGTAAAATTAAATAACCAAATCGCCGTGAACGCTTGATGAATTTTTCAACCAACCGTCAAGACGGGTCGGGACAAAGCCCCGTCACACCAAATCAAAAATTCTAATTGAACTTAATCAGAATGTAATTGTTATGAGAAGTTATCTAGTTTGGATTAACACTAAGTAGATTAGTGTTGTAACTTCATGACACATTTGTGGACTCGTGGCATATTGATGTTATATCCACCGTGCATGTTTGGATTTTAAATAATCTTGAACGACAATAGAAAATTAGAAAATTAACAACAACTCCCTTGTGTACCTATATACTACCAATAAAAGGGAAATCAGTTCTCATTTTATCTCTTTCATTTTCTTCGTTATAAAATAACCTTTTGTTATTTCATTTGTATGTACTACTGTACTTCAACTACCTATCTATTATCTATGTGAGTCAGTCGATAAACACATAAAACGTTATCAGCACGAAAAGCTCGTGTCGGAAATATGTTATACGGTCGATTATGTTTTAATCGATGCGGAAAACGGCGCTATCGATCGGAAGATTAAGTTTTTTCTTCCTTAAGTCTTTCTGTTTTGTTTCCATTAAATATAGTTTTTTTTTAGTCTTGTACTTACCTTATTGTTTTCTTTATGACCAGGACATCATAACAGGGTAGGGTTTCAATTTGTACAGTATATTGAACCTTATATCATTTAAGACACATATATATCAATATATATGTTAATTTGTAGTTCTTGGTAAGTATGGGAAAGGTGAGTACCGCAACTTCGTGAACTTTGTTAATTTTCTTTATCATTTTATTATGGTACTAACGGTTTTAATACCGGTGAAGCGAGAAAATGTCGTATCCATGAAGGATGGCATAAATTTGATTTCTCTTGCTCTAATAATCTCCAGAAAATTTGTAACTATTCCACCAAAAGTTGGAATATTGTGTGGCATAATATAGGCACAAGACACGCGTCCCACTAGCCTGTCGGTCCCAGAAGTGACCCGTAATAAAGTACTAGCTGGTTTCTATCAAGGGTCCCTGAAGTGACCTGGAACTGATATTGAAGAAATTTTTCCATTAAGAATATGTCCATATGCACTCTTATAAATTGATATTTCGTCGACCCTAAAGGTGACAAAAAAATAGAGATTTGTACATATTATATTAGTACCATAAATGTATCTATTTTTATGTACTTTCTTTATCTTCAGTTAATTACTTGTTTTTGTAAATAATGGACTCCAAAAACAATCCATGAGATATTGTTGACCTCAGAAGCGGTCCAACAAGAAATTGTAGTTTCCTTGGTAATCCGAAATATAATGGGTTCCAACAGTAATCCATAAAGCACGGACCCCATAAGTGGTTTACAAGGATATTTGGATTCAGGAATAGCCATAAAATTATGGGTTCCCGAAGTAGCCTATAGTTACTAAAAATGCTTTTGTTAATGGTTTTATTATTTTCTCTCGTCTATATATACAAAGGATATGGATTTCAGAAGTAATCTATCCAGTATTGATATAGACGATAGAGGTACCCGTATCAAAGACAGCGAAACAACAAACACAAATTTTCGAACCACTAATAATTTATAACCTTGAAGAGGTTTAAGGGAAATGTGAAATATCATTCTAGTTCGAATAATATGATAGACGTCTCTGGAAGAGCATGTATCATTATGGTAGTATAAAAGTTAGTATTATTGACGTCTTATATTATTCTGGAATCCAGAAGAATCTATTGAGTTTTGAAAATATACGGCATAACTACCACCTTGAAACAATAAGTGAGCATTTTATGGAGTATTTATTACTTCATCTATCTTTGTGCCATAAGAACGTTGTAAAGAAACTTAAGGCTCTCTTTTATGGGTATGCTATATGAGAATTCGAACAGTCGAATCTCACGTTGTCATTAACCAGAAGTTTAATGACCTTCAATAATTCATGCTTAGCTAGGCACGGTCAACTTGGACACCCAAATTCTACCAAAATGAGTAGAACGATACAAAATGCTCGTAAACATCATTTCCAGAACCTGAAGCTTCTGTTGAAGAAGGATGAAAATTGTATTGTTTGTTCTCTGAGACATTTGGTTCTTAAAGTGGCATTAAAAATGGCATTATGGTAACTCATTGAATCACCATCATTCCTACAGAGGATTTAAGGTGGCATTTGTAGGTCTTATTCACCCTGCACTATGGACAATTACCAATGTTTTACTATATCGATAGACGCATCTACTAGATGGTCTTTTGTTTATATTAACATGTAATGTTGTGTTTGCCAAACTGTTTGTGCAAATCTTTTGGTTGCCTGTCCATTTTTGGACTTTCCAGTTAAGTCCATTTATCTTGGTAGTAAATTTACAGGTTCTTGATGCTTTACCTTCAGTTGGTATTATATCGAGCACTAAATAGCACATGTGCATACTCAGCTCGGTATAGTTGAGTTCTTTGTTTAAGCATCTTTAGATGATTGCTCGACTGACTGTTTACCATCAATATTGTTTTGGGAAACAACCTTACATTTCTTATTACGTGTTTGGTCCATAGCCTCACCTAACTATATATGTTGGTTTCGGTTTATAGACATCTAAAACCTTGAACTGGTAATGTCTTATTGCAGATGAGACTGTATTCCCGTCGTTATGGGGATGAAGTAAGCCGTTACAGGAACGACGTGAAATACCCCATCTTTGACGAGCCTGCAGCTTTTTTGGGATACCTTATGTGAGGTTTAATTAATATCCAAAAACCATCATCAGTAGAGTTTTCCTTGAAAATCGGACAAAATTGTGGAACTAGAAGTTTCCAGAAATGAGATGGTAATATTTCCGCCATGATCAGGAAAACTAAAATGCCACCAGAAGATGGCATGTTAACCCGCCACCAGAAGTTGGCATGAGTAAGGTTGGTAAACTTTAAGGTTCTCCCACTTTAATCATGGGGGGAAAGTCTCCACAAGAGACTGGTGTAAATTATGTTGATAACCTGAAAGGTTTTGCCCGCCTTAGCCAGGGGGAGAAAAACTGCCACCAGAAGATGGCACATGTTACGTCGACAAACTTAAGGCTTCTCTCTTGAAATCAGTAAGATGACAGACACCACCAAAAAGGTTGTTGTAGGCAATATCGACAACTAAATTGGTTATCTGATTAAGTTTTTATCCTGATCAGAGAAGTTTGGTTGTCATAAAATAGGCATGAAACATCTCTTTTTTTTTCTCACACCAAGATATTGGATGTAATTGAGGTGTTGGTGATTGCTCATGATTTAAAACACACAACTGTAGCAGATCTTGGAAAATATTGTTTGTCACTTGCTTGAGGATGCCGACATGAAAAGTTGTCCCAGCAGGTTAAAACATACATCTTGCAGTGACCAAGTCATTGTTTACGACACGCTTGAAGTGTGAACGACTGCCTTTTTTATGCCTCATAAAAGAATACAATCACTTTTATAATATGTAATGCTCTTGAAGAGGCTACAGATAGTACTCGTTGATGAGATTTAAATCGTGTACCGCAAGTGCACGTCTATCGATTGGATAATATGCAAGCACAGGTCGTTCCACTGGGACTAACTACTGTACTTTTAATTTTTAATTAAATAAAATGTTAAAAAAAAATATTAATAATAAGTAAGCTAATAAATAAAATAAGAAGATAAGAAAAACTCAGGGCTTAGGATTTCACCACTATTATGTATGCTAGATTATTCAACCAATTCTCTATAAAATTCTTCATAAAATTGCTCGAGACGATTTATGACCAATATGTACGCCTCAGAAGATAAAACGTTATACTCAATTTAATTTCTCAAAATACTAATAATTACTTTTACTTAAGGTGTTGGTCAATAAAATAAGAATATAAAACCTTTGATTGAAGCACAAGGACATATAAAAAGAAATATTATCATTACTAAGCAAGAAAATAGGACTAAGAAGAATTATTATTGAAAATGAATTAGAACCTCTCTTAATACACATCATAGGGCTTCATCCGCATCCCTAGTGAAAAGATTATTTCATTACAAAGGAAAAAGAAAAAGAAAAGAAATAAAGTAAAACTACTTGCTCCACTAGACTAGAAAATGAACTCTCCCCTTTTTCCCCTGCTTCCACCACTATTTATATAGCTTTAAAGGAAACCACTTTCCTTTTCCGTTTCCACTACCACATCATCATCAAATAAGAATGCGCCACGTGTCGGGACAATACAAAATCCTCCAATTAAAATGCGTCATGTGTTGAATAATATCTCATCATGAAGTCACAATTTTTTTTTTTTGGAAATATATTATTCTTTACTAACTCCAACCCTAAAGAATAATATTTTTTTCCATAATCTCTATTTCCTTCTTTATTTTGATTATTTTCTTTATTAAAGAAAATATCTTCAAATATCCTTTTATAATTAATAACGAGCAAATTGTCTCCACACTTTCTACACACGTTGTGGCATGCTTCCCACACTCCCATATCCAAATAATTGGTCCAATGAATAATTATCCATCTTTTTCCTTTCGGGCTTAGCCCATTACTTCATTTCCTTCAATTTATGAACTGAATTATGCATTTTAATCCATCGAGCTTTATTTCCTATAAACTGCAAAACTAAACACAAATCATTAAATATGTACAAAATAAAGAAATAAATAAATGTAAATTAAGATGTAAAAATGACGTGTTTACACACTCATCAAATACCCCCAAACCTACATTATGCTAGTCTTCGAGCAAAACTAATCTAGAAATAAAAATCCTAACTCACTTTCGCATGAATCACGACTACACTTAGCATGTGTAACAAGCCTTTAAAACCCTAAGTGGCCTTAGTGGACGAGTTTTGTCTCGTGAGGGTTTACAAGAGATATACCCACAAAACCTTTTACTTCAAACCCTAGCTACTTGTGAACGATTGAGGGTAGACACTAGACATGCTATTTAGTTGGCTACAAATTCTTTTGTTATAGGAGGAATTACCATGTTTTGAGTCCAATTGTTGTACATGAGTTTTCGATCAAGCGTACTAAAATTCATATATAAGAAAACAAAGCATTACTCAGAAAGTCGTACAATAGACCACAATACTCAGAGTCTATCAAAGTTCAATCACATGAATAGATTTAGAAGATGGATATAGAGATGAAGTTTGCACATGTTGACTAAGGTGAACGGTGTTTCCCATATTTGTCTGAAGGTCAGTGCCAGGACGAATTCTAATGGATTGAGATACGCTCCTACTGGTCTTAATCCTTATACTAATATCGACTCATCTGGTATATACAAGGTCCCAGCGGTCGATTTATTGAAAATAAAATAATTATTCACTTTTTTTTATTCATTTATTTTTTTATTTTTTTATTTTCTAAATAAAATACAATAATGGGGCCTGATCTCAATCACTGTACTTCATCCCAACGATGATAACAATTCGATACTAGTGCCCCACCAAATCACTTAGAGAAACTCAAAATTGCAAAAATAAAAACATAAGGTGATATGGTTATGATGATTCCGAGATATGGTGACGACTATCATGTTTTTTTTTCTAACACCTGAGCTTTATCCTTTTATGAATAGACCATTTGGTTGGGTCCCTCAACTCCTACAACCAAGAGTTTTGTTTCCATCTACTTAGAATGGTTGTCATCCTGAATTGTTCAAATGTTTCTAGATTTTGGAGTTTTTTGGTACAACTAAAATTTTAAATTTTTCTCCCTTACCCACAAACTTAAATTGAACATAGTCCTCGATGTTCTAAAGATAAATGAATGAAAGCATGAACAAAGAGAAAATAATGAACAAAGTAAAAGAGATGGGGAAAGATATTACCAACACCGTGTACCAAAAGCATATGGGTTGTCTCCCATTGAGCGCTAAGTTTAAAGGCTTTAGCCAAACCAAGAAAGGATTAGTCACAATTTACGAATCATATAACAATAATTGAAATAATTGGGGATCCTTAAAGTCAATCGAATTTGACTCACAAAGTTGACCACAATGGAGTATACAAAATTGGTGGTCATTCTTCGAAAAATGTGTCGATTCTAATTTCTTAAAATATTTGGGTTTAATTCCAGAATTTAAGAGTTAATATATTTGAAGTTGAAACATTCCCATATTTGGTAAATAAAATATTGGTGGGATAAAAAAAACAATCATGGTATCATAGACCGGGTAAACCACATCAACCAGAGGATGGGTTTTTAACAACTGAATTTCTTTCTGGACATGATTAGATTCAGGAAATAGTTCTTGAAGATAATCTCTTAATATGGTAGAGGCACATACATCAAGTCCCAAGTGAGGGATCTTTATAAGAATCAAAGGGTTACCACGGGGAGAAAGATATTCACCCCCAAACTTAGAGTAGTTTGTATCATTGGATAAACTAGTTAAAATTTCCTTAATTTATAAATTATCAAATTTAGAAAAATGGTCAATTATTTTATCTAGGTTGTAATCGGGTGGGTTGCCTTCACTCACATTTAAATTTTCTACGAGTCTATCATCTACGTCAGAGACTAAGGTCTTTGAATTTTTGGACTCTAAAGCACTAATCTCGGGATAAACTCGTTCCTCTAAACCATCATCGTCTTCATAATAACAAGGAAATATTTCACCGTCTACAATAATGGCATCTCTAGTTAAATCCTTTTCCTCTTGAATAGGTAAATAATAATCAATATTATTAGGATTTAAACTAGAAAAATCATTAACATCATGAAGCTCAGGTGGTGTAAAAATTTCCTGATCATTATGACTAAGAATTTCTAATTCTTCATCAACATTATCCTCATCATCATAAAAATATGAAGATGATTGAACCTTATCTAAACAAGTAGTGTCTTCAATTATAACCTCGCCCTCTAGATTAGGTAAATATTTATCTTATCAAGGGTAAAATTGAAAACACTATTTTGGCAATTAAGTTCATATTAAGCAATATTAGTATTTGACCATTCATCTTCCTTTTCTCCAAAGGTCTCATGAATTTGTTCTTGCACTATGTCTCTCTCACATGACTTTTCAGTAAACTGGTTAAGAGACTCACTGATTATTTTTTGAGATTCAAGTGAAGTTTCAATGAATTTCTTAAGCGTTTGTTCTAAAGAAAGACTCGTACTATAGGAATAAATGTGTGGCACTGAATTCTCATACTTCTGTTCAGTTTCAACGGATTGATTGAGTTCATTATTCAAAGAAACAAAAGAATTAAGAATTTGAGAAGTTTCCATGAAATGCCGTAGGATATCTTCTAAAGATGGACTTTCATAAGAAGAATTATGTGGCAACTGTTTGACTAGATAATCCCTATGTGACTCTTCATAAATTTTTTGCATAATTATATCAGATTTACGTGAACATTCAGTCAACCTCTTGAGCGAATCTTCTAAAGAAAGACTTTGATCATAAAGAAGTATTTTGTTTCAACTGCTTCATTAAATCTTCTAAAGATGGAGAATAAACTTTTTGCTCATGATATTGCTCGTTTACCCGTTCGTACGATTGGTGAGCGTGCGAATAGTAATTGGGATCACTATGGTATGAACCATAACCTCCAGAGCGTTAGTAGTGGTCCATGATAAGTGCATGATTTACATATTTTAAGTATCATTTCCTTATACTTATTTTCTATATTTTGTGTGAATTATTGTGTGTTATTATTACTTTTGTAGTTATTGTGTTTTATTAGGTTACATCTCCGAAAGAAGTGAAATTAAACTCTACAAGGAAAAATTGCTAAAGACCCACTGTATCTCATTCAAATCCAGTATTTGTACCCTCCATCCTGTATATAATTGAAAGGCGAAGCCAACGCAAAAAGAATAAGGTCATTCCGAGTTCGTATGAAGAAGTTACGAGCAAAACCGTGAAACCAACTTGGATTTGGTATCTGTTAGGCCTTATTGGGCCTGCGCGGGAAGAGAAATAAGGGAATCGCCTTTGACGTGAAATTTAGGGTTTTTGTTGGTTTTTAAGGAGGTTAAGTCTCCTAATTGGATAAGGAATCAAAAGGAAGTGGAAAATTTTAATAAAACTAAGTTCCCTGGTTGGATAAGGATCAAGAGGAGGTTACCAAAGCCTTATAAAGGGGAGCCTAGATACAATTTTGAATACAACTTCCCACAATAGAAATTCTTATTTTCTTTAATATTTTAATGGCTTTTCAGAAAGCTATGTCTAGCTAAACCGAACCACTGGGGCAATGGAGGAAGCCATATTTCATGAATGAATGGTAACTATTTTTGACTCTTAATGACTTTTGCATTGATTTTTAATTGATTTATGATTTTTCTTAATTAGTTGTGATTTTGTTTGATGGTGTATGCTGGGACTAAAGAGCTTTTGATGTGTCATGCTTGTGATTTATATCTAATGTTTTAGAATCTATTTTTGGCAAAGAAACAGAGTCAATAAAAGAGTGATAATTGTTAAAGAATCATTGTGAAATCATTCATAAGTGATTTTGGTGGAATCCTGAGTTCCAGTTCTTCCCAATATTATTAAAATCTTTTATTTATTTTCTAGTTTAAATCAAAATTAGTTCCAAAACGAATCTTCACAAGTCTCAGCGAACAAACTATTTTTACCACTTTTCTAAAACGATCAGTCTCAAGTACTATCCGCACTATGATCATAGTACGGGTAATGTCCATTTTGGAATTCAGGTCGATATTCATTGTATTGGTCCTCATAATACCAGCTCGACATTTTTTTTTGGTGCACGCGTAAATACAGGGTCAACTACAATTGGGTAGGCTCTTATTACCTTAGCAAAATATACATACAGTCAAAGACTGGTCAATGGTACAAGGCTAAGGCTTGTGGAATTTCGACTGATAATGCCCAGAAGGTTCAGTGTACTATTCCATGTGTTTTCCTAATATCGGTTGCAGAAGATGCAAGTGATGTATGTGCACGTGTTTCCTTTTTTTTATATACAAAAATATAAATCATAATTTACTTATTTACAAAATGAAAATCTAATAAAAAAAAAAACGAAATAAAAGCAGGGTTATATTACTTACCTTTTTTGGTAGGAAATTTCACAATAAATGTAAAAATATACCTGCACAACAAAACTAAGAGAAATACCCAAGTAAAATCTAAAATAAAAATAAAAATAAAAATAAAAATAAAAATAAAAATAAGTTAAATTAATCCTAAACTAATTAACACAAAATCAAAAAAATAATAAAATTTACAATTTCTAATTCCCCGGCAGCGGCACCAAAAACTTGATGAGATTTAAATCGTGTACCGCAAGTGCACGGCTATCGATTGGATAGTATACAAGCACGGGTCGTTCCACTGGGACTAATTATTGTACTATAAATTTATAATTAAATAAAATGCTAAAAAGAATAATAAAAAATTAATAATAAGTAAAGCTAATAAATAAAATAAGAAGATAAAAAAAACTCAGGGCTTAAAATTTCACCATTATTATGTATACTAGATTATTCAACCAATTCTCTTAAAACTTCTTCGTAAAATTGCTCGAGACGATTTATGACCAATATGTACGCCTCGGAAGATAAAACGTTATACTCAATTAAATTTCTCAAAATACTAATAATTACTTTTACTTAAGGTGCTGGTCAATAAAATAAGAATATAAAACCTTTGATTAAAGCACAAGGACATACAAAAAGAATTATCATCATTACTAAGCAAGAAAATAGAACCAAGAAGAATTATTATTGAAAATGAATTAGAACTCTCTTAATACATATCATAGGGCTTCATCCGCATCCCTAGTGAAGAGATTATTTCATTACAAAGGAAAAATAAAAAGAAAAGAAAAGAAATAAACTAAAACTACTTGCTCCACTAGACTAGAAAAATGAACTCTCCCCTTTTTCCCCTGCTTCCACCACTATTTATATAGCTTTAAAGGAAACTACTTTCCTTTTCCGTTTCCACTACCACATCATCATCAAATAAGAATGCGTCACGTGTCGGGACAATACAAAATCCTCCAATTAAAATGCGTCATGTGCTGAATAATATCTCATCATAAAGTCACAATTTTCTTTATTTGGATATATTATTCTTTACTAACTCCAACCATAAAGAATAATATTTTTTTCCATAATCTTTATTTCCTTCTTTATTTTGATTATTAATATCCTTTTATAATTAATATCCAACAAATGGTTTCCACACTTTCTACAGACGATGTCGCATGCTTCCCACACTCCCATAACCAAATAATTGGTCCAATGAAATAATTCTCCATGTTTTTTCTTTCGGGCATAGCCCATTACTTCATTTCCTTCAATTTATAAACTGAATTACGCATTTTAATTCATCGAGCTTTATTTCCTATAAATTGCAAAACTAAATAAAAATCATTAAATATGTACAAAATAAAGAACTAAATAAATATAAATTAAGATGTAAAAATGACGTGTTTACACACTCATCACTCGTGGAGACTATCAGAATATGATCCACATTCTCTAAGTTTATAGCTCATTTTTAAAGATGAGGAGATGATAATGCCCCTGAAGTGGCGATGGTACCAGTCTATGAAAATTTTGAATATGCAGGCACTAGAGAAGTGTTTGGGATCTATATGATTGTCGATTATTTACAATGGTGGTTATGTACCCCTCTTCAGAGGAACATCGACATCGTTATTGGTTGGCATATAATCCAATCCACTCAAACTAAGGTAGAGATTGGAATCTCTCGAAAGAGCGTTAAACTCGGATCCGACTCACACTGTAAAATTGTGAAGCCTGAATGTTACAGTTAGTGTTTGAGATGGAGTGCAAAGAGAGTAATATAATCGCTTTAAGTGCGATTTGAGGGTTTCCTGTGAACCCCGGGATTGGTTCTGCAAAACTAAAAGTATTCTCTTAATGTTAATGCACTTTAGCATGGTAGTCCCTGAAGGACTCAAATTGCATCTAACTATTGGTGATTATATTTGAATCCCTGAAGGATTCGAGTTTTTGACTCAGCAGCCGCCTGACCTGCGCCAGGCTTGAAATTTAGTCATAATCGCCACTTCGAAGAGGAGAAATTTATGAACAATCCTTTGTATGTTTTACGTTCTTGGAAAAAGTAAAAATCTGGATATGAGTTTATCATATCATCGTTGGCTTCTTAAAGAGCCCTTGATAGCGCTAAAATCTGCGCTTGAACTAAAATTTGAGATCCCGTTGAAATTGAAATATTTTCTCGACCTGAAGTACGAAAACATGCTAGACATAAAACTTGTCTATATAGACTCGACCATCGAATTTCTGATACTTATTGTGCTACTAAAATTAGCACCATTACTATGTGTTCCCTTATAGTGGAATGTGATCGATCTATATGTTATGTACGTAAACAAATTACTTTATGGTTCATAAGTACCATGTAAGGGTATAATGCATGCATTATCTTGTTCTTCTAACTTTTGTTTTACAGGTTAGTTTTTAAATGTTAAGTATAATTCTACAACAAAATGAGTTTACATGAAGCATTTCATTATTATTCCTGAAGTTAAAGTAGAAAACTAAAATTGGTGTGCAGTGGATGGAAGATTTAAATGCGAGGTGTACAATGGTGGTTGTGCACTCGGCGCAAAAATCTGGCATTCAATCCTCCATAAATTACAACTAATAAAGCAGTCTTCTGAAACTGTATAATGTTTGCACCACCAACCATTTAAGAAAGTTATACTTCAGGGGGAGTAAACTCGTAGAATCTCCTTTGGACTTAAACGCGTTGTACTCTTTTTCCTTTGCCATGGTTTTGTCCCGGGTGGTTTTCCTTGTCAAGGTTTTAACGAGGCAGTATATGCGTGTCCAACACAGTTATCGGACGACGTCCGTTGTACTCTTTTCCTCATGTCAGGTTTTGTCCCACGTGGTTTTCCTGATGAGGTTTTTAACGAGGCAACATGAGAATCGACGTCGACATTATTATGAATTTTTGGCATTCAGGTTTTGTCCCAAGTGGTTTTCCTGACACACCTTCAAGAATTGAGAAAATTTATGGCGATCAACACCCTTTAAAGTTAGCATTGTTGTACTCTTTTTCCTTCAACCAGTTTTTATCACATTGGATTTTTCTAGCAAGGTTTTAATGAGGCAACATTCTTTAATCGATGGTCATCCAAAGGGGAATATTATATATTGGCGGCATTTTGGATGTGTGGCTGACCACATGTAGGCCCCGCACAACCAAACTTTATCAAAGTGATAAGGTCAATCCATATTTGGATTAACACTAAGTAGATTAGTGTCGTAACTTCATGCCACATTTGTGGACTCGTGGCATATTGATGTTATATCCACCGTGCATGATTGGATTTTAAGTTAGACTATAAATAATATTGAACGACAATAGAAAGTGAGAGAATAAACATAAACTCCCTTGTGTATCTATATACTACAAATAAAAGGGAAATCAGTTCCCATTTTATCTCTTTCATTTTCTTCGTTATAAAATAACCTTTTGTTATTTCATTTGTATGTAGTACTGTACTTGAACTACCTATTTATTATCCATGTGAGTGAGTCGATAAATACATAAAACTGAGAATAATTTTGGAGAATTTGTCTAACGCGTAAGGGTACCGAATTTTGGTATGGATTAGACAAAGGGACACCAAGTTTGTCCAACATTTAGAAAGGGTACCAAATCAGTCATTGATTCGGTGATTTAGAAGACATAAGAGTACCCAGTTTAGTTTAGTTTAATTTTGTTTTGTTTTTTCTTGAAGGAAAAAAAGTTGATTTATTTACAAAAGAGATCAATCACCCCCAATTTAAATGAGATAAGGTGAGATACATGAACGAGGGTCATGACTCATGAGTAGACCAAGTTTTGGTATGGATTAGACGAAGAAGCATCGAGTTTGTCCAAAATTTGATGATTTAGGAGATTGATGAATTAAATTGCATAAGAATTAACTGTGATTTATGAGATTGATGAATTAAATTGCATAGGAATTAACTGTGATATGGTACACAAATTTTTATTAGTAGATTAGTTTAAGAATTTATTTGAGCAAAACCCAATTATATCCGCCTTTATGATAGATTACAGAGTCAATGCCGATTTAGTGCCCTTCTCTGAATTTGGACAAATTCGGTGCCTCTTATCTAATCCTTGCTAAAATTCAGTATCTTTAAAATGAATTTCTGATCTTTTCACAAAACAAGAGAAGAAATGGTTATGGTCTATTTGATTTTGGCCACCAATACTATAACCAAATCCGATCAAGGTTGTAAAATAATAGATTTGGGTTATAAAATCTAATAATATAAAAGAAATAGAATAAACGGAGAGAAATAGTTACCAAAAGTTTGGGGTTTCTTGGATGGAGATTTTCCTTTGACTAGGGTTGATTTTTCTGTAGTGGTTGCATTCGAATCAGGATTTCTTGCAAAATTCTTCGGAAATTTTATATATAGAGAGGTTACTTTTCTCAACCCACGTATTCTATATTATAATGAGCTCTAACAGGTGAAGGAAGAAGAATTGTTGCTTATGTACATGAACAAAACCCTAATTTCTTGATCCATCTCAAATCAATTTCGAACTTCAATTAAATCATTGCCCATACTTCTTCATCTATCTATAACTCAATTCCCATCTCAATATCTCAAAATCTCAATATCCATTCGAAACCTCAATTTTGATTTCAATTCAGAAACCCTAAATTTTCAATTCTTTTCAAATCAAATCTTTTAATAAGCATAACCCTTCTTATATATAATGTGTACTTAATTCCCATCTTTAACTACTCAATTTCATCATCAATCATCAATCACCTCAACAGAAAACCTAACTTATTTCCCTTTCAGTTTATTGTTTCTTCCTCTTCTTTTTGCTTAATCCATATCAAAAACATCTTCACTAACACCTTCTGAACCTTTCCTTTCATCACTTAATCACAAATCCCTCATTTCAACTCTCAATCTTCCTCACAGATGAAGAACAGGGAAGGGGAGACGGAGAAATGGAGAAGAAAAACGAGAGGAAATAAAGCCTCATTTCTCTCACTCAGCAAATAAAGACTTTATGGCGGGCGGGCGGGTCGGGCCGGGTGAGAGGAGCTATCACCCGCACTCGACCCGCCAGAAGACGGGTTTAAAAAAAATCACCCGCACCCGACCCGTTCATCGGCGGGCCGGGTACGGGTCGGGTAAAATTAGGCGGGTGCGGTTCGGGTTGGCAGGTTGGATCGGGTTTGTGCATCCCTAATGTTGAATGTACGCTTACTCTCAGACGCAGACTTATGTTCGCCCAAGTATAGTCTAGTCCTCTCTCATTGCGCCTTCTCTATGGATTATACCCAAAAAAAAAATAGTTTTTAGTCTATGGTCTGCTATTTAGTCCGCCCCATGACTGTGGACGCTCTAATTGACTGAAAACATTAATCAAAAATAGTATACTCATATTGTTGTTATGGTCCGAACCAACTAACATAATTTAAAAATAGTAGACAGATGGTTTGATCCATCAATCAAATAAGAACAAGTTCGCATCGTACTTGTGGTCAGAAGAAATTAACAATTTTTATTTTTTTTATTTTAAGCAAACTCACCAGAAGAATTTATTAATAAAAAAAAGAAAACATATTTAGATGTGGCATAAAGTCAGAACCTCCTGAAGGAGAAAGAAGTAAAAAAGAAAAGAAAAGAAAAAATATTAAAAAAAAAACAGAAAAGTGAAAGAATACATCTACCAACTCCCCAAAATGTTTCATCCGAAAATTCTTTTCGGGAGCTTTCAAGTAAATTCCTTGTCTTGATACTCGAGCAGACAAACTATATTATTTGGGCAGGCAGTTTTAGGAGAATCGAAGTGGCACTTGAACTAAAAGTTGGACCGTTAAAAACTAGGACTGCACATAAACCGATCAGGCTGATAGAACCGTGCCGGAACCGACAAAAACTGGGTAGTAACCGAGTCAAGTAGAGAATCCAACGGTCAGTAGTGGTATTAATTAACGTAGGATGCTCGGCTCGGTGTACGATATCAGATGTATAACCGGCCGAGTCATACCGATTATAATCGGCTATTCTAGGCCTTAAATATATTAGATCTTAGCCGTTCAGAAGGAGAGAGGCAGAGATTCAGAGAATCCTCACCTCCATCAGATTCTTCTTTTTCCTATTCTTCTACTTTTTCTCTATCACAATTATTGACTCACATATGAAAATGAATCAAATGCTTCACAAGAACAAGATTGTTTGAAGGATTTCAGATTTCATAACCAAAGATAATCACAAGGTATGAATCGTATGATATATATGTTATTTCAAATTGGATTTTGGTTGTTTTGTTTTTCATGGTTGTATAATTTTTAAATTTTGTGTATTAGGGATTCATGGGTTTGCTCTACAACTCTACTTGATTCAACTGAATTTGCTTTACAACTCAAATTCAGCTCTACTTGATTCAACTGAATTGGTAAATAAGGTAATTCTTATGCTCTTTATTTATAATTCTTATTTGATTTGTATGGTTCAATTTAGTTTTTAATCTTATGTACCCATTTAACTGAGTTTTTTTTTTTTTTGTTAATTTTTGATAATTGGGTTTTTCTAGATATGATTTTACTGTTTCCTTGATTGTGATTTGTGGGTTAATGGATCAAGGTATTTGCAGATAAAATGAATGGTTGGGTATGAACTTGTGTGTTGGTATTATTTTTTTTGAATGAAGGTTTTATCTGTTGATTTCAATTGTAGATATGGGTTAGTAATTTGTGTATGTTTTGGTCATCATTGTAGGCTTGTAGCAATTGACTAGAAACAAATTGTTCTCAACGGCTTTTGCTGTAATATATATGATTAAAATATTGTAATTTTTATTAAAGAATTCTTTTTTGTGGGGTTGTATCATGATTGGTTTTTTGAAAATTGATTGATTGTTTTATTGGTGTTAAGTAGCTCTTTCATCTTCATAGGTAATCGATTTTGTATAATCTGAAACTAATGACACTTCAATGATCTGAACTAACAAGTGTGAAACTGAACTAATAAGAACTTTGTGGCAACTTGAATTTGAATCTTAAACTAATGAATGCAATCTAAACTTTGTATACTTGTGTTTTTTGTATCTTACTAGTTGTGGCAATCCGAATTTGATTCTTTGAATGCATATTGTTTATATACTTGAATTTTTCGTATCTTAATAGTTGTGGCAATCTAAATTTGAATGCATATTGTTTGTATACTTGAATTTTGTGTATCTTAATAGTTGTGGCAATCTTAATTTGTATGCATATTGTTTGTATACTTGAATTTGTATGCATATTGTCTATTAACAATGAATGTAAAGTGTAAATTTGTATGCATATTGTGTATTTACTTGTATTCATTTGAATCATTTCAGATTATAGAATTTCCTCTAATTGTTTAAATTTCTCAGGTACAATAACTTCTAAGTTCTAATATTTGATGATTGATTCAAGTCGAGATACACCTACACCTCAAACTGAAGTTGGATCATCTAATTTACCAACTAAATCTACACATGAATTTGAAGCTCAATCTACACCTACACCCCAGGATCAAGATGCAGTTGATGAAGACAACAAGAAAAGTAGACTCACATCACATGTACGGAGGGATTTCACAAGGATAAGTAAAGAGAAAGCAAAATGTCACCATTGTTTGCGTCCATTTGTTGCTGATACAGGAAGAAATGGCACTTCTGGGTTGAAGAATCATTTGAAAAGATGCCCCAAGAATCCTAACAGGATGAAGTATCAAAAAATTTTGATGTTTCCTCCCCCAAGACCAGGTCAGGATGCTCAATTAGTTAGTGTTACTTATAGTTATGATAAGTGCATAAGGGCTGTAGTGGAGTTTATAATCAAGGATGAGATGTCTTTTAGAATGGTAGAATCTGAAAGGTTTAAGGCATTTTTTCAAGTTATGGAGCCTAGATTCAAGGTTCCAGGTTGTATGACTATTTACAGAGATTTGTTAATAATCCATATAGAAGAGAAGAAGATTTTGAAAAATTTCTTCAAGGAAAGCAAACAAAGGGTATCTCTGACTATTGATACATGGACATCACCAAACAACTTCAATTATGTGTGTGTAACAGTTCATTTTTTTGATCAGAAGTGGAAGTTGCAAAAGAGAATACTTATGTTTTGCCAAGATAAAGGTCACAATGGAACTGCAATTGGTAAGATGTTGGGGAAATATTTATTAGATTGGGGTATTTAAGATGTTTTGGTGCGACTCTTGATAATGTTAGTGCCAATATTGTTTCAATGGATTATTTGAAGCAAAGTGTGATTGGTTGGACGGAAGCAGAAGTTAGAGTTGAATACTTGCATGTAAGTTTGGTTTCTTTTCTATAGTGTTGTTCATTTGTTTCTAATTCAACTATTACAAATTTTAATTATTAATAATTCTTGTTTTTTCATTCTTATTAGGTAAGGTGTGTTTCCCATGATCTCGCTATTGTGATAAAAGATGCAATACGATTTTATAACAAGTCAATTGTGAGGATAAGGTCAGTTGTTAAGTATGCTACTAGTTCTCCTGCTAGGTTAGCTAAATTTAAGCATTGTGCTTCTTTATAAAAAGTTGATTGCAAGAAAGGTTTGATATTAGATGTGAAAACTAGATGAAATAACACTTATTTGATGTTAGATGTTGCAAAAAAGAATGAAAGAGATTTTAAAAGGTTAGAAAAGTATGATAGGGACTACAGAAAGAAGTATTTTTTCTAAGAAGATATGTCTCTTGCTTTACCTGATATAACTGCTCTTGATATAACTTTACCTGACATTGAAGATGTATCTTCTAGTTGTTCTACTTTTGAATCTTACATGGAAGATGTTGTGGTTGTGGATAGTAATCTAAAAGGCAAGAAGCAAAACAAGATAACAATAAGAAGAAAAAGCCTCGTTAGCATGCTTCTTATGTAGAGGATTGGGCCTATGCAAGATGTCTTGTGAAGTGTTTAAAGGTATTCTCCGATGCCACTGTCAAATTTTCTGCCTCAACACATGTTACAACTCATTCTTTCTTATGGGAATTGGTAGTCATTCATGAACAATTAGTTCAGTTTAGAGATAATGTTACATCAGACCCCTTTATTGCAAGTATGACTAATCTCATGTTTAATAAGTACAATAAGTATTGGGGTGAATATGAAAAGATGAATTTTGCTTTGATTTTTGCTCAATTTTTGGACCCTCGAGAGAAAAAAAAAGATTAAAGTTTGCTCTTGAGTGTTTATATGAGAACAATAGTTACATGGTTGATATGGTTATGAGAAAGGTGAAAGAAGATTTGGTGAAACTCTTTGAAGAGTATAGGTATCTGTATTCAGTCACTGAGAAGGGGTCAAGTAGTAGTGTTGTTGTTGTTTCGGACACTTCAGATGTTGTGCTTGTGCAAGAGCAAAGTGTTGAGGCTCTTCTTCACTCAAGGAAGAAAAGGCATAAAAAAACTCATCTAATGTTGATATAAAAACAAAGTTGGATAGGTATTTAATGGATGAAAATGATGAAGTATGTGAACCAGGTGGTGGAGCCACTTTTGACATATTGGCTTGGTGGAAGACCAATTGTACAAAGTATAGGATACTTCCATATATGGCAAAAGATATATTAGTTATGCATGTGTCTTCAGTTTCCTCTGAATCAGCATTTAGTACCGGAAAAACGTGTACTTAGTCCATGGAGAGGTTCTTTATCTTCCAGGACAATTGAGGCATTGCTTTGTTCGCAAAGCTGGTTATAAAAACCCATTACTCTTGATCTTATTTGTGACTATGTACCAGATGATAACTCTAGCATTGAGGAAGGTATGTAATATTTTTATTTTATTTTATTTTTTGGTTTTCTTTACTTATCAATTCAAAGTTGTTAAATTTTTTGTTGGTTGTCTGCTTGTTGCAGAGTTATTGTGTGATATACCAGTGCTAGAGGTTTATGATCCTTGATTCTAAAAGTTCATTTCATGATATTCATGTAGACATGAAGGCTGTAGCAGATTTATCACTGATTCACTGTTGGGAATGAAATGGAATGTTGTTACTTATTTAAGTTAACTTTGTTTAAACTTTTGTTGTTTATCTTTATGTAAGTGATTGTTATGTGTTGTTTACTCTCTTTAAGACTTTTAAAGAACTTAAGTGATTGTTATGTATGAACAATTGTTGTATGAAAGACTGGCAATGTGGGAATGAAAATGACAGGAAAAAAAATGCTGGAACAGGTTTAATATCCCGTTCGGGTCGGTTAGATCGGACCACAAACCGAGTTTTTAATTATATTTATGTCATCAGGTTAAAACCGTATTAGACCGGTACCGAACCAAACCAACTCGGGCCAGTTTTAAAACCGAACCGAATATAAATCAACTTAATTACAGTTTTATTTTTGTGAACCAAGAGGGAGATCAGCTCGGTGGACGGTTTTAATAAAAAATCGGGTCGACCGACCAATGTGCAGCCCTATTAAAAACCAATCTATTTTTTGAAATAGAAAAATCAATATATCTCACATTAGATGTATCATGTAGGTTCAAACGTGCTTATTGTATAGTGAATACCCCTTTCCCCTCTGCCAAACTCCTGCCTTTATACACCGTACTTTGAATTGAGATTTGTGTAATTCCGGGGAATTCAAATACTAGTTCTTTGAATGGACCACCAAATTGAAGGACCACAATGGAGCACTTGTGTTCGGTGTGTATGGCTCAAAATGTACACTAACTGACTCTAAATTTGATTCCGGCTCTTCTCATCCATCTTGACTGAAATTTTCCTGGTGGCGAAGAATTTAGAATCTATGAGGAATATTTTTGGTGATATATTGAAGACAGTCATTTCATTAGATGGCAAGATTATTAGAAGAATTGCCAATAGAAATGTAATTTGGCTTCTTGTTTCTTTCCGGTTTCCTGAACACTCCTTTTCAAAAACAAAAGATTGCTTAAAAGCGAGAACACAAAATAGCCTAGAGACATTGGATCATACGAACATCAAATCTACATATTCCCATAAAATTCAAATGCCATTCGATCAAAGTCATGAAATACTTTACAATTGCGTTATTGTGATCCACGCATCCTAACTGCTAAGTTCAATTGAAAGTTAAACATGAAACCCTCAATAAAACATTCATACAATGAACTAATTACAGTACCTTTAACTACACCACAATAGGCAATGCCGATAAAACAATCTGACCATCATCATTCATATCATCTAAAGAACTGCTAGTGCTGATATTACTAGCCGTGGAACCACGGACATCGCATAATGTTGAACCCGATCTCTTGATGAAATCTATACATTCCGCTACCGCGTCATCATGGTGTTGATTTGATGCAGGATAATAAGTTTTACGTCTCTTTGAAATGACCTCTTCTTCTTGACGATTTGTGTCTTTAGAGATTGCATTTAACATGATTAAGCGAAAAACAACTTCCCGAAAACGTTCCAATAATGTGATCGGAGAATACTTTGGAGACAATAACCTGCTACTGGTGCTGTTGTTGTTATTGTTGCTGCTGCTGCTGCTGTTATTATTGTGGTTGCTGTTTCTGATGATGATACTAGGGAGACATCTGGGACTTTTCATGCTCCTTATTCTCCTTCCTGCTGATTCCATTGTTTTGTTCTGATTTTTCTGCTGGGAAGTGTAAAACTTTAAGGTTTCTTGATGAACACTAGATTGTTTACTTTACTGATAAGAAGGAATGAGAAGAATCTATACCTGACTTGCTCGTATTATAAAGGGTTTAGGAATTTGATTTATGACTTGAATATTATTTGGTGCCGTAGCTTGGCTTGGCTAGCTAGGATATTGGCTTGATCCAATGTGGCTTCATAATTAGCTATAGCTGCATTTAGAATATAATTAGCTTTAGCTACACTTTTAGGTCTTGTTTGGTAAAAATTATGATTATCATTTATGATTATAGATAATTATAAATTAAAAAATGATTATGTTATTAATTATTTTTTCAATAAATTTTAACAAATATATTTTTGGGATAATTGATTATCTTAGAAAAATGCTTTCGAAGAGGAGAGGAAAGAATGATGATCTAAAAAAAATGTTTAGTCTACTATTGCTTTCTTGTCTCTCTATTGATAGTTTAGAGAAAATAAGGAAAAAAATCTAATTTATTTTTGTTAAAAAAAATAATTGAGTATGATAATTTTTATAAACAACTTTTTTCTATTTATGAAAATAATGAATTTTTTCAATTATAATTAAAATAATCAGTTATTATAAATTTTAACAACACCTATATAATGGATTATGGGCTGGATAACAGATTATGGGCTCATAATTCATTATAATAATGATTACCAAACAGCCCCTTATTCTACCAAAGTACAATCTTTTTCCTACTTTGTCGTAGTCTCTGGTAGTAAACACAAACAATTCACCAAAAACCTGTGGATACCGGATTTTGTGCACGCAATGCACCCAACCTGATGTGGCACCACGTGACCATTTCAGTGATTTTATTTTCGACTCTTCTTCTATCAATTGTTTAAGTTTTAGCCAAACACCACAACTCTTAGATTTCTAGTGAAACTTACTAAAGTTTTGTGATAATAATTCCATGTTTGATCTAGTGATAATTACTAAAAACCAGAAAAAATATTTCACCGTAATCAATCTACTAGGTTTAAAATCTTCGGATTTATAAGATTAAAAATTTCGGTATTGTCTAGATAAAGCTAGATATTAAAAATTTGGTGTAGTAGTTCTCATGATATCCATGAATCACATGGGATCAGTAGGTCAGGGACTGAAGTCATAGAACTTAATTATTTAAAGTACGTAGGTATAAAACTCTTCTATGGATTCAGTAGACTCTTTTCAGGGAAATTTGGTAACAATTTCAGTTGAATTTTAGCTAATATGTAATGAATAGCATTGTCCTTGATTTGATTAGATGTGACTTATACCTGCTATGCTACTGCATTTTGAGTTGTTATAGTCTTTCCGAATTGCATCAATTACGAATCTAACTTCAATATTGGTTATCACACTATATTAACATGTATCCCATATGAATTATGGAATTTTCCTCTTTGTTTCTTCTTCTTCTCCGAAAAAGAAACAATTTTTTTCTTCTTCAGTCTTTAATTAACCCACAAATTATGTCTACTCTAAGCCGTCAATTAAGATGTATCGTTGATAAAAATCAGTCAGTGCTCCTCTCACTTCAGTTTATATCTTTGTTTGGTTTTTACGTTTTTTTAACTGAAAAGTTGGCCACATGGATACCACATCAGGTTGGGTGTATTGGGTGCACAAAATCCGGTATCTACAAATAATTTTCAGAATGCAAAAGAACCATTCACTACTTTGTAAGACTTTTTTTATTTTAAATATATTTTTTTTTTCAGGGAAACAAAGAGAAAGAAAAGACGTTCGAGCAGTTACAGAAGGCAAAGTACTTGTTATGCTCCATTTTCTAAATTTCTTGAACAATATAAACATCAATCTTTAAGAAAAATAATTTACTGACTGCTCAAACATTTTTAGAGTATCAGCATCACAACTATTGTAAAATAGTTAATCAATCCAGTAGATTTGGCAACTGCCCGACCATATTTGAACTTGCACAAGAGTGAATGACCGGTCGAGTTGAAAATTGTTTTATATCCTTTACTCTTTAGTCACATTGAGTAGGTGGGGTACTCACTACTCAGTACTGATCATAATAATTGACGTATCTAGTGGGGTTTTAGGCCCATAATAGATTATGGTCTGCAATATGGCATTAGGTTCACCTATGAATCATTGTCACGTTAACCATCCAAATAAAATTCTCCCACCACCACTAAACAATTATTTCATGCAAAATTTGGTTGATTAAAAACTTCTTGAAATACAGTCAACGCTTGTGGTGTATATTTCAGAGAAAGATTAGTCGTAGTTAGTCAATAAATGCTGTTGGCTTAACTTTAAGGAAAACATGGCCATGTGGGACTGAGAATCTCTAATGTAACAACTAATGCATGATACTGTATATTTCAGTATTACGGTTCATGCATTCCGCAACGTGCTTCCACCTTGATAGCCACAAGCTATGCTATGATATGTATGCAGAGAGAATCTTAATCTGGTTTATCAAGTTCATGATTGAGTATCGAATCATTGGATGGACCATTTACATACATAATAATATAGTAGATCACTAGATCGATCTGTTTTTTTTTTTTCCTTTTCTAATCGGTAATCAGTATATAAATCTTATATGGTGGTTAGGGAGAAAAACAGATTGGCGCTTAACGTTATATAGAGTTGTCTTCTTCAAAGGCGAAGGGGAGAAAAACAGATTGGCGCTTAACGTTATATAGAGTTGTCTTCTTCAAAGGCGAAGAGTCCCCTTTATCAAAATGGGTTGAGGGCCTTATAGTATCACAGTGGACGATTAGATTAAAAGAGTAAAGAGTAAAGAGTAGAATTTTGATCTTTATTCTGCCTGAAATGCAACGGTC
Source organism: Papaver californicum (assembly GCA_023531435.1). Lineage (NCBI taxonomy): Eukaryota > Viridiplantae > Streptophyta > Magnoliopsida > Ranunculales > Papaveraceae > Papaver > Papaver californicum. The sequence goes on along the minus strand of JAJJMC010007171.1, from coordinate 683,837 downwards.
AGGGATTAAAATTTGATTTGCGGTTGTCTAAGCTAGCGTCTGGTGTTGGGCGCATGTACAAGTATACGTCTGTTGAAATTTTGTTTTACGGGCGTACGCCTGTGAAAACGCTTGGTTGGGACGGACGCTGGATGAACGCTCGGTGGGAGGCGTAACCCAAAACACTTGGTTCCCGGTCTTCCTCGCCACTTTCAGAATCTTCCTCATCTTGTGATGAATCGAAAACAGCTGTCGATCGTCGTGAATTTTTTATATTTTCTAACGTAGTTGCGTAGCACTCTTCATGTTTAAATATTTTGCCAGCATTAGCTTCCTTTACTTCTTCAATCTGTTATTTTTTAAAAAAGTTTAGTGGACGATTTACAATTCAAAACAATAATGTACGGGACAAAAATTAAACGGGTACTTACCTTTGTTTCGGGGCCACATCCATTATCGTGTTCACGTTCCACTTCCGCCTCTTTTGTAGAGTAAAGCGCCACATCTTTACTTATTCCCTGAAATTGTTTCTGAATGGAGTTCCAAGTGTGCCCTGACATTGTAAGTATGACTTATTTCATCCCATTTAATATGCGAGACCATAATCTTTCTTCTGATTGATCGGAACCAACACTACAATCTTGAGATATTGATAAATGAATTCTACACATCGTTACATCTTCAAATGTAGTAAAATTTGGACCTCGTGGTTTTGATGCCATAATTCTAACCGATTTGGAAGACAAATATATGAAAAAGAACGGAATTTTTCTCGTCTACAAATGAAATTAAAATGGGTTAGTAGTATATGAAATACTCAATCAACCAATTCATTTATAGGTATGCCAAAATATAGCCGTTACAACGGTAAGAAATCAACGGTAACAAATCTCAACGGCTATCTCAATGGTTAGAAGAGTAGGCGCTCGCTTAAAATAACGCCCACACACAGGCGCTCGATTAGCCGAACGCCCCACACACAGGCGCTCTCGTAGCCAGACGCCCAACATAATCGTTAATCTAGGAGAACGCCTGATTACCAGGCGTGCTTCTGGCGTTATGCTTGATTGAACGTGCTCTTGGGTGAACGTCTGATTGGGAGGAGTTCTGGTTCACACCTGACAAATGAAATGCACGTCTAGTTAAACGTCTGGCACCAGACGGAGAGCCAGCATCACGCCTGACACGAGACGTAAGACTAGGTTAACGCTCCACTATAATTGGGTTTGATCCAGTTCTTGGATCATTTTTGATCCCAAACAGTAAAAATTTCAGACCAAACTTAAATTTAATCGCCCTACTATAATTGAATTTGGACAGACCAAAAATTAATTTTAAATTTGGTCCACGATTTAGTCCCACCACTGTGGGTGCTCTTAAGGCTAGGTCATCTGCCTACTGAGAGTATAGGAGCGGACAAGATACTGTCTAGTGATATCTAGGATCGGTTCAAAAGCAATGGATTAAATTTTGAATCGTAAATGCCCCTGTATATATACAAACGAATTTAACAGTTCACTTAAAAGAAAACAAATGAATTCCAGGTTTCTATTTTATTTTTAAATATTTCCGATTTTTATCACTAAACACACAAAAATAAATAAATGGCGAATCCTACCAGATTAGTTGATTATATAATTAATCTAGTCTCACTTATAAATGAGATTTATAACTAGCCTTGGATTTAATCATTAAGTGGGGTGCTCGGCCTCCTTATGATAAGCTAGCCGTAGCTAGCCTAGCCAAAGCTAAATGGAATAGAGAAGTGGTGAAAATTAAGAATTTAAAGATACAAATTTGTCTTTTAAGTAAGCGGTCATCACATGGGCTAACATGTGAATTAATGCATCTTTTAACGCAGAACACATTATCCTTCTTTCCTCATATGCAATTCTTCTACTGTATCAATTATTCTAATGTCTACCAACTCTCTTCTATTTACCAATCAAGAGCGTATAATTTATAGGAATTGGGATTAGACACATAAGGACCACCAAATATTTTACATGATGAACCAAATCCTATCGATCACAACTTTCAAATCATTATTTAGCTTGAATCAGCCCAAATAAATGAAATTTGGTTTCATTTCTATTGTCTATACAAAACAAGCTTTTATATCCCCAATGCTACATGCATTGAGGCATCCCAGAGGCAATTACTCCTTAAAAACAGCAACCTCGTTCTCTCGCACGTCCTAAAGACAAGTTTCTTTCGAACCATAAAAGGGCAAGTGGCACGGAAAACACATGAAAACTATCTCAGGATCAAGTCTTTGGTAGTACCTACCATCCAATCAACCCCCGCACAAACTGTTAGGAGTGCCGTTGTTACTTTGGACCTTTGTTTACCCCGTAATACCGTATGGAAGCCGAAAGCAGCCCCACACAAACTATTAGGACTTTAGGAGTGCCGGTATTACTTTGGAGTTTGGACCTTTGGTTACACCGTAACACTGTATGGAAGCCGAAAACCTGAGGGAAAATACTAGATTGACGTGGGTTCAAACTTACGATCTGCTCCAATTAATACAGTGGGTGAGATCCATTCTAAAAAATGCCCCCTGCTAAACCATGGGATGGGTGGGGTCATACCCGCTATGTGGGCAGGGATAAACTGCGGGATTAAATCTGCTGTCAGTCTAAGATCACCCAAGCCTGAAATGTAGGTGCCTGCGCCAAAACGATATATGGAGTATCCTATCCAAATTTTATGCCGTGCTCATGCATATTGTTGTGTCTCTTTTTTTCTAGGCATGTTAGGTTTGTACATTAACTTATATCAATACGGCATTGAATACAATATTTGAGGTAGAAAAATATTGCAAACGTTGTAAACTTGTGTAATTCAAATTTTAATGGAGCCAAAAATAAATAAATAAATAAATAAGTTTATAATGATAAATAATTTAGTTGGGGAGTTCTATTGTTTTCTATTGTTTTTATTTTTTTGATATCGAATAGATATAAATTTATTCCTCGATAGATCAACCTCACTAGACTTATCTTCCTGAGGCCAGATCCTATGTACCATTTTAAATGGGTTAGTTTGTCTAGTCAGGTGGTTGGACAAAGAGGGTGGTACACTTGGATAGGCTCTGGGAGATGGGAACTATGTCGAGCGACATAGTTCCCATCATCCACGACCGACTCCTTACCGCCTATAAATAACCAATTTCTCCTTCAAAATTTGACATCCTCTACAAATTTACCTCACCAAAATCATCTAGAGTAAAAAAAAAAATTACTAAAAAAAAACTTCTGTCATAATGAATTTTTTAAGAAATAAAAGAAACAGAAAAGGTCAACCAAGAGGTGGCGCAAGTAGTGGAGGGGACTTGAGTCATCTTGCGGGCACTGGTGTAGTGGAAGGTCATATATCAGGCCATCAAGAGAGAAGTGGGTATACCAAGCTAAGAGGTGGGTTAACTGAATTTATTTTGGTGTATGGGTGACTTCCTGATGGAGTTAAAGAAAGAGTCAATAGATATCTGTGGTATCGTTTATATTCGGTCGAGCCTAAGAACCATAGGAAAGTTGTTGTTCAAGTAATATTAGAACGTTGGTGGAAGACTACAAATACGTTCTATTTTAAGGATTTCGAATGCGGTAAGTTAACTTGTTCCTAATTATTTTTTTACATTTTTATTTTTGGTTTTATATATGAAAACTTTAGATTATGCAAATATTAGGTTGGTGCAATTTTAGATTATGCAAACTTTAGGATTTATAGACGAAAATTAATTTGAAAATGTTATTTACGTCGTTAGATTTTATATGTTGACGGGAATACTATGCGAGGGAAATATTATTCCATATGACCAAGGGAAGTGGGAAACAGGAGATAGATGGAAACAACGCCAACGCCTTGTATTGTTTTCTTATGATGAGTCAGGAAATAATATACACAGAAATATCCGCGTTGATGGACTCAGAGTCCTTAGGTTGAAAGATTTTTTAAAACGCTATGCAGCGAATGTGGACTGAAGAAGAAAATGTTAAGCACTGTGTTGAGCTTGAAAGAGTGTTTTTTTATACGTGATATGACAATGTCTTTTTCCAAATTCTGGCTCAGTGACACCTACTGGTTTTCTCAAAGCGCTTGAGGATTTAGATGCAACTCCAAATTATGATTGGGGGTCTACATTGTTATCTTCAATCTACATCGTCCTCGGGGATTGCGTTGGCGCCAAACCAAGTTTGAATTGTTTTTGGGGAATCTTGGAGGTAAATAGCTTATATTAGTTTTTAATTTTCTTATAAAATTATAAATGTTACATTTAACTAACTAATTAAATTTCCCAATATTGTCACAGTATTAGTGATACACTTATTTATGTGTTGGTGGACCTACTTTTATTCAACAAGCTGTTGTTTTTCCAATTATAGAGAAATACTGGTCTTTTGACTGGTACTCATTGCAGCCAGATGACGGACAATGAAGTAAGCTGGTTAACAAGATTCAATAAACAATTAGAACAAGGCAAAACTTTATTTCTATGTCGTATGAAGACCATCCATAGTACCACATTGAAGCTACTCGAAGGATGCTAGAGTTGAGTTTACATCGATCAGTGTTTTACAGTCCTGAGTTCGGCAAAGGTGTTTGGTACTTTAGGGAAATATTCCTTCTACAACTCCAACGGAGAACAGTAAAAGCAACCAACCCACTTCCATGGGGGGAGATTTCCTTAGTGGTTTGTTGATACGAGATGGTCAAGAATGGCCTCATCTTGATGACTTGGTCGAGGAGGCAGTTGACGATCGTGATTATTTGAGTTGGTTCAACAAGATTAGCAAGCCTAGCATTTCCATAGAGCCGCAACATGTGGGAGTTATGGATGTGCCAGCTCTAGGTAGATTTTCACTTGATTCAGCGTTTCTTCCATCCCAACCTCCACCAGCTTCTTCGTCAGCTGCCTATGTTTATCCCAGTGGCCAGGGAGGTTCATCTTCTTAGTCATCTATGTCACCGTTTGACTGGGAGATGCCGAGTATCAATCTACAGGGGGAGCGTATAACTGTTCCATTGATTTCTCAAGGTATGGATCAGACGTATCCGTATTAGGGGGAACAAATGACAGAACAAAAGATGCGGGAAATGATGAACGACCTTGATTGGCGATCACGCCAAATGGAAAGACATTACATGGGGATCCTACATCAAATGACAAACACATTGAGTTTAGATATTCTAGATGGATCCAATCCAACAAGTCATCAGATTTCACGAAGTCACCAAGTCGAGCAAGCAATAGAAGCAGAGTGAGCGTAGAAACAGTCAAACAAGTGCTGAAACACCTGCCACACAGAGGAGAACGTGCAACAAACTTATATGACACCTGAGTCCGGAGGAATGAATTTGACGACTCTAGGGGGTAATCATTTATTTGCAAATCTTTATACCCCGATTACAAGAGTATGAAGCTTCACAGGTTATACCCCAGATCAAGACGTTGGGGCATCCAGTTCTCAGCTTCCTTCAGTTCCCTTTGCAGGTTATGGTAATGATGAAACTCAATCTCCTGACGCTACTCAACCTACTATAGCAACCATGTTAACACAAAGAAACTACCCCCAAGATGAAAGCTGGATGTTTCCTCCTCACAAAGGATATCAACCAGGAAATAATATGTAATTTTAATTTACGTTTTAATTGAATCAAAAATATGTAATTTTGAATCAAAAATATGTAATTTTGATTTAATGTATTGATAGACACGTTTTCGTGTCTTATTTGATCCCAATTTGTATATTGTTAGATTTCATTTGTGTACTTATATTGTGATTTTATTGTGTTTATAGGTATTTCTGGAGAAATAAATATTTGGGAAAAATTGGCTCAAAAAATTATAAAGGCACCCACCCAAAATTACTAAAGGCACCCACTTCTTAAGTTTGAAATTGAATTTAGGTGGGAATCTTTTTCTCTCCCTTTGCGTGAATCTGTGATGAATTTATTACAAGATTTGAAGAGATTTTGAAGGAATTAAAACACAATTATCTTCTTGCCATATTAACAAGATGATTCACGTAATAAAATCAAATTTTCTGCATAAAACAGATTGACGAAAAAAAAAGGGAAAAGCAAGATATTCTCGGATTAATGAGATATGAAAATATTACCTGGATTTGATTCAGCGACATCATCGAGCATATCCCGCTCGTAGACAGAAACAATATATAAGAGTTTGGCTAAAAATTAAAGACCGATGAGAGAGAAAAGAATATCAAGATTTGATAATCATCATCTGCCGAGATTTCTTCACGTTAAATAGCATACATTTTCGAAGATTTTGAAGGGAATGAGGGTGTAGTATAAATACAGAGCTTAAGGGAAGGATCGAGGGGGGTTGGCAGGAGGCCAGAGAGAAAAAAAAAAGTTCAGAAAATCTGCTGCTGCGAAGGAGATGAAGGAACCATGGCCATTAACTTTGAATAAATCATTGTCGTAGCTGTGTATTCCCGTCGCCTATTCTTTCGAATTCATCTCTTTTGTAACAGCTAGCAACAATTATCTTTTCTTCTTTGTAACATTTATATCCGTAGCAAACTTTCTGTGTCAATTATTTTTCCTCTTGTAAACACCTTTTTGAGCCATGAATGAGTATTTTGAGAGTGTTTTCAACATGAGGAGCTAAACCCCCTGCTGAGGTGATGGAGGAAGTCATCCAATAAAAGTGGTATATTTCTTTTATGATTATTTACCTTGGTTGAAAATTGATTTAATGATTTTTGTTAAGAAATTGTGATTTCGTTAGATGGTACATGCTTTGGCCTAGGTTTTAGATGTACCATGCTTTTGTTATACAATTTTTATTTTGAGAATCTATTTTTGCAACACATTAGAATCAAATTAAATGTAAAGAATTGCATGAATATTAATTAGTTTGAATCACTTTAATTGGTTAATGGTGAAATCCGTAACCTCAGTATTTGTGAATATCATTTTCATAATTTGTGTATAGTTTCTAGTTTAAAAAAATAGTTTATTAATCTAAAACCAATCTTCATAAGTTTGAGCGGACGATAACTTTATTTACCACTATTACGAAACATCATGTATTGAATCAAAAACTAGTTTGTTTTAATTTAATTATTAATGAATTGAGTTAATTTGATTGCAAGTTTAATTAATAATTTGATTCGATTAACTTAAACACTAATCTCAATTACACAAATCTCTATTACATTAATTTACTAGTATACTACGCTTTTTTACTAGATATAAATTAGGGCAGTAAAAACTTAAACACTTCAGTCAAAATCTCTGACAATCTTGGATCTCCTGTTTAGCTTCATTTGACGTATCTTCCATTCAATGCGCTCCTGGGAAGATTTTCCCTTATTTTTATGTGAAATACTATTAACTTTCAAATTTTCTTTACCATCATTTTTCTTGCCTTGAACTTTTCTTTTTCTTTTCGGTGCGACTTGGTTAACATCTAAAACCTGAAGACTTCATTTTTTATTCTCTATTTTATTATAACCTTGACATATCTTACTAACTGCGGCTTCAAGAATGACTCCAGAAAAATCTAGTTTTGTTGCCAATTCAAAATTTGCAATTTGGGTCATTTTGAAGAAAAAAAAGTAGAATATATTTAGAGTAGAAAGTAAATAAAGTAGGAAAAATTTTGGTAAAAATTTTGGTGTAAAAACTTGATTTGAAATTGGTAAATTTATAGGCTAGAGAAAGTTAGTCGTTGGCGACATAGTCTTGGTCGAGCGACAAAGATATGGCCGCCAGTGACTTAGACTTTGTCTAGCGACCAAGTCTTTGTCGCTCGACCAAGACTTTGACGTGCTATGTATCTGCTCAAATAAAATCGTTTGAGATGCCGTTTTGATGGTTTGATAGGTGCATAGCGGGTTTTTTTGATCAAATTTGATCATTTGAGAGGTGCATAGGAACTGACCTGAGGGGGTCTAATCCAAATCCCAATTTATTATGTCAAGATGCTTTAATAAACCCCCACCTCCAACTTAACCCATAGGAGAGAGGAGCTGTGAAAGTTCCATTAATATTTTTTCTAATGGGAACTAAACTTTCACCTTATTACTCATAAGTTGAAAAAAAGAGGTAGTGAACTCCATTAGCCCATTAAATAACCTGCCTATATTGGGTCCTACGAGAATTATTTTGGCCCTACTAAATTTTGCTCCCAACTAGAGTGTGGGATAAGGGGTGTCTATTTAGCTATTATAACTACCCTCTACACATTAATTACCAAAATATAAATACAAAAAACGTTCCTAATTTCATTACATTCCAAATCAAACAAAATCTATAAAAAAGCAACTTTCCATTTCCTCTCGCTCCAAAATCTAAAAACCTTAACCCTAACTTTTTCAAAAACAAAATCCAATCATCCGGAGTTAACAACAAGGAAAATCTCTATATAACCTTTCTTATAATAGCATTTGTGATAGATCCATATGTAGAAATCTTCGTTTTCGTGAATAAAATTCATATTTTTTTTCCAGAATCGTTCCAACGATTCTGGTTGTGTTCTTCATGAGCATGAAAAACATGCATCAGAATCGTTGGATACTATGGATCCATATCCAACGATTCTCGTTTCATATTCCTCGTACAAAGTTACCATTGCCAGAATCGTTGGATACAAAAAGAACATATCCAACGATTCTAGCTTCTTCTTTTTTTTTTTTTTCTTTTTTTAGTTTTCCTATATTGGAATCGTTGGATAAGACACCTTATTATCCATTATTTCCTTTGCTTTCATGTTTTATTGCTACCTGATGGGAATCATTTATTACTACAGACCATATGTAACGATTATGTTTATTATATACACAATTTTTTCTTGGTGATTGAACTAAATATTATTGTTGTTGATTATTAATAGCTTCAACTAGAGATTATTGATTGATTTTTTTTTTGTTCAATTTGTTTATTTGTATAGCCATTATGGATGGTCGCAAAAGAGGTTATGGTCCAACAAGACAATGTGACATTGATATGAGGCCACAGAAAAAGGTTGTCCGCGACCTTAGCTGCCCCAGCCAGACCAAACTGGAAGAAGTCCTAGAATTCCTGCGTTTGTTGGCAATGGAAGAGCTTAAGGAGGTGACTGAAATAGAACCCGTCTTAACAGAGAATATTACTAATTGGAGATCCCAAGATGAAATACTTGAAAAGTTTGTTGCTGAAGATGCATGGTGGAGCTGATGGTGTCGTTCCTCCTGCAGCTGATACCTAATCAACGTTTTTAATACTTGTTGGCCATCCTAAACTAAGACTTGTTCCATTACCTAATTTGTCTTGTTTTATTCAGATACTTATATTTATTTTGTTGGTGGATGGATGGATAAACTTATGGTTTAATATGTTATACGAATGGTTTGAAGTTCGTTATTCGTTGTTACATTAAATTATTGGTGGTAAAGAATACCAAATTTTTGCAATTGTGATCCAGAATCATTGGACAATGCACATACGTGTATAATGCTTGTTTTGATCTTTATCCCTTTGTCCACAAACCATTATTTTGCACCGTCTCTCTTTTCCCACACCAAATCAGTGTAGTAGTTGTCAGAAGTATCAGGCCCCATCTGAGACACGGTTTCTGTTTGATCGCTACCAAGTGTTTCAACAATCTACAATACATATCGAAAAAATTAGCATAACAGAATCGGTGGACATGGGACAATCGTGCAAACGATTCTAAAGAATCATCCTTTATGTCTTCCCATATCGACCGATTCTGCCTTGTCCATATTTTAAAAAAAAATCCCCCAAGGCCAGAATCGGCACACGTGAACTGACTTGTGTGCCGATTCTAGCATTCAGCAAAGTGGAACTCTCTGGACACTTTTTCAATTAGAATCTTCGCATAGAGCAACACCTATCGAACGATTCTTTTTTTGGAGAATTTTGGGAAAATCTTCAAAGGATAGAATCATTCGATAAATAAGTCCATAAATACCGATTATTTGACCTACCAAGATCGCCAAAATATATACCAGAATTGGTCGTTGTTCATGACCACATCTACCGATTCCGGTTCATATTCTCCAGGAGATATAGAATCGTTGGATACGATGTTATCTTATCTAACGATTTTGGGTAGAATATAGCCCAGAAAACAACTCAAAATTTTGTAAAAAATCCACTTTTGGGCGATTATAAGATTGAAAAACATGTTTGTTGATCCTAATAACCACTAGAATCCTCATCGTCACAATAAATTTTCATTTTTACTACCAAATCACAAAACCCTAGTTTTCCCCAACCTTTTCTCCTTCTTCTACAAACTTTGAAAAATAACTCTACTCTAATTCTTACAATATAACACTAATTGTAATCTAGTTTTAATCATTAACTAATTTTAATTAACATTTGAATTAATTAATACTAATCAAGCGTATTAGTTAATAACATAAATAGTTGGATAAGGGGTTTTTATTTGTTTTTTTTCTCTCTTCATAATGACCCTATTTTATCTTTTAGTGGTAGGGCCAAAATAATTCTCGTAGCCCCCAATATAACCAGGTTAAATAGTGAGTTATATGTTAAGTATTTTTATTTAAATATCCCTTAAAATCTGTCCTTTCCAACTTAAAATAGATACCTTTCATCATATAAAAGTCGGTTTTCCTGGGGAGTATTGTATTAGCTTGCCCTCCCATATATTCATAACTAATACTCCCCTGTCCCATATACAAAGGCAGAGAAGTGGAATTCTCTTAGAATAAGAAAGTTTCTACTTTTTATAAATTTTCCTAATATTACCTGATTTATCCTCATCAATTGCAATGCAATTAATTAGATTTATCTAGGAAATAAGAAAAATATCAATATTTTAAGATTTTATATCCCACTAAAGTACTTGAAAAGTGTAATTGTTCTTGGGAGTTACTATAGGCATTAACTAAATTTGTTAATACCCAAACTCTTTAATAAGGGTATATATGGAAGAAACCACATTGGAATTGGTTCTCCGCCTATCTATTGGGACTAAAGAATTTCATTCTCCGTATTTATATTGGGTACGGAGGGAGTATATAAAGTCTTTGACGCTTAAAAGAAAAAATATATATTTCTCAATCTCATTTCCAATTGCAAAAAAGATAAATCTGAAAACGAATCAAAATTTCAGAGAAATCAAAGTACAAAAACAGTTGAATCTTAATATGAGAAGATCAAACACATGAAACAACTAAAAATTCAAAGAAAAATCAACTAGGATCTAAAGAAATTAGGGTTTCTAATTTGGTTCAACAATTTCATTCGTCTTCTTCGACTATGGAAAAGATCAAAGGTAAAAACATGATGAGATTCTTGTCTTATACAACTACGAGAAGATAATGTAAAATTAAATTTGGTTGCAACAATCAATATTTTCTCCAATTATGGTATACATAACACGATGTAACAATAAATTATCGTCTCTAAAAAAAACCCAATGTGGCCTAGATTCTAATCTCAGTTTTAGAGTCACAACTAATGTTGCCTCTAAAAAGTTATAAAGTAAACATCGTTTGTAAGCCTATATTAGAGTCAACAATCAATGTTAGCTCCAGCTTTGGAGCCAAAATAAATTCTTACTTTCAGAAACTTTAATCTGGAGTGGCTGTTGACTCCAAATTGTGAAGGCAACATTGGTTTTTGATTCTAGAATCTATTATAATCTAGAGCCAACATCCAATAGGGACTTTATTTTTGAAGTCGACAAATAGTGATGTCTCCATAAGAAAGAATGCAACTCAATTATAGAGTCAACAATCAATATTTGATCCATTTATGGACTTAATATTGATTGTTGTACGCATAAGAAAATGTGACTTGACGGCGTAGAAGAAGAAAACTTGAAGAACTTATATTAGCGAATAATTATTGTATGATGAAGATCTTCAGAATGAATCAATCAAACATACACATCTTCAATAAGATAACCAAAATTCGAAACCTAAAAAAAAACATATATAAAACTTATATGAATTAGTAAATCACTCAAGCCAAGTTTCTGAAATTAAAATCACAAACCGACAAAAACGAAAAAGAAGAATTTAAATATTTAAAATTTTAGATCGAGAATTTTTTTGCTAAGATCTAATAAATTGGTTAACTTGGTTAAGAAGTCAACAAGTTGTTAAATATATTTTTAAAATTCGACTTCGTTATTGAAAATTTTGAACTCTTAAACTAGATGATCCAACATAAAGAAAACATTTAGGATTTAAGCGGGGAGTAATCGTTCTCACCCATTTTCATACAACATATATATCAAGTCAAGCCAATATTAATTAGCATCCAATTTATAACTACATATACGACTTATTTTGTATTTCTAAATTGTTTTGGAATATTGATGTATAATGATCTTTTTTAAAGATTTGGGATATCATGTTGTGCACCATAAATTCCACTTTTTAGGATAATAACTTCTTATATTTACATGTATTTAAATTAGAGGGAACTAAAAATATCCTCCATTTTTTTCAAGATCCTTCAAAAATAGAATTTATTTTAGGATCCACATACGTAACATTACATTAAGTCATATTACATTGTTATGTGTACAATATGGGAGAAGTCACTACAAAAACTTAGAATGTGCCTTATGCTATGACAATAAGAGTTACAATGAATTTGTACAACACATTTAAAGAAAATATTTCTGTAGATAATGGAATGCGAGGGCTAAATATCCTAACTTTTGAGTACTATGATCTGCTACATACTGTCTGTGTTTTCTGTCGCAGACTGGGACACAAACAAAAAGAATTTGCAGAATACTTAAGGCTCAGAATATGATCCAAAATGGAGTTGCAATTCCTTTACCTCCAGCCTAGCTCCAACACTTTGAGTTGCAAGATGATGAAATGGAATACCTTGCACAGGCTGATGATGAGGATAATGCATTATTTACATCTGACATAACAATAACACCAATAGCAGCAACCACCCACACTATTAGTATATAAGAGATCATGACGAGGATATTATTCATAATGATCAAGAAGGGATACAACCAAGGATGCAAAGACCAAATACCCCAATATCTGCATGAAATCCACTTCAGTAGGGATCATACCAGCCATATGTTGAGAAGGTGAGGAACAACAAAATATTTTTACTCAATCCAAACCCTTATTTGATCACATGGGAACCAAGGCCTACTCCTTCTGCGAAAAGACCAAACCCCTGTCGCTGTTATGATCTTTATATTGAGGAGATGAAGGTATTTCAAAAAGGGACATGTATCCTAGATTTTGTCCAACTGCTGCATCAATTTTACGTGCACACCTCTGGCTTACTATTAATACAATAATAACTGGATGACAAGTGAACCAGACCCAATTAGAAGAAAACGATACCAAGAGATTGCAGTGAAAAACCCAACTTTCCTTGTGAACATTTATCATGTTGCAACATCAGCTCCACCAGATTCACCACTAATCATACCTCCAACAGTCTCTCTGGACATCTCTTGAATATGATGTTAGAGAAAATGGGCTTGATTATTGGTAAAAAAATGGGTTAATTGTTTCGTTCTTGGTCTTGGAGAAAATGGGCTTAGGACCAAGGGATCACTAAGGAAACTAGCTCATTTTCACTATTTGTGAATGAACCTTTAGTCCCACATAAGAGAAACTAAAGATGTTACCTCTCCATATTACTTAGAAATTTGCATCTAAGGGAGGCCCCTTAGGGGTTAACACACTTTTGTGTATGGGAGAGGACTTAGGTTATGGGCTAGTTGGTGCAACCATACATTTCACACACGCGCGGTGCTCCGCACCGAAGCACGCACGCCGCCGTCGTCCTTCGGGCGGTCGGGCGTGCCGGGCTCGGGCTCGGGTGCGGGTTATCCTTCCTTTTTTCCCCTCTTCTTGCTTTGTTTTGCGCACTGCTTGTTTACTTCCCTTCTGTAACTATCTTGTTGTTAAGTTCGTTTGAGGGTGATTTGTATTGTGCTTATACAAATCATAACGGGCATTTATATCCTGGAAACATCTCCGTTGTGGGGGTATAGCATCTCTCATTCTTGAGGAGTACCCGCGGACTATTGTGTTAAGGAAAATTTGCTGATCAGGTGGCTCTGTCCTTTGTGTACAAATCAGTTCAGAGATTTTATTAATGTTAACATATTTTGTTTTAGTATTTTTATTGTTGCATATCCAATAATCTTAACACAATATCCTTCTTCTGTAACAATGGGTAAAAATGATGTTGAAAGACTAGAAAATTCAGTGGGAATGATTTCAAAAGATGGCAACCAAAGATGTTGTTTTTTTCTGAGTTTTCATATGTTATATGAACTTGTTCTGAAATCTTTTGATGAGGTTTGAATGATGCTGGAAATGAAAAGGAGTTGTAAAGTTGGGTTAGGCAGAATTATATGGCTAAAAATCATATTCTGAATTGTTTAGAAGATGCACTGTATGATTTTTATAATGCAAAAGACAACTTTTCTGCTTTTGATTTATGGGCTGCTTTAGAGGCAAAATATCAAGCTGAAACTGCTGGAAATAAGAAATTCTTGGTAGTTAGGTTCTTGGAATATAAAATTTCGAATGACAAATCTGTGTTTGATCAATTCCTTGAAGTTCAGCGTCTTATTAATGAAATTCTTGCTGAAGGCATGGTGATAGATGAAACTTTTCAAGTGTCTGCTGTGATTCTTTTGCTTATGTTTGTGTATCATTAAATGTTTGGCATGGTAGACTTGGACATGTAAATTATAAGTCAATGGATAAACTGGCTAGCATAGGCTGCATACCCAAATTTAGTTTTGGATAATGAACATAAATGTGAAGTATGTGTAGAATCAAAATATGCTAAAAAACCTTTTAGAAAAAAAATTCAAAGAAATTCTAAACCCTTAGAATTAATTAATTCAGACTTAGTTGACATGAAATCAGTTAAAACTAGAGGTGGTAAAAAATGGTTTGTCACTTTTATAGATGATTGTACAAGGTACTGTCACATATATTTGCTTAAAGGTAAGGATGGTGCCTTAGAAGCCTTTAAGATGTATAAACTAGAAGTTGAAAACCAAATGAGTGCTACCATTAAAACTGTTAGGTCTGACAGTGGTGGTGAGTATGTAATTCCTATAGGAGATTTTTGCATAGAACACGACATTATACACGAAGTAACCTCTCCTTATTCACCACAATCTAATGGTGAATGCCATGTTAATTAGTTCAGGATTACCTGCAAACTTGTGGGGGGAGGCCGTCCTCTCATATTGCTATGTCTTGAATAGAGTACCCTTTAAAGGATCATACAAAACTCCATATGAGTTATGGAAAGGTAGACAACCTTCTTATGTATACTTTAAGGTGTGTGGGTGTTTGGCTAAGGTTTCCATTCCTCCACCTAAGAGAAGCAAGATAGGACCCAAAACTGTTGACTGTGTCTTCATAGGGTATCCTGAACATACTACTGCATATAGATTTATGGGTAAGTTATGAAATTTCTGAAATTGGTGTGAATACTATTATGGAATCTAGGGATGCTGTGTTTTTTGAAAATGTGTTTCCATTGAAATCTGATTCTCGCATGATATGTGTTTATCCCCTAGATGTCCCTTCGACCAGTCAGGCATTACCTTTAGAGGAAGATGAAGTTGAATTTGAGACTAGAAGAGGTAAAAGACTTAGAACTGAAAAATCTTTTGGGCCAGACTTCATAACTTGCTTAGCTAAGACTGATCCACAGGCTTATAGAGAAGCCATGACTTTTTATAAAGCTCCATGGTGGAAATAATCTGCCATTAGTGAAATGGATTTCATTATACAGAATGGTTTGTGGGAAATTGTAGTTTACCTCTAGGGTGTAAACCCATAGGTTGTAAATGGATCTTCAAAGGAAACGTAAGGTAGATGGAACTATGGAAAAATACAAAGCTAAATTAGTAGTTAAAGGCTATAAACATAAAGAATGTGTAGATTTCTTTGATACTTGTTCACCTGTTACGAGAATTACTTCCATTAGGATGTTAATTGCTATTGCTGCCATTCATAACTTAGAGATACATCAAATGGATGTAAAGACAGCTTTTCTAAATTGTGAATTAGATGAAGAAATTTACATGGACCAACATGAGGGATTTGTAGTGAAAGGTTGTGAAAACAAAGTTTGTAAACTGAAAAAATCTTTGTATGGTTTGAAACCAAGCACCTAAACAGTGGCATGAAAAATTTGATCATGTAATGATTTCTAGTGGCTTTAAAATTAATGAATCTGACAAGTGTGTTTATACTAAACTTGTGAATGATGCATGTGTGATTGTATACTTGTATGTTGATGATATGCTTATACTTGGTACAAACATGGATGTAATTAATTCGACAAAGAACATGCTAAATGAGAACTTTGACATGAAAGACTTAGGCCCCGCTGATGTGATCTTAGGGATGAAGATTAGAAGAATAACTAATGGACATAGTCTTAGTCAATCTCAATATGTTGAATTTATGCTTAAAAAATCTAATCAGTTTGATTGTAAACCTGCTTGTACTCCGTATGATCCTTGTTGTAGACTCAAAAAGAATAAGGGTAATGGAGTTTTACAACTTGAATACTCACGTGTTATAGGAAGTCTGATGTATTTGATGAATTGTACGAGACCATACATTGCTTATGTTGTGAGTAGGTTGAGTAGGTATACCTGTAATCCAGGGCAGGAGCATTGGGATGCACTTAGTAGAGTGCTGAGGTACTTGAAGTACACTTTAAACTTTTGTTTAAATTATGAGAGATACCTTGCAGTCCTTAAAGGATTTTGTGATGCAAACTGGATATCAGACTCGGAGGAGTCTAAGTCTACAAGTGGATATGTTTTCACTCTAGCATGTGGATCTGTATCTTGGAAGAGTTTCAAACAGACATGTATAACTCGATCCACTATGGAATCGGAGTTTATTGCGTTAGATAAAGCAAGAGAGAAAACCACTTGGCTAAGATATTTTTTAGAAGACATTCCTCTCTGGCATAGGCCTGTGACAGCTATGTCTATACATTGTGATAGTCAAGCTGCAATAGTTAATGCTAAAAACAACAACTATAATGGGAAGTCTACACACATTCATAGAAGACATAATTCCCTGAAACAACTAATCTCAACTGGCGTTATTTCTGTTGACTTTGTGAGGTATAAGGAGAATATCGCGGACCCTTTAACGAAAGGTTTGTCCAAGGAGATAGTTAGTAATGCATCAAGGGGAATGGGGCTTAAGCTCATTAAACAAACTTGCCATGAAGAATAATCAACCTTGATGACTCCAGATCCTAAGATCAAGGTTTTGAATGAGACAACTAATCTGTGGTGGGTTAAAGGAAATACTATCAGAGAAATTTATTCGTTGTCCCTTCCGTATGGTGTAGACGTGATAGTGTGATTGCATGTGAAGGATGACTTTTTATTAAGTCTTAATGAGTTTTATAGTTTCAATTTAAGATTGAAGTGGGGTGTAGCAGTAAACACTCTTGATGGAACTCACCTATCTGAATGTGGAAGTGGGCCGCTTCCTATGAGAATTGAGTTGATTCTCTAGAGCATTCTGAGAAACGGGATACGTCCAGGGCCAAAATGGACACAGCGGCACGAACTTGACAACACCTAGAGTGATATCACGCGTGGAAGTTATTGATGAACTACACCAAACGATGGCAGTTCAAGACATCGCGTTCACTGTCCATCAAGTAGTTCCGGTAATTTCTCACTAAGCAAAGGTTCAAGACCTTATGGACACCTATTTCCTATAGTGGTATTTCTTGCTTTCTGATTTTCATCTGGTTTTCATTCATGTGGGGAATGTTAGAGAAAATGAGCTTGATTATTGGGAAAAAATGGGCTTAATTTTTTTGTTCTTGGTCTTGGAGAAAATGGGCTTAGGACCAAGGGATCACTAAGGAAACTAGCTCATTTTCACTATTTTTAAATGAACCTTTAGTCTCACATAGGAGAAACTAAAGATGCTACCTCTCCATATTACTTACAAATTTGCATTTAAGGGAGGCCCCTTAGGGGTTAACACACTTTTGTGTATGGGAGAGGACTTAGGCTATGGGCTAGTTGGTGCAACCATACATTTCACACACGCGTGGTGCTTCGCACCGAAGCACGCACGCTGCCGTCGTCCTTCAGGCGGTCGGGCGGGCCGGGCTCGGGCTCGGGTGCGGGTGCGGATCAACCAATACTTATCTTTTTGGACAAAATATTTTAAATTATTTCCTTAAAGAATTTAAAACTAAATTAAATTTTATTTTTAATGTGTGGGGGGGGGGGGGCGGCGCCTGACCTGGCGAGTATTAATCTTGACCGTTTTATTACCAGTAATTAATCAATTCGCACATAAATTTTTGATTAATTATAAAATTTATTTTCATTGATAGCTGGCTGATTTCTCTCCTCTTCTCGCCTATAAAAGAACTTGAGTTTTTCATTTCAACTTACACCAGAAGCAACTACTATCCTGCCTTCTTTTCCCCTCTTTCTGCTTTGTTTTGCGCACTGCTTGTTTACTTCCCTTTTGTAACTATCTTATTGTTAAGTTCGTTTGAGGGTGATTTGTATTGTGCTTATACAAATCATAACGGGTAGTTCTATCCTGGACACATCTCCGCTGTGGGGTTATAGCATATCTCATTCTTGAGGAGCACCCGTGGACTATTGTGTTGAGGACAATTTGCTGAGCAGGTGGCTCTGTCCTTTGTGTGTAAATCAGTTCAGAGATTTTATTAACGGTAACATCTTCTGTATTAGTATTTTTATTGATCCAACATATGAAGAACAAGATCATGAAGCAAATGAGGAGAGAAGTGCAGATGAATGGGAACCTAACGGTGGAAATTACAAAGGAAAGAACATTATGATGAATTAATAAACTAAACTCAACAACAAACCTGTAACAGATGAGTACCTAGCCATGATGGAAGACATAAATATTTTTTCCAATGATTATGATATTTACTTTGTTATGTTTGTGTGGAGCCTGGTAGTGCACGACCCTGTTTCGCATTTGATCCGATTCGACTGGCGGTCCGTTGGAAATTAAAGGAAACTTTTTGAGAGGTTTGTTTATGGAACGGAGGGACGGGCCGATAGGCTCGGACCCGAGAGTGAACATAAACAATCCTCCACGGGGTCCAGGGCAGCGACCCGGCCCAAATTTTTCAGTAGTATCTATATATAGAGAGTTGCCCTATCTAGGATTTGTATCAGGATTATTATCATCGTTGTATTCCTCTGGAACTCTGTTTTTGAGATCATAGTGAAAACCGCAGTCGCTCCTTGGACGTAGCCTAATTTGGGTGAACCAAATAAATCTTATGTGTTCTTGTTTTTCGTTTTATTTTTTTTATAGCATCGATCCTAACATACTTATAACTGAATCAAGCTTGGTTATGGGCTGGTGAACTGTTTACAATTATTGTTGAAAATTTCTCACCAAGTAGCTGATTCCCTGTTTTTACCTAATAGTAGTCCTTAAACTTTATTAGTCAAATAAGTTAGAATTGTGTGTTCTATTTTAGCTAAGTGTTTGTATTATAGCTTACTTGTAGTAGTAAATCCTTAAGAAGTTGTTACGGTTGAGCTGATAGTGTATAACAGGTCTCTGCAGCTTTCTAGTCACCATTGCAGAGAACTAAAGTCCTTTTGTTCAAGCTAAAACTCCTCTTGTAATCATAAGCAACTCAACGTGTGTAATAATAGTATCTTAAGTTGTCTTAAAATTATGTATTTGAGAACTGCCTGTGGACCTTTATATCTTATTTTGGTTTTTTTGGGCTTTGTTTATCAGGACTGTCAGACTAATTAAAGCTATAACCACTCGAATATTGAGAACCCATAACCTCAAAGTTGTGTAACTATGGTACAAAATAACCGGCTTAGATCAACTGTAACAACTAATATCAGTAGATACTATTACCAGAGTTGGATTAGCGATAACTCGCATCGGCGACTATTATCACCTGATTTGGATTAGCAGAAGACCAGAACTGGACGAACCAGAAAACTAAATCGTATATTAACAAGCCATACTACATCTTGTTCGTGGTCCGATATTAAGGAACAAGGCATTACTCATCATAACACTGGTGTCAATTCAGAGAGTCATATCTACTTGTGGTATATCGGCATTTTTACTACAATTTAAGTAGGCCGACACTTCAATATCGACTCTGATACGAGACAACTTTCGCTGAATATCATAGCTGGTAACATCTCGATCCTAGCATGGAATTGCCAGGGTGTCAATAAACCAGCAATAATACAACACATTTCGAGGACTAATTACTACACATCGACCAGCTAGTGTGTTCCTGGCGGAGACATTAACGAACGATGCGCATATGACATCGCTACAACAAATGTTAAGATTCGACAACAACTTTACGGTTCCCAAAGTTAGAGGCAAAGGCGGACTTCGCCTATTACGGAAAGATAAACTAGTAACACTACAGAAAAAAAGGGATTTAATGATAAATATTTTTACATCGAAGAGTTATTTGTGACGAATGGTAAAATTGTTGGTATAAATTTTCTTTTTACGATAAAAATTATATTTTATCTTTAAAATTGTCACCAAAAGGATGAATGATAAAAAAAAAAAAAAAGTCGTCTAGTCGTAATTTTCTTTGTCGTTAATGATTTATTTTGTAAAAAATTTATTATCACAAATTTTACATATAATGACGATGACAAATATTTGTCGTAAAAAAAGTTAAATTATAACTATTTTTTTATTTTCTCGTTAAACATATGTTAGGTGACAACATCCATTGGCCATTAAAAACTTTTTAACTACGACAAGACGTGACTTCATCGCCATAGTATTTTGGTGTCTAATATACTTCGCCTTGATACATGCTTTAGGTGATAAATAAAAATATTAACGCTAACGTGATTTTTTACCACAAACAAAAATTATCGTTAAAAAAATATCTATAGTGACCAAATTTTTGGACAAAACATAAGTTTTCTAGTGATAATATAACTTGTTGTTTGGATTACTTATATATTAAAGATAAAAAATAGTAATAATAGTCACTGGAAAATAGATTTACAGCGAACAAATTTTTTATCAGTGAGGTATCATCGGTTGTCACCGAATGGGACTATCAGTACAATATCCCGCGATCTTTGCATACAAAAACAAGTAGTGAGATTATTTTAGGTGCAAATAGGGTTGCTTCAACCTCGTTTGTGATAAACGCTAAACCCCATTGAAACTATTTATTATTATCATTAAAGGTCAATCTTTTAATAGTTTATTAGAGCACACTAAAAACATAAAAGCTTACACAAGGACACAGCCCAAAGGATAACTGTAGCTTCCAAAGCCATGGTCGTACAACATGAAATCGGATTTAAAAGAAGGCCAGACACAACAACAACAACAAAAAAAAAAACTTTCCTGGATTGTTGTAAGCTGCACGATCACAGCATAATAGCAAGGCGTCTTCCTCAAATGGAAACCAAAAGCACTCCAACGGAATTTCCAATATGACTTTCCTGTAATATCGTTTTGAGAATAAATTTAATAGGAATGGGCATGGGAGAAGACAATATCATTTTGATAGATGTGGGTCTCTTGACTTCCAAGTAGTCTTATTTAAGTTGTTTCCAACAAATAGAACAAACAAGATAAAAAATGCAAATCCATTAATCTTACTGAAAATCACAACACTTATAAAAAACAACGATCAGAAATTCATTAAAATCCTTACCAGAAAACTTCTGAGGTCTCTCAACGTCAGTCTTTGCCATTGTTACAGAAGATCTTTTGATTACACAGATATTGAGTTAAGATTGTTGGTTAAGTACCTTCCTGTAACAGAGAAACACAAACACAGAGAACTTGAAGATGATTAAGGGAGGGTTAGAATTAAACTGCACACACACTCAAACACAAAGAGGTGAAGTCGCCTGTTCAACAGACTGCCCTTAACTCAATATTTGCCAGGTACACCTTCAGGAAGATGCTGCTATACCCTTTCAGTGACAAACTTGAATTCAGGATAAAATCACCTGATACCAACCCATCTAGCAAAGCTCGTTGGCCCGTTGTGAACTTAACAGAAGATGAAAGAAAAAGAAAGTAAATTCTAGTGCGCAAATCAAAGCAAGAAGAGGGGAAAAGTCGTCAGGACAGTGGCTGCGACTGGGGTAAACGAAAACCTTAGCAATGTTGTTCTTTTATAGGAGAAGAAATCTTTTGAGTTTTAAAACGGTGAAAAATTTAATTTGAAATATTAAATCCCCAATAAAACAAAACGTTAAGATTCTTTTAATTAAAAAAATATTTATGATTTTATTTTTCATTTAATTCAAAACGGTAAAATATTTATTTAAAAATAAAGAAACGTTTTCTCATTGATGGGTACACGCGCCAGGCACACGTCAGGCTCACGCGAATGGTCACACGTCAGGCTCGCACCAAGGCTCGCACCAAGGGTCGCGCCAAGGCTCACGCCAAAAACACACGTAAAAGCACACGCAAGCAACGCAAGCCCGCAAGCCCGCGGCCTGCTGTGCTTCGGTGCGAAGCACCGCACATGTATGCATTTGCCCACTAGTCCATTTCCCAAGTCCATATCCAATCCACTAGTTCTTTTCCTTTTATAGAACGTTTGTGGTAATATGCATGAACTTCCTCCTTGGTTTGCCCAATGTGGGATAACCAAAGGTTTCTCATTCACTAAGAAGTGAAAATGGATGGCTATAATTCCACCCAAGTTTGGACTAGTGATCCTAGCACCCATCAAGCTAATTAAAGTAACAAAAATTAATTTAAGTAAGAAACTATTAATTTTAGTAATAACCATTTTTATTTCCCAACAAAAGATCACCATCAAAATTGTTCATACCACATGTCTAAAAATTCAAGGGAAAACAAGGTTTTAACATGCAATAAACTCGAATTCAAACCAATGTATAAAAACCAACCTGAACTGGTGATGTTCGAGAGGTACAGGTAGGAGTTGTATGGACTGGTGATGAATGTGCGAACATGTGAGATGGGGGTTTATTATGGATGCATGTGAGGGTTTTTATAGCTAAATATTGCTATTCAAATTCGAATTGGAGAAAACCCACTTCCCCTAGTCATATACAAATCCTAATACTCTTCTTAATCCCCTCCGTTCAACACTCAATTTAAAACAACATCACCACAATTTCTTGACTGATTTCTCGGCATCCAAATTAACTTGAACCACAAACTTCGTGTCTTCCTCACGTCCGCGTTGTTCTTAGCTTCTCAAACTTGTCTTAACCCTTCGAAAACACCAACCAGAACTATAAATACCTAGTGTGAGGACTTGATGAAGCTGAAAAGAATTAGGGCGTGAACTGGTCACGTCTGAAATTGGGAAAAACAGGTGTCCAGGTTTTAATTTGCTAACTAGTCCAAAAAACTCGGACCGTGTCAACCATTAGTCCACCCGAAAAATCCACTTTAACCATAGGTCCAAAAACATAAAAATTACTTGACTACCCACTTGCCAAACCTGTGAATAAGAACACGGTATCTGTTCGTTCTTCCCATGTATTCTTCGTTCTTCTTGTCTTCCCGTTTTTTCTTCTTTGATCAAAAATCCACAGAACCACATCTTGATTATTTCAGTTTCACCACTCAAAACTAAAATCTAGGGCACGGTTTGCCAAAACCACCTAAAACTGAAATCTAGGACACGTTAGAGAAACTGAAATCCAAAACCACTTGAAACTGAAATCTAGGGCATAAAATCGAAAATCAAATTGAAGAAATCAAAAAGGGTGTGATGCAAAATACACTTGCGATTCAAAAAGGGTGAACTAAATGAGATTAGATAGCAGAAATAGTGTATGAAGTAAGTTTCCCTCTTCTCTAAAGAAATAAAAAAAACTCTCTTCCCCCTCATTTGTATATGTGGATGTGTCCCCTTTTATGAAATTGAATATCGACTGTTGAAACCAGAACAGAAGCAAAAATTAGTAAGGAAGCTTTAAAATTATTTATGTTTATACTTCTAATTTTATTATTTTGTTGATACTAATTTTTTCCTGTTTAAAACCCTAATTTATGCTTGAAGTATCAGTACAAGTCATTATGCACTGTTGGATTCTTAGAATATCGTTGTGTGTATGATCCATCAGTACATATTGACATATACCATGTAAAAACCTCTTTTATGATTGAATAAGCCTCAGCATATATTGATATGTATTGTTGGATACTTAGATTACATTTCTATTGGGTACATATAAATATGTACTATCATACAAAAGGAAAAAAATGTGTAAAAATAATATGTTCTAACATTACATATTGATATGTACTGATGGAAAAGTTGACTTCTAACATTACATATCCATCAGTACGTATCAAATATGTGTAGTTGGACAGGTTACAGTTAGATAGTACATATTAATATGTACTGGGTAGAAAGCTTGTTTATCAATATGTATTGTATAATGTGTATCTATAAGTTGTTTTTACCAAGTAAATATTAATGTGTACCCATTGTTTTGTATGATTCCAACAACGAAAGCAAAGAATATAACAAATAGAGTTATCGTGAAGAGAGTACAAGAATTTAACAAGCCAGTGACTCATGCCAACCCAATAAAAAAAAAGATCCCGCTTTCGATAGTGGTAGTAGGTTTTCTCCATCCTACAAAGAAAAGAAGAAGTTGAAGAAGTCGAAAGTTGATGAATAAGATATGGATAAGTAACTTACTTTATGTTGAAAGAATATTTGGATTTGGCATTACATTTTAGTTATTTTACTTTCTTTTTAGTTGTTGAACTGATAAAGAATTATTTCCTTGAATCAGGATGTTATTATGTTTATATATTTTGATGATTCTTACTAGCATTTTCATGTTTGTGTTCAGTTTTTTTTAGTTTTATAGAAAGGCAGTACTTATTTGACAGTACATATTAATATGTACTAAGCAATACATATGTACCACGACCACATATTGATATGTACTCATAATATATATTGATATGTACTAGTTAGTGCATATGTACAACACCAATTGATTCATATTCTGATGGTACATATTTATATGAAATGGGACAAACAAGTTTACACAAAATATTCTCAAGATTAATGCTACACCTCACAACCATGTTTACACAATATTTTAAAATCAAAAATAGAAAATCGCAATATGTATACACATGTACTGAAGAGAATAAGAATCGAAAGCCTAGTAGATATTGATATGTACTGGAAAAAACCAAATACAACCAAATATAGTTCAATTTCTTCAATCAAAACAATACATCTTTCATGGGATTTCAATGCTTCAAAGAGAACTCTGCAACTCATATTGGCCTCTTTTTCTCTTCTCATGTTAATGTTGAGACGTGTATACAATTGAGCGAACTATCCCTGATTGCCACGGGATATTTTCTTGCAGTAGCTTACACAAGTCTTGTTCTTTTACAGAATACTTCTTCTGATCGGAGAACAATGAGTTACCAAGAGCAAGTGTGATCTTCAAGTCCTTGTTTTCCATGCTTTTAAGAGAATCTAGCCTTGGTTCTGATGCATTTTTCTTTGTGGTTCCATTAGTGCTAAAACCAAAGTCAATAGAACAAGGTTGGCAGGTTCCAAACTGAGCCACATAATTGGAAATTTGATGTTGGTTCTGTGAAGTTGATTGAATTTGATTCATGAAAAGTATTGTTCTGGTTCATGTTCGATCCTGCCGCATTAGTCCACCACGGAAAGGATGAAGCACGGTTGTTGAACAACAAAGGAGAATTAGGATGAAGCTGATTAGACCTTGGATGATGCAAACTATGACACAATCTGTTCCATTTCCTCCTCAATTCCACCAAATCATCCTGCAATTTTTCGGAGATAAATATGGTAGCAAAATCGTCATTATAGTTAGACAAACATAGACAGATAGACCCTGTATGTATTTGAATCAATACATTCAAGTCCATTAGATTATTACCTTATGACGAGAATCGGCTCGATTAGGCTGCAACCAGTACGACAACTGGTTTGAGCCCTTGTCCATTTCTTTAGCATTAAAAGAACTAAGGAAAGACGGCGACGACTTCTGTTGTCCTGATTTAAAAACCCTGCATCTCTTTCAAAATTAGAGGTACATTCAGCGCAACAAGTGAGCTTTTCTTGTTCATCCATCGCAGTAAATGGTTTAGTTTCTTGCATCTGAGATTGGCTTTGTACAACACTCATCCTTGAACGAATACCAATGCAACAAACATGAAACACAATCAAACACATGAAAAAAACATTATCATCAAAAGGGTGATCACTTCAACTTAAGACTTATGAACTGGTTAAGTCCGGCCGGTTAAATCCTAAATCAACTGAAGACTTAAGAACTGAAGTTTAGGCACAAATTATTTCCACAAGAAACACTATTGTTGAAAGGAAGACACCATATAGAGATAGATATTCTAAAGTTTGAAAATAGTAGTACTAGTAAATGAAGACAAAATCAAAAATATGTTTGACATAAATGCAGTTTGGTCCCCTATGAACAAAAAACATAAAAATTTCAAAAGAAAAAAACAACAAAACAATAAAAAGAATTCTATCAAAATCATAATTCTATTCTCTGTCTCAGTTCTAAATTTAACATTTCGATCTAAATTGCAAGAAACATATACACATGTACTCAAAAGCCATTCCACATTATACGACATAGAAAAATAACTCAAAATAAACTGAAAATGAATGATAACGATGGGGCGCTGCCCCCTCGACCCCCTAAATCGTTAATGATAAAAACCGCCAGATACAAGTTTCTCCTTAGGCTGCAATACTAACAAATCTACTTGTCTTATTTTAATTGTACGTATGCTAGAAGTTTATGTTTATTACAAAAACATGATATTCTGGTATCATTTTCATAGCAAGGGTACAAGAAGAATCCATTCATCATGGACATTAACAAATTCATAACAAACTTTCTTAGACAAGTAGATTGACCAAGAAACCACGGCCCTGAATTTAAAGTGAAGCCAAAGGCAAACAAGTGATCCGGAGTGCAGAGTTCGGGAGCTTCGTCAACAAGAGCAGGAAGTAGATCAGCCAGCACATGAACATGGTCAATTTTCTACCACAGATATTCGACTGCCAAAGAAATTTCTCTTAATAATTTTTCTGGTTATTTTGACGAAGAAAAATAGTGTACCAGAGCAGCAAACTGTTTTAAAAAGAAAGATAAAGAGCGGTGGCAAAACCTCAATGTTCTTATTCACTGTACTGGTTTCTTAAATTTCAAACACCTATCTGTAGTTGGGCAGACATAACTGCATCTGGTACAAGCCATACAATTGTTGTCTTTGTTGCAAGATTGACAGTGCAACTAGCTACCTGTGGCTGCTCATACACATAATAAATAACGTAAAAAGAAAAAACTCATTAACATTATGTGCCATTGTCATGCACCGTAAAGATACCACGCTTCATATTTCCTTCGTCTAATCTTTCTATCAGTACACACATCAATCTAAATCAGATTATCTCAAATTAACATTACAATCAATCTTAATAACTTACTTGATTTTCTAGTATTCTCTTCACTTTACCAGCACATCCTCTGCAAGTCATTCCCTGCAACAACATACAAATTGAATTCCACGCTGAAATTGATACCCAAAGCGCTTGAAATAATTACTTACACCAACATCAAGAACAATAACTTCAGGAGACAAACAATGAAATTTCTTCAACTCCAGCAACAACTGATTTCGCTCCAATTTCACCTTCACTAGATCCACCACCATTACCCCCATCACCACCACCACCACCAATATTCCCATCACCACCACCACTGTAAGACGAGAATGAACTAGAAATACAAGCTAATCTAAAACTTCTTCTTAAATATCAACTTCGAATCAATTTTCCATAACAAGATGATAAAGAAAGCAATTCATTAAATCTCTGAATTTCACCACCATACTTAATAATCTTACTACTAGAAGAACTACTAAATCGTTAAGAGAGACTAAGAAATTGATTTAGTGATTTAGTTCGACATTATCAGTCAATATTACATCCTTACTAGCATCCGGGAGAATAGGAATATCAACAACATTAGCATTTGTGACTGATAGAGAAATTGCAGTTTGTGAACTACACATTTGGAACTAATATAATCGTAATTACCTGCATCATCTAGTTTCTTCTCATGATGATGATGGATCTTCCACCTTCACTGATAGAATCATTAGGAGGTGAGCACATCAAGATTCTTGTATGTATTATCAACTGTAAATTCATCGGGATCTGAATAGGATTCTTCTTCTTGGGTTGTTACGAAACCTCCTTGTTGGGATTGGAAAAAAAGAAGTGATCGATTCAGAAGGTTTTCTTGAGGATTAGAAACCTGCAATGCTAAAATCATGATTCAAGTAAATGGATCTACTTCCATCTCTAGAGGCAATGGAAACTTGTATGACAGCATTTTTCTTCCTGCAATGCTAAAATCATCTTTCAGCCATTTCACCTGAATGAAATGCAAAAGTAGAAATGATGAAACAAGTTTTCGTCAACCAAGAGCTCTCCCGTTGTTGGAGAAGCAAAAGTAGAGTTAGATCTAACTTATAAGGGTGTTTTAGGCTTTCAGAAAATACGTTTTATAACTTCCACACGTGTGATGGACCATGAGTTAAATTTTTAGGTCCTAAAACAAGTTTTTGGACTAGGGATTAAACCGGATTTTGGGGTAGGATTAGAGATTAAACGGGTCTCTAATATATGATTATCTAGTAATTCCTAGTTAATATTATGAGAAAGCAGCCCCGAGTAAAGAAGCTTGACTACTACGAATAAATCCAGGGGGCTCCAGTAATTTGTACTTCTCAGCAGTAAAATTAGTTTTATACCAGTTAATTCCTTGTTCATTCATTTGAGCACAACACATCATATCCATGGGAAAAACGGTTTAGTCCAAATACACTTCAAAATAGACGGTTTAGTTCTGACCGGGTTAACAAGGTATAGATTAGTCCTTTATTTATTTGAAATATGGAAAGTACACAAATAACCTTCCTAATTTACAATTTAATCCAAATATTTACAGTTTAGTCCAAAATGACTCATGATGATGTCATCAATTTAAATAATATAAAAAATATTAAAAAATAATTTATCTTTCAAATCGCTAATCTAAAATTCGTCAACTTTATATATTTGAAAAAAAAATTCCGAGATCTACAAAAAGAGTATCCGTATGACTATACACTTTTTATTTTTTAAAACTTTAATTTTCTCTTCGTGGTTATCTCATGTGTACAAAAAGGTACACAAGCACAAAACTTTTATAAGATTATGCAGTCATTTTATTACATGTGCACCACTTTGTACACCCCTGTAAAAATGCATGAAACCAATTATTCATAACCACACACTCAGACCTACTTTTTCATGAGAATTACAATGGTGCACCAATAAGTATACACCTGCAAAACATGCATAAAAACCGCTCATTCATAACCATACAAACCTACTTTCTCATAGGAATTATATTGGTGCACCAATATGTACATACCTACAAAACATGCATTAAATCGATTATTCATACCCACACGCAATCCTATTTTCATGGAAAATACACTGGTGAACCAATATGTACACCCTGCAAAACATGCATTAACTCGGTCATTCATACGCACACGGACCTATTTTTCATGTAAAATACACCGGTTCACCAATATGTACACCCCTACAAAACATGCATAAAACCAATCATTCATAACCATATACAAACCTAATTTTTTATGGGAATTGCACAAGTGCACCAATATATACACACCTACAAAAAATGCATTAAGTCGATCATTCATATATACACAGAGATATATTTTTCTTGAAAAATACACTGGTGCACCAATATGTACACCCCTGCAAAATATGCACAAAACCGATCATTATAACCACATATAAAATATTTTTTATGGGAATTACACAGGTGCACCAATATATGTACACAACTACAAAATATTTATTTTCATGGAAAATACACCGGTGCACCAATATGTACACCCCTACAAAACATGGAACAAATCAACCATATTCACCTCAGATGGATTTGAACCATCAACCTCCGCAAACCTTGTGATAGGCTTGGGCGCTCTACCATTTTGAACTTATAAGTCCATAAATTTAAGATTGAGTTTATTACAGTCATTGAAGAATAAATGTAAGATTCGAATCAGGTAGAAAACCCAATCTAAATCATTTTAGAAATGATTAGATGGGTAATCTAATCTAAATCATACTACATACTCATACTGACGAAGCAGTCCATATATCCTTGAGATATCACACAGGTGTACAATTATGTGCACACCTATAGAAATCTAACAATCAAAAATCCATGCCCACACATAACAGACCACATATCCATGAGATATCACAGAGGTGTACAACTATGTACACCCCTACAACAATCTAACAAATCGAACATCCATGCCACAAAACAGTCCATATATTCATGAGATAGCATACTGGTGTACAACTATGTACACACCTAAAACAAATATAATAGAAGAATATGCATGCCCACAAAGCAGTCCATATATCGATGAGATATCACACAGGTGTACAACTATATACACTCATACGAAAATTAAAAAAAAAACATGCGTATTTATAAATCAGTCCATATATCCTAGAGATATCACAAAGGTGTACAAATATGTACACTCCTATAACAAATCTAAGAAGAACAACATCCATACCCAGATAGCAGGCTAATATATCCCTAAATAACATACTGGTGTACAAAAATTTAAGAAAATTCAATATCCATACCCATAAATAGACCATATATCCCTGAGATAACTTAAAATAAAATAATAAAATAAAAATAAATCAAAGTTCAATGAATATTAAAAACCTAAAACAACAAAATAAAAAACGTAAAAGAGTAATCAAAAGATCGAATAAAATCAAAGATTAAACATAAAAGAGTAATCAAAAGATCGAAAAAAATCAAAGATTAAACATATATTTTCAACCTATTGTAAACAAATCAGACATCCAAAAATCGAAAAAAATAAAATAGAAAACAAAAACAAATAATAAATATAAGAAGAATCAGTAGAAAGATTATTATCAAGATCATACGATTTAATAGAAAGTTCACGATCAAGAAATACATAACCTCGATGTTGATTTGGTGTCCACCATAATCGAATCAAATTACTTCGTTTAATCCATGTTTTTGATGAAGAAGCAAATCCAAATGCGAAAATCTCATTCGCCCTTTCTCTCTCCTCAAAAATCTCAGATCTGAAATTATACTCTCTCTCTCTCTCTCTCTTTTAGTATATAGGGAGGATATTTAGGATAATATGGAAAATATGATTTTCTGGATCAGAAGGATTTTGGACTAACTCGTCCAAATTTTAGACTAAACTGTCTATACGGGAGAATTTTGGACTAACCAATATTATACTTGGGATAACAGGACTAAATTATCCAAAGCCCAATATATTTGGGATTAAACATTAATTCCCACGTAATAAATTAGACAACCTAGCATAAGTATGCACTCTTTTGGTCCTAAACTCTCTTCTGATGCCTTGGAACTTGATTCCAACAAACGGAACAAAGAAGACATAAAATGTAAATTCATTGATATTACTGAAAATAACAACACACATAAAAAACAACTAGACATTCATTCTGGAGGGTTTGGTTCCGTAAAATTAGAATAGATTAAAAGAGAAAAGGGATGGTCGTAGCACCCAGTGCCCATGTCCCAATTGCTAGAGGCTGGCTTAGCTAAGGCTAGATCCGGGATCCCCTAATCTATTTTAGTTGAAAGATATTACTGAAAACATTTAAAAGACCCAACACTTGATATTATTGAAAATATTTAAAAGACCCAGCACTTATAAAATAGGAAACAAACTAAAAAAAGATCGAAACTTCTAAAACATTCACCTAAATAGAACTCTTATTAGACTTCAAAGGTAATTTTACCATAATAGAACTAAGCATCTTTTGCATTATCATTGAAGTTTGCAGCAACAGTCATATTACGAGCCAGTACTTGAATAAGCATATTTGCTGAAAACTTGCACTATTATCAGTCATCTGTTGTACTTGGTATTTGCATTTCTTGATTTTATCGTCCTTGGTTGCAAGGAGAGCGAATAACTCCTCGTCAGAAAGTCTACGGTTACGACATCTTTTCCAGAACTTCGTCATATATTTGATGCAGATCGGAAACGTGAAAAGGTGATAATAATTGCAACGGAATAGAATTATTGAAAAGTAACTGGTAGAATGGGTAGAAATCGATAGAAATTAGTTGATCTTCAAAGAGATATCTTAAAATCTATGAGGTTATATAGACTTCGTTAATTCACTACGAATAACGACTATAAATATGAAATTAATATTCAGACTTTGGGGTAAACCCAACTATGAAAAAAAATCAAAATCAATAAACTCAACAAGTTTAATGAAAATAAAATAATTTTAATTAATCAAAAACTCACCATAATTTTTGTTTTTGGAGCTCCTTATATAGATAACTCCTACTAAACAAACCCTAAACTTATCAAAAACATATAAACTTGTTTCCCAAGGTATCTACTACCTTTAGACAACTTTTCTAACTTATTAAAACTCTTAAAATAAACGTCTAGACTCTTCCAATATTACCCTAAATAATAAATCCGAAAATAAATTATTTTTCTACTAAAAATAGCATTAATAAAATAGAAATAATAATAACAATAAAATAATAGATTTATTTTCCATAAATCTTCCTCCATCAATATGAGCTATACCTTCCATCAATATGAATCTTCTCCAACACCGGAGACGGAGAGAGATTTATTTTCATTAATTATGATGGAAGGCATACCCAATGTAGTTAATCTCGGATCTTGGTCTCGTGGCGGCCGGGACCTTGACAACTTGATAACGATATCTCTGGGAGATTATCGGTGAAATCTCAGAATAAACTTCCAAATCTTATATCCCCTTTTTCCACAGAGAAATCTCCAACTTTAAACTAATTCAGCACCACATTACACTAATTAACAGCATATCAACTACTCATGGTTCGCACAATAACTCAATTAAACTAATTCTACTTCAATTTTCTAACCTAACAAGTGCTCACACAGTAAAATCACATCAATCAACAACAAAAACGAAGTAAAATCAAGAGGCGTTGGGAGTCCAAACCTTTTGAAACAACTGCAAAAGTTGATCTCCATAAGTAGAACCTTTAAAACTCATCAAATGAATAACTATCCCAAAGAAATGTAAATAAACAACAAGAGCAATCCCATGAGCAGTAGCAGCAATAGAATCTAACTCTGGTTCTAATTGGTTTACTCGACCCCAACTCTGAATCAATCCAACAACACTGGTATCACCAGCTCCTCAAACTTATGTCAACTGGCCAAAACTTGCTCAAAACCACCATAACTCTTGCATCTTCCTTGTTCAGGCAATTTTGCAAACACCCGATGTGCACTCTGTTGCGATTCAACCATGGAATTGCTGGTGATTTTTAACGCCACTGTATCTCTTTCCCTGCGTTCGACAACAACCCATAATCATAAATCACAAAATCAACACCAAAAAGAAACCAAAAGAGAAGAATAGTTACCTGGAAGATTTGTGATTGTAGCTTTAATTGGCTAAGCATAAGAAACCGATGTTTAAATCAGAAACCCATTTCTGTCTGTACCTTCTTCAAATTGAAAAATTAAATTCAAAACAAATTCACCTTATTCTATTGCCTGTACGGCTGTACCTTCAAATTGAAAATAAATCAAAAACTCATTCCCGCCTGTACCGTCAAATCTTTTAATTTATCAGAAACCCATTCTCAAAAACTTCCCAAGCAGCACCGTAAATTGTTATAAGATGGAGAGAATCAATCAAGAGATAAAGAGGTTTTTGGACCGTTGGATTCGTCAATCAATCTGAAATCGTTAGATTAGAATAGTAAATACCCGTTTTACCATAGATTCGGTGATACGTCATGGCCGAGATACGGACGATTCGACCGATATTCACGTTCAAATCTCGGTCAGCGAAACCTCGGATATCGTCAAGGTATTCTATCGATACCGCAAAAAGCGGCGATATTTCGGCCGTAACGGCCGAGATTGACTACATTGGGCATACCTCATATTGATGGATGATGGAGGGGGATTTATGGAAAATAAATCTATTATTTTATTTTTATTATTATTTGTATTTTATTAATGTCATTTTTAGTAGAAAAATAATTAATTCTCGGATTTATTATTTAGAGTAATTTTGGAAAAACTAGAAATTTATTTTAAGAGTTTTAATAAGTTAGGAAAGTTGTCTAAAGGTAGTAGATACCTTGGGAAACAAGTTTAAATATTTTTGATAAGTTTAGGGTTTGTTTAGTAGGAGTTATCTATATAAGGAGATCCAAAAACGAAAATTAGGGGGAGTTTTTGATTAATTAAATTTTTTTTATTTTCATTAAACTTATTGAGTTTATTGATTTTGATTTTTGTTCATAGTTGGGTTTACCCCGAAGTCTGAATACAAATCTCATATTTATAGTCGTTATTCGTAGTGAATTAACGAAGTCTAGATAACCCCGTAGATTTTAGGATATCTCTTTAAAGATCAACTAATTTCTATCGATTTATACCTTTCTACCGGTTACTTTTCAATAATTTTATTCCGTTGTGGTTATTATCATCTTTACACGCTTCCGATCTGCATAAAAAACCCTCTTTGATATGCGAGTGAGTATCCTGAAACGTTTGTATTTTGGCGGCTTGCACTCCCAAAACTTTTTTCTAAAGGAAGAACAAAAAATATCTAGAAGGGACAACAACAAAAAATATTGTTTAGATAGTTTTTTTTTTTTTTTTTGATCGGACAAAGGGAAGATTCATTGAAAAGAGGAGGTACTTAAGGGGGGTACCTCAACCCAATGATTACAAAAGCCACAAAAGGACACCGAAAAGAAAACACACAAAATCAAGGGAGCCGAAAAAGAGAGTCCGAAAGAGCAATAACCAAATTTGCGTTTAATCCTAACATTTTAGTTTTGGAAGTGGCCCAAAAGAAGGCTTGAATTTTAATATTTCTAATGATACCTTCCAAACTTTTTCTTTTGTCTTCGAAGACTCTTGCATTACGCTCCTTCCATATACACCACCAAATAGCAACCGGAATATTGTTCCAAATACGGCTAAGACGATCATCTCCCCAATTAAACCTTCAATATTTGACATTACTAGAGACATTGGAAGTGTGGGTCCAATTGCTTCTGACGCCTTCTTTGAAGTAGTTGAAACGCTCGAGA
Organism: Papaver californicum; assembly: GCA_023531435.1. Lineage (NCBI taxonomy): Eukaryota > Viridiplantae > Streptophyta > Magnoliopsida > Ranunculales > Papaveraceae > Papaver > Papaver californicum. The sequence continues at coordinate 648,559 of JAJJMC010007171.1, read as the reverse complement.
ACCCCACAATGATTGTATTTGACTTGTTTGCAATTGTTAGATCTGCTGCGAACCGCTTCTGAAATTTAAAATCAGAACTATAGTAAAATACATGCATAACCTATAATTTCTAAATAAGAATACCAATTACTTTACCTTAAATTTCTCCGAAGAAAAATGGTCACACAACCATAACCAGTTCTCTGGTGAGAAGTTCTCGAATGGAATCGAGCGAGCTTCTTCAATGGTTTTAAACTTTTTGAAGTGTGCTGACATTTTAGTTTTGTAGTTGCTATATCTTTTAGCCATACAATCGTTTAGGTATTTTTTTAATAGAAGGCCGCGTAATGTCCAGTTCGAACTTGTTCTACAATAACATAATAATGTTTGACAAATGGATCAAAATTAATCTCAAAATTATCAACAACAACAAAAGAAAATAAAATCTCAAAAATGCATCTTTGGAAGAGTTCTGTCTACATTGACACGTTCATCCATGACGCATATTGCATTGGAGCAAAGGCACGCACAATTATGCCGCATTCAGTAGATAATTTGCATATGTTTGTGGAGATTGGTTCCCCTGCTACATCTGAGAATTTGATAGACAATTTTCCATGATGGGTCATCCAATCATCCAGCTCTATGCCGTGTGACCGTCCACGGACATTTCATTTACCCAATGCAGATCCTGCAATTAAAAAAACAACAAAATAATGAATATATGTTGAAATGGTTGCTGACATCTCAAAAAGAAAGACATCTCGGTATCAATAGTAATCGTTTGTCGAAATGATAAACACTGACATAACACACTAATGCAGGCAAAAAAAAAGGATAATGAATTTTAAAAATAGTAAACTAAACCAGCATCATTTGGAGCATCCAAACGTTTCAAACGCTGAACATTAAGAAGTGTGTAACCTAAATATTAAGAAGAAAAACAAGATCATAACAATTAACAACACATAAAACATATATATCCAAAGATGAGAATCAAATGCAAAGAAACAGTCAATGTAGAAGTTACGCAATCATACACACTTAACTACTCTATTCCAACTTATGCTTTTATTTTGTTCTGATACATGCATTTCTATTAAGCTGCAAGAATTACACAACTCAAATTTGTAACAACACATACTTCCAAAATCACTCCACAATCAGTGAAGTAAGTACAAGAAATGGCATATGAAAAAAATAAATCATTTTAACTTCTTTTTCTAGATTCTGGATGCATCCCATGATTTTGGCTATCCAACCGGATTTAAAAACAAGTTTTTCAAGCACTGTTTTTTTCTACTATATGTTCACAACCTTAAAGACCTTTCCCACAAAGACCAACAAAACCAAAACTACAAATACTATTTTAAAATCAATTTTAAACACATATTTCACATCAACCACAAGATACACCAAAATTAAATAATTACTAACAGCATAAACAATTAAAATCAATCAAAAATACCTAAATCCACACATCTTAACTCTAAATAAGCAAAAACCGATAAAATTGATGTAACCCTAATTTGAAAAATTGTTTTCAGTGAAAGAATTAATCATAATTCTAAGATGTGATACCTTCTATCCGAGATGATGTATTGAAATTTTGTGAGCAAATATGAATGATAATACGGCTCCACTTATAAGGTTTAAGGAGAAGATTCAGCGGGAAAAAAATAAAAAAGGAAATCCTTAACCAAAAAAGCTTGTTGATTTGGAATTCCTAATTTACTTATAAATCACGTGTTCTAGTTTCTATAGAATTCGTATTTACATGGAACTAAACTTTTGTTTTACTTTGGGAAGATAGGTAACTCAAAATTAGCGCATATATATAAACTATACATTAGAACTATATGTAATAAAAAAACAAATTATATTACACAAGTTTGAGTCTAGTAATCGAAGCGTTTGCGTGCTACCTTTATCTCTGGCAACACTTGACTTGATTTTACACGTAAGTAGAGGTATAATAAATGTGTCATGCTAGCACGTTTATGGCACATCACAACACGTTAAAATTTAATCATGATACAACACACTAGGTTAGTGTGTTGTGTCCGACTAATAGGCATATCGACAGTATAACATGCAGCCAGGGCCGATCTTACATTTTTTTGGCCTAAAGCAAAAAAATAAATATTGTGGCTGTTTAGGCCAAAAAATCTTTTCGACTAAACAACCAATCAAATTCTCACATATCAATTAAAAGTTGAAATTGAGTAACAGCCAAACATCTTTGTATTGATTTTATAAAATCATTTCTGTACGATGCATATGATCACCCAAATTTAACATTTTTGATCTATGATCTTCACATAT
>JAJJMC010007171.1:606514-646245 GCA_023531435.1 Papaver californicum | reverse complement strand
TCTTCTTCCACGTGTCATGCTTCTTTTATTTACTAAAAATTTGCCCCATTCTTCTCTTTTTTACAAAATCATCTAGCGGTTGATCCAAGATTTTGAAAAATGGAGAAGAACTTATTTTAACTTTTTTCAGTTTCTTTTTTATTTGGTTGCTTCCTATCTCGATCTTCTTCCACGTGTCATGCTTCTTTTATTTACTAACAGTGGCCTTTTATTAACAAAAAGAAACTATATATAACAGAAATTACATTAACATTGTTAAATATTTTTTTTGATCGAACGAAGGGAAGATTCATTGAAACAAGGAGGTACTTAAGGGGGTACCTTAACCCAATAAATACAAAAGGCACAAAAAAACACCGAAAAAAAAAAAACACACAAATTAAACAAAAAAACATTTAATTATAATCGGCTGAAAGTCGATTCTCTTCATAACCTTATTACCTTAGCATTTGAAATTGAATTACTACTGGAGTTTACATATTAATATACAACAAATTAAACAAATTAAGATAAATCGATCATCGATGATTCAATGAAGGATAGGAAACCCAATTGATTAAGTTAAAGAAGAAAAACGATCGATTGACAATTGAATCAATTGTATTAAAAAACAATCATACATATGTGCATAAGTTTATCTGTTTATGAACCCTAGAAGTATAAAGATTTTGTTGATTTGTATTTTGGTTCTCTCACTGTCTGGGCTAGATTTTTTCCCGCTGGATCTTCTCCTTAAACCTTATAAATGGAGCTGTATCATTATCCAGATTTGCTCACAAAATTTCAATACATCATCTCGGATAGAAGGTATCGTATCTTAGAATTATGATTAATTCTTTCTCTGAAAACAATTTCTCAAATTAGGGTTACATCAATTTTATCCGTTTTTTCTTATTTAAAGTTCAGATGTGTGGATTTAGGTATTTTTTATTGATTTTAATTGTTTATGATGTTAGTAATCATTCAATTTTGGTGTTTTTATCGTTCCATGATAGAATTAAGATGTTATTTCATAGATGCTGAATTTGTTCCATTAAGTAGTTTGTTGAGTATGAACATGAAGATGGATTTCCTTTTAATTGCTTGTAAATAACGGTCCAGATTAAGGCATTAGTAAAAGGCTACCTTAGTGATATTTACGTTTCTTAGTTAAAATTAGTTACAAGGTTGTACAGATTTATAGATCCTAACATCAATATATGGGGATTTACACTAATGCTTTAACACTCCTAACATCAATATCATTTATGTTAGCAGGTTTTATGTTGTGCTAATAACTGGTTACTTCCCTTTTCTGGTTCTGCTGGTTCTTTTTTCTCTGACTTGACTTGAGACATCTAGTGATATCTGTTTGATATTTTGAGAACATGTTCTGTTCTACTTAGTCTCTTTACGAGGAACATTTGCAAAATTACACTTTTAAGTTTGTTATATATGTAGATTGTTCTTGGGGATGGTAACCATGTTCTGGTAACTTTTGCTTTATAGTGTACATGAGATTGAAATGGGAATGAACATATACATTCAGAGAAGCCTCAACTTAATTTGTGTTCTAGTGGAATCCGATTCAACATTACTTTTCAGTCTTTCTTGTCGATTGATTGTGACGTCTGTATGGTTGTAATAATCCCATCATATTTTCATTTATTCCAACTGAATATGCATGTATTATTTTTTGGGTTCTTATATTCTGGATTTTATGTTAATATCTAGGTTACGCATATCCTGCTATCCCTATGGATTATTTGGATGCTTCAAACATGGGTATGGAAAACTACTCCTAAAAACTTACGGTTAATTTTCGGTGTACTATCACTATCACTGCTGGATATTTACTGTTTTTTGTTGATTTTACAATAGGATTACGATTAAAAAGTTCCATTGTCCGTGGAAAACTATGCAGAATACGACTAGAGGAATGGGTAGATTAAAATGGGAGGATACATATTATCATTGATGAACTGTCAGGTGAACCATTAAGTAAACATAGATATTTTTTTACCGGTGAATGTGATACTATTGTCCATGCCTTCGCTCATTTACGATATAAGTCTTGGACAAAAATTCCTGCCCAAGACAGAAAGGCCTTAATTGAACAACTTAAGGTATTCATAAATTTTTTAAATGCAATTTTCTTATATGGTCTTTTATTTTTTCATGATTGATGTTGTTTGAAATAATTTATTTCACAACTCTTCTTTGTTATGATATTGTAAGATAACTTCATATTGGACACTACACGACCATCTGTTAAAAAAATTCTGAATTATTGTATGGCAAAGTGATATACCAGTTTTAGGACTGAAATGTTGATGCATTTTAGAAAGTATGCAACCATTGAAGAAGCACGTGGGAATCCTTTTGGGAACATTTCGCCGAAAAATTAGTCAAGTTTGTGTGACTTGTTTGATATGGAGAATATTAAGGTGAAGTAATTGGTTATTGTATTCTAAAAAAATATAGGCGATGTATGTAATTTAATCCTCTTGCAGATACTAACTTTAATACTCTTCTTAAATTTCAGAATCGACGTGATCGTCATGAAAATTTTAAGGCCTCGAGGGAATACATTGCCAGGTTCAAGCGACGGCAAAGGCTTCAAGGGGATATGTTGCTAGTTTTATACAAAGAAGCAAATGAAAGAAATTAAAGAAGCCAACACAAATTTGAGGCAGAATGCACTCAGCCATATATTGGTTCTTGATCCAGTTGTTGCTCCAACAATTGAAGATCCAGAAGCTGCTTATTGCTTAGTTTTACGATAGTCTATTTTTTTTATTATAAGTAGTGTTTTCTTAAAGTTACATAAGTATTAGTTTTTTTAATTATTTTAGAAGTAATGTCTTTTAAATAGTTTAATTACCACACGTGAGTGCAATTACTACTTAAGTTATTGATCTGATATTTTATTTAAATTATTTTTATTTCTGATATTATTATTATATTTTATGTGATAATGTAAAAAAGAATTGGTCGGTTTATCACGATTTTCTTTAATCATCAAGAAAAAGAATCCATTGGCAACGAGACCATAATATTTGTCACTGACTATACTAAAGACAAATATGATTGATTTCAAAAATAATTTTAAAAACGAGTGTACTAGCCTCTAAATAAAATTAAAAACAATTTTTTTTATCGCTTAAAAAAATATATTTGGATACAAAAAGAATTCGTTTGCCTTTTTTTTCATCAAAGGCAAACATGTGGTCTCAAAATTTATTTGCAGCAAAAAAACTTTGTCTGTTAAATCTGTTTTCACGAACAAATATTGTAGTTTCTAAAATGATTTATTCTGAGATAAATTTCTTTGTTCACAAAATAATTTTTTAATACTAAATATATTTGTCTCCGAAGGATAATTTTTAAGACGATATATTTTATCCCTAAAAAAATCTATTACGAGACAAGAAAAAATTATCCCTAAAAATGTTTATTACGAGACAAAAGAATATTTGTCTGTAAAATTTTATTTCAACAACAAATATATTAGACTCCAAAAAAGCAACTTACTTGGAGACTAATTTTCTTTGTCTACAAAACTCATTTTCAATGGCTGAAATATCTATCTCAAAAGCTGTTTTCAAAGACAATGATAGTTATCACTGAAAGATCTTTTTGGGGACGAGAATACTTGTTGGTAAAGTATGAATTAAAGGTAAAGTATTTTGTCGCCGGAACATATTATTGAGACAAATATAAATTGTTATTAAAATATTTAATGAGAAGAAAAAATTATCGCTGAAAAGAATTTTAATGAGATACTTTATCGAAATTAATTTATAACTTTGAAGACAATCTACAATAGTCGCTGAAAGATATATATTACGACAAAAAATTTGTTGTCATCAAAATAATTTCCTTTGACCATCAAAAGTTCCACGACGACATTTAGGCGACAGTTTTTTCTTTGTTCCAAATTTTATTTGGCAACTAAATAAGGTGATTTGGTGACAAAAATATCTAACCCTAAAAGTGATTTTTGTTGCAGTGTAAGCATCTTAATGAACTCTCAGAGTTGCATCCATGCACTCATTACAGCTACTCCACCATCTCAACCATGCATATGCACCAGAATTTATGACCCCCCATATCCGGACATCATATGAGTCTTATGGAATAACATCACTCAACTTTTCCAACCATCACATTTACCTTGGCTTCTATTGGATTATTTTAACGAAGTCACAACATATGTGGGAAAAAAAAAGGAAGGCCTGTGACATTTTCCCAATCAGCTTTTTCCAAATATGATTGATAAAGTTGGCTTGATTGATCTAGGGTTTCAGGGAAACCTGTATACTTGGAAAAATCACTAACAAGGCACCAATTTTATCATGTAAAGACTAGACATAGCTCTTGCAAACCAAAGATGGAGAATTACCGACCCTCATACAATGGATACACATTTACCTTGCATTGCTTCAGGTCATGCACCCATGCTACTAAGATCCAAGAAATTGAACTGGAAGGCCTCAAAAAATTACAAATTAAAACACTTTTGGTTATATCATCCACACACTCAACAGTTAGTGAATGGTGCACGGAGAAGAGTCTCTGATGATGAGTCCATAACCGACTTCCAGGTCAAGTTCATCATAATTATTAAAGTTTTAATTCAATGGAATTTAGCTACCTTTGGACACCTTCCTACCATGATCAAGACATCCACAACTCATATAAAAAATGTACAACACCAATGTGCAACACAGACTGGACCGGCTATGCTCTACTGGATACAAAAGGAAAAAGATATTCGACTCTACCATTTAATATAACTACAAAGCCACACAACTTACTGGTAGCAACGAGTAAGAATTCAATGGATACAATCTGGGTACGGAACACGATACCACCACTATCCATCGAAGTTGCAACAACATAAAGCAATTGAAGGACCAAAACAACGAGTAGGTTTTAAAAAAAAGGTAGGATCATCACCTTCATGTTAGAACATTTCTTTAATCAATACATGGAACCCCGGGCCATCTTAGATGAACAAATTATCTCTATGGTCACTCCAATTTTAACCCAGAGACAATGTAATTCTCCTACCCAAGAATTAACACTAAAGGAATCAAAGAGGCACTATTCTCGGTTGGTTCAGAGCGCGCTCCAGGACCAGACGGTTTTACAATTGAGTTTTTCGAGCTGATCGCAATGCTCCAAGAATTCTTTGATATCTTAACATACATATTTTGATGGCCATACCAACTTCACTCTTATACCTAAAGGTGACTACCCAACAACCCTTGCACAATTAAAACCCATTATATTGGTGCAATGTTACATACAAAATCATTGCAAAAATCTTCGTAAACCATTAAGACCTTTACTTTACTTCATTATAAGCCCCTTACCAAAGCGCCTTTGTACCTCAACGATCAATCTATGATAATGTCATAATTGCGGGCGAATTGTTTAATTACATAACAACTACTCCTGCAACCAAATAACTAAGAATCACTCACAAACTAAATATTCAGAAAGCTTGCCAACTTGGATTGGGGTTTCATAAGACGATCACTTACAAATTTTGGATTTCCTAAGAAGTTTATAGAATATATAATGGTATATATTCCCAAGGTGACCTACTCTATAAAAATCAACGACACACCACATGATCATATTTCGCATAATAAGGGAATCATACAAGGAGATAAACTTTCAGGAAATCTAACTCAAATTGAACACCAAAATCTCATCAAAGGACTAACAATTTCGAGGAAGGCACCCCAGTACTCCACTTAATGTATGTTAATGATCTCCTGATAACGTTAAAAGCCTCTATCCAAAGTTGCAACCAACTCCAACAATTCTTCACTCCTACTCTACTTCAGCGGCTTATATCATAAATACAAACAAATCAAAACGAGTCCAATGAACTGGAAAGGCCAGAAATGAGTTGATAGAATTAAAGTTAACAAATCTCACATCTCTTCGAGAACCAAAGATTGATAAAACATCATGAAAAGCGTTTCATTTTTAAAATTTTCAATAATCGCCCATCACCCACGATTGTCGCAACCATCGATTGACAAGATACAACAAATTTTTAACATGCCGGCTGCGATGTCTCCACCTATATAACTGGGGTTTCACTTCAAGGATGGGAGATCCTCGGCGCATATGTGTGTACCCATGCTTGAAAGGCTAGATGCCTAAGCAAAAGGATGGAAAACTAAATTCCTCAATCCTACAAGAAGGTAGTCCTTATAAATATCTCTTTCATACCTATATCTAACCATCTAATGCTAACACAACTTCTCCCTGCACATGTACATCATAAGATCGATCAGATAACCAAGAATACTTTTTTGGGACGATTAGGAAATTGTATCCCATGGGATGGGATAAGTTGACCGAGAAAAAAACGCAAGGGAGATAGGAATCAAGAAAAGTGCAGATCATATTAAAGCACTCTTCCTGAAAAAGAGCCCGACAAATCCGCAATCAACCAGACTCGATCTGGACCACCATGTGTAGAGAAAGTACCTAAACAATAAAACTACCTTTTAGACAACCCAACTTACCCTATATAAATAACCGCAATCGCACGGTGTCTAACTAGTAGACAACGGCAAGTACGGGTTGAACCCACAGGGAGCGGGAAAATACTGCAATCAATATCTCAATTAAACTAATCAGAAATAATATTTTTGGATTTTTAGAATTATGAATGAAATAATAAAACAAACTAAACTAATAAAAATAAATCAAATAGGAAAAAAAATAACCAGGGTTTTCAGTAATCAGGGTTTTCATCTATTGTTTGTTCTATCGACATCACCTATTATATGTATTAGAGTCGCAAATATCACTGGGACACCCTAAGCATGGCGCATCAAAAGCTCTAAGTCTCAGCATACGCCATCTAATTGCGTTAACGAGAAAATAATAAGAAACTAATTATAGGTTCACAAATAATATCTGGCTCTTCTAAGCATACCCAATCTAAGGATTTAACCCAAGCATGAAATATCAAATAAGTAGACAAACATATTTGTTATCCTATTAATTCTGCGCATAGGTTACTGTATTGTACAGAACCGGTGAAGCAACAACTAATTTTCCATTAAATCAATAAATCAAAATCATGGAATTAATCTATTCAAATCATAATAGTATGTATCAAATAAATCGATTTAATTGATGTAAACTTTAAGTGGTTTCAACATTAAACCCTAGCTACAAAATTAATTAACAAGACATGGAGATGGGTTTCTCAAAACCCATAAAATTAATTAAGAAAAAGTAAAGAGAAAGAATTAAACCAAAATAGGCGTCTTCTTCCCTTCCAGCCGTCCTCTTCAATCTGTCTCGTCTCTTCTCTGTACCGCCTCCCAAAACTGTACAGGAGAAAGTCTCTCCAAAATCAGAACCTCACTCTAACCAAACTAAAAAGAAAAACCTCAAAAAAAGTCTTCAGTCGTTTTTTTCTTGTCTTTCCTTTTATACTTCTCCAGCGTCTAGGTATAGCTCTTCCTATCTAGCATCTTTCTTCCTTGACTTCTTCTTTTTACTTTTTCACGTGCTCACCCCAATCTATACTCTTATTTCTCACTTCCATCTCACGTCACTTTCTTATCCCTCAATCAAAAGCCAAAAACAATCACATGGGCTTGTCCTCTCTGTTGCCTACTCTCTGCCGTACCTTTTAGTTCTTTTCACTTTAATTAGCCTAGACCTAGGTATTTCTTCCACCTATTAACCTCTTCACGTGGTAGTCCTTCTCATCATTACTCCTCTTCATGCTCTACCGTCCATCCTACTCCAAGAGAAGTCACATAACCTACTTCCATACTCCTAATCACCGATCCCACGTATTCTTTCTTCACTTGCCACCAAATTCAAACAAACTCAATACCACTTTTACCACCTGACACCATCTCTTCAATTTTCCCCAAACTACTAGCCACTACGCTCCTACCTTTTAAATCCAAGCCAGCACCGAACAGTACTCCATAGCATGTCTCTAGCCTATACAATACTTCTCTGCCTACTCCTTACTTCTCTGCCCCTATCTCTTAGCCTTCCTTTGCCTCGTCACCTCCACCAACTAATCAGTTCCCTGTACGCCCAAAAAGCTCTCTTGCTTTTATATCAAACAGCTCACAAAACCACCGAACAGAAAATTACTAACTTCTTTGTTTCCAACAAATCAAGCATACCAATTTCCTTTCCGTGACAATATATAAATGGTGTTAGCTTAACACGACCCGATTTAATCTTCGATGGTATGAGTAGCAATTGGCGATATTTGTCGCAAACACTATTTTCGCTCTTGTTAAACTAAATTATTTGTAACATCGGATTTATGCTTACCTCCTATAAAAACAATTAAAAATACATTATTAATACAATTCAAGTATTAGAAAATATAAATTAAGCGGTAAATATATATAAATTATGCCCGTATCACCAACCTCCCCCGGCCTTGGAAATCCCCATATGGATATAAGACACATCCCTAATATCCACCATTACACCCCATATCGTATACCGTATTGGGGAATGGTAATAACACTCCGACTACCTTCAATTGGATCCTAGATCACCCCCCACCCCCCTAAACCAAAACCAATGCCATAACCTTCCCTCGGTAACTGACCTCATTGATCCACTTACCAATTCGTGGATCCCTTACCAACTAGCACAACTTCCACCACTGGTGATGTCCAGAGTTATAAACATCCATCCTCCTTAAGATGGTTCTCCAGATAAAATCGTTTGTCTATTCACCAAATCAGGAAAGTACACTGCGAGTTCAGGATATCGCATATTAAGCCGGCAACCTCCACAAGCACCTCTACATAACAATTAACCCTCACCGAATACCTATAGACATTACTTTTTCCACCAAAAATACAAATATTCTTGTGGAAAACATTAAATAAAGGATTACCTAACTTCACCACCCTACACAGAATTCAGCTCAACACTATAAACCTATGCCTGATGCGTAAGTTACACTCATAAATATTGGAGCATATCCTTCTCAAATGCCAGGTTGATATATCAATATGAAATCTTCTCATAAATCATCATGACACTGACCCAATGTTTCACCACCATAGTACACCACCATCCACCAACTACTACATATTAATCTACCTACATTTTTATAATATCATTTTGTTTCCTCATCTAGGCGTTATAGCTGGCTCGCAATGAATTGTTATAGAAAAGAAAATCACAAGACCCGGCTGACATCGTCAAAGTGGCAGCACACCTACACCTGGAATTCACCTAGGTAAATTCAACCCTACCACCGTATTTACCGGGCATGCCACCCATGGTTCGCAGTACCTCTAATCAGCGAACAACTAAAACCATTGAAGTTGGATGGACCCCGCCAAATCCACACTGGATAAAGATCAACAAGGATGGAAAAGTTCTCTGTCACCCGCGACAAACAGAGGGAGGATTTATCTGCAGGACTCGACAACAACAATTGTCGTGGCAATGTCACAGCCTCTGGGAATAACAACAACTCTAGTGGAAGGAACTTATTGGGCTATGGTAATGGCAATCAGAACAGTAACAACACGTCAATGGACACAAGTTTGATTAGAATCGGATTCACAAAATTTAATCCATTTTATCAACAACCATTCTGAGACACCATGGTAAGTCGCTGATATGAGCGACTAATATATAAAAATGCAACAAACAATTCCTCGACGTACGATACAACAAACAACTATAGAGAAGTCAACCAGACAACGAACGCGCTTGCAAACAAGACAACCGACAAAAAACATCAAGGATTTGGGATTATGCTATACTGGTAGACACATTTTTGTGTCTGATTTATCTCAATTCTTTTTATTGATAGTACTCGATTGTGTACTAATTGTGTTATTTTATGTGTTTATAGGTATTATATTTTTGGAAAAATCGGACCGAAAAGTTATAAAGGCACCTAAAGTGTTAAAGGAACCCTCACCTTGGACAAGGGAACCACTTCTTTGAAATTCAAATGATTGTTTTGGGTGGGAAAAAATTCTATTACCAATTTATGAGTATCTGTTCGAATTGGATGAGATTCTGTTGGGATATTTTCGGGTTTTAAGACATGATAATCCTCTTACCATACATGTAGGAGATGTGCAAAACTTGGATAAGTTAGTTTTGCGTTTAAATAAGAATGAATATTCTCGGGTATTGATATCATCTCAAGATAGGCAACAATATCGAGCAAATCAGTTTTGAAAAGGAAACAACGTAAAGAAATATCATTTTTGAGCACAAACAAAGCAACAGAGAAGGCAAGATAATCACCGAGATATGCTGCAATCATGGTCGGGAGATTTTTCATTATAACGAAAGATTTTTTTGGAAGATTTATTGAAGTTAATTCGAAGATTTGTAGTGGGTTGGATGTTTCAAGTATAAATAGGGAATCAGACAGAGAGTTATGGGGGGTTGGCTCTGGCCAGAGAGGAAGAAATCAAAAATCAGAAAAATCTGCTTGTGATGAAAAAGATGAAGAAATCGTTGCTAAAAGGTTGAAGCTTCCGTGACCAAAAAGTTGAAGATTTTGTTGCTAAAGCTTTTAACTTTTCAACGTTTATCTTCAATTTGCAACGTTTATCTTCAGTGAAATACTTTTTCCTCTGTAACAGTGAGTCTGTAACGCTTATAAACATTGTAAACTCATTGTTTTCTTTATTTTTCTCCCCTTTCATCATTTGTAAACACTTTGAGCCATGAACCATTATTTTGAGCAAGTGATTAATATGAGGAGCTAAACCCCTTTGATGAGGCGACGGAGGAAGCCATTGTTCCAAGAAAAGTGGTATATTTCTATTTTAATTGATTTTTGCAATTTCTTTTATGATTATTTGCTTTGATTAAAAATTGATTTAAGGATTTTTATTAAGCAGTTGTGATTTCTTTTGATAGAGCATGCTTAGCCTAGGGTTTTTGATGCTCTATACTTTCGATTTACAATTGTTACTTTGAAAATCTACTTTTGCAACATATTAGAATCACTTTAAACGTAAAGAATTGCATGAATTTTGATTAGATTGAATCATTTTAATTGGTTAATGGTGAAATCCATAACCTCAGTATTTGTGAATATTATTTTCATATTTTGTGTATATTTTCTAGTTTAAAATTAGTTTTTTTTTTTAATCTAAAATCAATCTTCACAAGTTCGAGAGTTTGAAACCCTTTCTTACCACAACTACAATCCATATTATATACCCAAATTTGTGGTTTAATTTATAATGAAAGACTCCTAGAATAGTAACCTTTCCTCGTGTAATTCCTTTCTAGCTTGCTATAATATATTATACTTCAAAAAAAGAAAGTTACGTTGACTTCTAAATGAGGTTGAAGATACATTTTTACACGGAAAGGAAGTACTAATTAAGTCTCACCTAGAACGATAATAGTACACCTGTTTAGTTTTTTGTAATAATCAATTTTCTAATTCCATATATATATATATATATATGGTGGAAAGAAGTTTGTAGTTGCTAAAAATCTAACTACCTATATCTAACCATTCATTGAAAAAAAAGTAAACTAGCAAATGGACTTAGAACATAGTAACATCACACAAGAGATATACGTGGTCCGGTATGATTACCTACGTCCACGGGGGTTAAATACTCTTGTTGAATATGAACGTCTTATAAAGAGATAAATCTCAAGCAAACCCTCAAGCACACTCTTAAGCTCAATATTCTCTCTCTCCAACTTACCTAACATGTCCTTTCTTTTAGTCCAGTCTAGTAATTATAGCTGAAATGCTCGTACAATCAAACTGCAGTGTTGAAAACATACATATAAGTTGATGTAATGTATTCGGGAGGTATGGCCCGAGTCTTCTGGTGTAATGCCCCGACTCTCTTCGTTGCTACTCCCGAATACATTTCATTATACCTCCCGACTTTTCCTTGGTCACGATCCGAAGTAGAGGTTGCCTCCCGAGCCATGTCAGTCGCATTAAATACCTCTGATCATATCACGCGTGTGCCCTGTCTTCTTTCAAACTCAGACGTTGATCTTCTTTTTTACTTTCTACGTGCCACACTTCTGAGTTGATATGGTAAATATCTTGTTTAACGTGTTAGACCAAAAGTTTTATCCCATGCTTCTCTCTTATTTTGTCTTCGTGGTTCTCTCTTCCCGATGCTTATACGTGGCCATGGATATTTTACCATCATAAAGTTGAAGGATCATTTGAGATATACAAGTAAAAATTTAATTTACAATTTTTTTTTTAAATTATGTTAGTTTTATAACATTGAGCAGTGCTATCCCGCGCAGCTAGGCGGGGAAGCTTTATAAGCTAGCAGGATAATATCAGTCCGATGTTGCAAGATTTCTCTATATAGCTTTTCCTTCGATAAAGTAAATTAGTGCCAGCTATAAAGAGGGTGGTCATAAAGAGTGAATAATATCTAATAGATCCTCGGCTGATCTTCACCACCACCGTCACCTGCACTCTCACCACCGTCAATTGCACCACCATCACAAACACAAAATTGAACAGTACTGAAAAACTAGATTCAGTTATGATTAATAAAAGCCTAGATTCACTTATCATTACTTTTGAGCATTAACATTTATCTTACTCAAATCCATCAACAAACTAATAAAACCCACATACAAAATCAATGGCAAACCCATTAACAAACTAATAAAACCCACACACAAGATTTTAATAAAAGTAAAATTTTGATTTTGAATTGTTTTCTGGTATAGCAATGTTTCTGAGAATTCAACACCATGATTAATTGTAACTCCTACGACGATTTTCTACAATGAAAAAGTCTGTGAGTTTAATGGGCCACATGATAAGGTGTGATTGATTGATTAATCAAGTTCTTAAGTGAATGAATCTATTGATTTGATTTATTATATATATGAATTAGTTTGAGGATTTTTATTTGTTTGATTGATTATGTGGACTTGGTAATGAAATTTACTGAAGAATGAAATGTTCTAAGAAATGATGCTACAACTACTGTGGTTGGATCGGTACAAAGAAGGATAAGAAAGATGAAAATCTACAAAGATCGTCTTAATTTTGTTAAATTAGAGTAGAGAACTTATTTACAATTATATCCATAAAACTTGGTATAAAAAACCAAGGTGAACAAATTTATCATACATAAAACACTCTCATATTATCTTTTATAAAGAAAAACTATTTTCATTAAAAATGAGACAAAAACCCCATTGTACTTAATACTAATTAAATTTAGATTTTAATTATTTTCAATATACATGAGATGCCCTTCTATATATAACCTAGGTATGTTAATTTTCTTCTTCTTCTTCTTCTTCATCTTCCCACCACCATCACCAACAACAACAATACTTCCTCTGCCACCATCACCAGTAACGACAGTACCTTCTCCGCCACAACAACACCTTCGTATCCTTCACCAACACCTCTCTTCTTCTTCTTCTCCTCTCCACCACCATCACCAGCAGCAACAATACCTCCTCCGCCACCATCACCAGCAACAACAGTACCTCCTCCGCCACAACAACACCTTGGTATCCTTCACCAACAACACCTCCTCCTTTCCCATCGCTTCCTCGTCGTTATTGTTTCTCCTCCACCACTATATGTCCAAATCCACCAACAACAACACCTCTTCTTCCTCCTTTTATCCTCTACAAACATCACCAACACCTCCAGATCGTCATCGCCGAAAATCTTCAACAAAATATAATGATATATCATCATTGTCAAAATTTGGGTTTTTTGTTGGTGAAATGTCAGGAAAACTATGAAACCTTTTGGGGTTTCATAGTTTTTTCATCATTTTGTTTTCATCTGTAATTTTATTTGAATGGAAAAAGAAAAACTATGAAACCCCAAAAGGTTTCATCGTTTGTTTTGTTTCATCTACTATAGATGAAAAAACTATGAAACCCCAAAAGGTTTCATCGTTTGTTTTGTTTCATCTGTAGTAAGATGAAACAAAAAAATGTAATTGATATGTATGAAACCTTATTCGGTTTCATTGTTTTTTTATATGCTGAGACATTTTTTCTTCAGAAAAATGTAACTGAAATGGATGAAACCTTATTCGGTTTCATTTTTTTTTTATATGCTGAGACATTTTTTCTTCAGGAAAATGTAATTAAAATGGATGAAACCTTATTCGGTTTCATAGTGTTTTTTTCATCTGTTTTTTTTTATTTGAATGAAGAAAGAAAAACTATGAAACCTTTTTTGGTTTCATAGTGTTTTTTTCATCTGTTTTTTTTTATTTGAATGATAAAAGAAAAACTATGAAGCCCCAAAAGGTTTCATCGTTTTTTTTCATCTGAAATTTTATTGAACGAAAAAAAAAACGATGAAACCAAAACTGAACATAATTGAATCATAAATAAATAAGGGTGAAAACAAATGGAACTGAAACTTTCTATCTTTGAACCTAAGTATGAAAGATTGATTTCGAAACAGATGAAACCTAAACCTAACAGATGATGAAACCATTTTTGATTTTGATCAATGATTTTGTTTTTATTTTAGGTTGAAAATGTTACTGATGATAATGAACAACCGTTTCGTCAATATTTTGAAATTGGTTTGATTATGATTCTAATTATAGATGATGCAGATGAGGATGATGAAGTTATTGATGATGAAGATGAAGACGAGGATGATGAAGATGAAGACGACGACGATGAAGACAAAGCTACTGATGATGAAATTGTTACTGATGATGATTTCTATCTTTTCATCTTTTCAATGTCTGAGTCGACTAATGTTGGCAATAGATGATGAAGATGAAGACGAGGAAATGGAAGAGTTTTTCGTGGTTAATGGGGTGCGCGGGCGTGTTTTTGTTAATGGATTTGGGTTGTATTATAAGCAAGGGTAATATGGACAGTTGGTTTACAATGGGGTTTTTGTATCAAATTTGTTTTATTAGATTTAATGTACTTGGATAGTGACACCTTTGAACCTATAACCCACGTTCTATTATATCCATAATGGTTAATGGGTGCGCTAACTCATACAGCATCTCCGCACGGCCGCGCGGGAGAGCATAATGGATAATACCCTGTGTAGATTACCTCTTACATAATGGATAATGGAGGCCAACCGGCCAAGGAAACAACGAGTATAAAATAACATTTTTCACTTATATATCCTAAAAGTTTATTTTGAAGAGGTACAATGAACTATCAAAAGTTCAAAACTGTACAAAAGTTTCAATACAAAAGCTTTTTGAAAATTCATCAATTGGATACGTTTTACCGTATCACGGAAGGTTCAAGATTAACGGAATATCATATCTGCGAGGAGGCCCTTATTTGTGAAAATATGTAGATGCTCGCAAACACACGTACAAACAATCAGAGAGCTCTTGTACTCTTTGAAAAGACAGCTTGTTGATGATTTGTTTTCTTCTTAGAGAACAATCCTCCGATTAGTGGGATTAGTGGCTTCTTCTTCTTCTCTTGCAGAGATGGGCTTCTCTCTAGCACATTACCAGCCTCACCAGGGCTGCTTATAACTTGAGTCACTGAAGGAGGACTCGCAAATTTTACGTATCTCTTCTTTTGCAGCTCAAATTCCTCGTCATCTTGTTCTTCGACATTAATTCTTCTTGTTTTTTCAACCTCGACATTTGATGTTTGCTTAATATCGATGAACCTTATATCTTTTATAGTCTCGGAATCAATCCATTGTTTCTCAGTGAAATCATTTTCTCGTACTTTCAATTTTTCAAGTTCTTTTCTTGTTTGTTCCAGTTCTTGTTGTAGCGAATTAAGACTATTTTCCATTAACATTCCTTCTTCTCTTGCTTTTTGAAGGCTCTGCTTTGTCTCTTCTAGCTCAGCAGTTACGGTTCCAAGTTTCGACGGGCCATGATTAATGTTGTCCCTTTCAATTGCTGCTGTAGCTGCACCCTGAAACTAATAATATAACAAAGCCCAAATATTAGCCATCATCAAAACTGAATACTAACTGTGCAACAAAGTTCACCGTAGTACAGTAGTATAAGTTGTTGGATGATAAAACCAACTACCTGAATTTAAAACTTGTCGACATTAAATTTTTTATCGATAAAAAGAAAACTGATACATTATTTTCCATAATGTTGATTTGGAATCTAAATTCCTAAATCGCAAGGCTTAAGGCAAAGCGATTATAGCATTTTGATTCCCACCCAACTAAACAAAAGAATACTAAAAAAAAGAGAAAGGTGTGAAGGGCGCATAAATACCACTTAGTAAATAACAAAGTCTGCCACTAGGGGGATTGTGGAGTAAGGATAGCTCAACCACAGGAATGTACTCAACTAGAAGCAACGTTATATTTTTAGTTTTTTACTCATTTAATCAGCTAAGTATAAAAGATCAATTATACGAAGTGCCTACTTAACTCATCAAAGTACCAAATTTAAAGTACTCGACCAAGATACACTTACATGTTAGTAAAAATGGGGAATGCTTCTTGATAGTAAGATATTTCATCTGATTAGACACAACGGGCATTTCAAGGGCATAATCTCGTATTAACGCACACGAGCGAGTTTATAGCTAGATAGATTTCCTTTTGATTGAATTACAAACGGTAACCCGATTGCACTTATACATATATGCAATTGGTATCAGCAATGGAAGCAGAATTAAAAGTTTAGACGGGCACTGATTGGTATATATATATATATAGGGAATGAAGTATGTATAATTTGTATTGATTAAATAGAAATACGTAATGTTTTGTACCTTTTGGTTCATGAAGGTAAACTAATCATAGCGAAATTACGAAAACTAGCTAAATTAGAAATGTTATCTTTAATTAATTCCTATGTATATCCAAATATGATCAGACAGCTAACTAAAAATGTTTATCCGCGGAAGACATTCCAACACTCTGATACCATAAATGCTTCAAAACACCGACCAGCCGGATTAATTTTTCAGAACTAGTACAATTTGAGAACATTGCTACAAAAATTGAGAAATTATAGATATACAAACCTCTTTGAGTTTGTTGGCATAGACTTCACCAACTAAAACTCTCTCACCAAATAACATAACAGCCTCTTTGACTGATCGGAAAGGAGCACTTGTATCAATCTCTGATCGTGGTCTCCTCATTCCTTCATCACTACTAGTATCCATTGCTAATAGCTATAGCTATTGGCAAATATATATGCGCTCTGGTGATCGAGATACTTGTCTTGAATCTTGATTTCCTCTATATCTTTCAGATAAAAGTTTATATATATACAGGGAGAAGCTACATAAGAAAGAGAGAATAGGAGTGAAAGGGAGAGATTTGTTAAGTTGTTAAATGAAAAAGATTAAAGAAGATCAAGATGGGGTTGGCAGAAGTGGGCTTCTTTTCTTCGCGTCCACTTCACTTGAATTCTCTTAAAATCGGTCGGTGGAAATTCTGTCACTACTCATCGAGGGTGTAGATTTAATAGGAAGTGTATATTTAACAAACAGTTAAATGAGCAAGACTAGTAACCTAATTCACCAATTGAATTGTATCAGAATTTGTTCGCTTACTCTACATACTACATGAGTTTATACTCACAGCAAAACAAATCCATTTAAAGAGATAGAAACACAAAAAACGTTATCGTATTCGTATCCAGGGGTGAAACCAAGGTCAATAGGTAAAAGCGGGCAAAAAAAAAACACCACCGTATAGAGATAACACAACTATTTTATAAAAATTTACTATGTTACAACGACATGGACACGGTATCGGTGTCTTGTATCCAATACGCTATTTCAACACGATAACTTAAAAAATTAAGATACATGGACACAACACACACGATAACTTAGAATCTAGTAAAATATATAAATTTCCTAGTTTCCTAATATTAAGGTATTATTTATCTTGACAGTTGTTGATATCTATAATTTAGTTAAAATTTTCTAACTGAGTTATATCATGAAATATTTAAGTATTAATATACGTGTCCGTATAAATACGTATTGACACGGTTAAATTTTTTCTTTAGATGTATCGTTGTAACTAAATAGACTTTAAGAGCCAGTTAAAACGTAGGAATAACTGGCCACACAATTATAATTATCAATCTTGCAATAGATATGAGAAGTATATATATATTAGAATTTGCACGTATATGTGCTTTTTTAAAGCATGTTAAGATGCATCTTCTAAGAATTATACTCATACGGTCATACTGATAGAATATTTTTAGTTGGAATTTCTCCGTTTGTCATTGATTCTTGTAATTATTATTATTAAGATTTGTTTTAATATATTAACTTTTTTTTGGTTAAAAAAAAGAAAAACATTTAAATACGTTGTATAATCTAAAGGTTTAAAGACATAGATAAAGAAAGCTCCTACGACGGTGAGGAAATTCTCGTTTTCTATTGGTGGAAATAAGGTTTCTTAGCTTTCGTGGAACGTGCGTTTTGATGAGGACACTTTGCATAATTTGATTGGTGCAAATATTTAGGGTTAAAGAAATCAACTTCCCTATTGGCTATTTTGTTTTAAAATTATTACACTTCGTTTACATCCAATACTTAATTGTACCAGGTCAACCTCACCTACGGTGGGTGGACAACACTGCAAATCGACGATCTACGTTTAATCATCTTTAATAAACGGCTATCGTTAAATTTAAAAAGGGAAACCAAATTCAATTTAGAATTCGTTTTTTTTTTTTAAGAAACCAAATTAAATTTGGAATTCGTTACAAACCGGGACTAGGAAACCAAAAAAAAAAGTTATATACAATCAAAATGGAATTTTGATTGGTGCAAATATTTAGGGGTTGAAGAAACCCATTCACTTATTGGCTATTTTGTTTAAAATTACTACACTTCGTTTACACCCAATATTTAATTGTACAGGGTCAACGTCACTTTCAGTGGATGGACAACACCTCGAAACAAAATACACGATTATCACTTTAAACGGTTACCAAAAATACTTAATTGACAAATAATACGGCTGCATAGTATCATCGATGTTTTTATAAACCTTCTCAGTCCTTTGTAATATATGAAATCAAATACTTAAATAATACAATTCAAAACTAATAACCAAATTAAAAAACAGTGTAATGGTCCCCCTATATTTGAAACAGAGAGGTCATGCAAAGAGAAAGTTGTAGAATAAACCGGGCGCAATGATTCATCATTCTTAACGTGTCAATGATTCTGGTGATGAGTTCTATGACTAATTCTCATGTAATATTAACATTTACGGTAAAAATTAAATAACCAAACCGCCATTAACGGTTGATGAATTTTTCAACCAGCCGTCATGACGGGACGGGATGAAGCACCATCAAACCAAATTAAAAATAGGACGAGGAAAAATCTGTCACACCAAAT
Organism: Papaver californicum; assembly: GCA_023531435.1. Classification (NCBI taxonomy): domain Eukaryota; kingdom Viridiplantae; phylum Streptophyta; class Magnoliopsida; order Ranunculales; family Papaveraceae; genus Papaver; species Papaver californicum. The sequence goes on along the minus strand of JAJJMC010007171.1, from coordinate 626,913 downwards.
AAAAAGTTCTAATTGAACTTGACCGGAAGATAACTGTTATGAAAAATTAAATATATCCGATACATAGTACTGATACAAATCTAGTTAAGGAGTAATTATGAGTATAAAATATAGAGCTATTACAAAACTAAACATTTGGTTTGGTATGATTACGGAATAGTCATCGGTACACAGAAAAGTATAGAGCGATAGGAGTAAAAAGTTGGGGCCAACGAAAGAGACTCTACACAGCTTGGCGAAGTGTAGACATCAAATGGGAGCTATAGTTGGTTTTGTACAATGCGTGAGACAAAATACAGGAGATTGTTATTTTGTTTACTTATTAGGGACTAGTTAGTTATTAGTGCGCCTCAAAAAACATGATGAAATTTAAATCAAATCAAAGTGTGATTATGAGCAAGTAGCAGAAGTTGTAGGTCAAAATCGACAAACTAAGTGTCAGAAGTTAGAACTGTTGAATAGTCTATTTCGGTTGCGACATTCCTTTTTTGAGAAACCTTAATGTGGGATTTTAGTCCGTGGGTTATAACCCCAAAGCTGTCACTATCTATATACAAAACTCCAACAAAATAAATTATCCGTAAAAAAATTTATTTGACTTAATTTGTTTAAAATACCCTTTTGAGTTATATTATGCATAATAAGTGAAAAAAAAAACAAGGTGACCATACTTAGCATACAAAAACTCCTCACATATTATTCTTTATAAATAAAAACCATTTGAAATAAAAGTAAAATAAAAACCCATTTCCATTTATAATGTTTAAATTTAGTTTTTACCACTTTTTAAAGTGCCATTATTGCCCTTTCTTTCTTTTCATCGGGTTCTTCTTCTCTTCTTTCTTCTTTCCTCTTTCTTCTGTCTCCTCCTCCCCACCAACATCACCACCAGCAACAGTAGCTCCGCCACCACCAAACCAGTGAGAAAAGACAGATCTTGAGCAACAACACCTCCGTCTCCTCTACCAACACCTCTCTCTCTTTTTATTTTACTTTCATGTTCACCAATAGTAGCTCGGTCACCCATATCCGCCACTAACAACACCTATGTCTCCTCCACCAACACCACCAACACCTCCTTCTCTTTCTATGTACAGATCCACCACCAACAACACCTCCTCCTCCTCCTCCTTCTATCCTCTACAAACATCACCAACACCTCCAGATCATCTTCGTCGAAAATCATCATCAAAAAATAATGATACATCATCATTGTCGAAATTAGGGTTTTTTGTTGGTGAAACGTCAGAAAAATGATGAAACCAAATTTGGTTTCATCAAATTTTATAAAAACTAAAAAACGTTGAAACCAGTGTTTGTGTTGGTGGAATGTCTGAAAAATGATGAAACCAAATCTGGTTTCATCAAATTTTACAAAAACTAAACAACGTTGAAACCAATTTTTGTGTTGGTGAAATGTCAGAACCAAAACAATGATGAAACTTTTTTTTGTTTTATCATTTTTTTTCATCTGGAATAAGGTGGAACCAAATAAATGATGAAACTTTTTTTGGGTTTCATCAAATTTTAGAAAAACTAAACATCGTTAAAACCAATATTTTTGTTGGTGAAATATCATAAAAATAATGAAACTAAATTTGGTTTCCTCTGATTTTTGCCTATTTTTTTATCGTGAAACCAAAGTTTAATGGTGAAACAATACGTTTATGTTGAAACCAAATTTGGTTTCAACTAATTTTTTCCTAGTTTATTCAATTTGGTGCATTTGGTTTCTTCGTTGAAGTTGTGTTGGTGAAATGCCAATTTTATGTTGAAACCAAATTTGGTTTCATCATTTTTCTGCCTAATTTTTATTGTTAAAACCAATGTTTTAGTAATATAGTAAGTTTTTTATGGTGGTGTTGCTGGTTTGTGGTGGTGGTGTTGATGATAGTGTTGGTCGGTGGTGGTGTTTGTCGGTTGATGGTAGTGGGATAATACTGATGTTGGTGTTGGTGGTGGAAGTGGTGTTGGTTGTGGTGTTGGTTGTTGGTGGTGGTTGGTGTTGGTTCTGGTTTTCGTTGTTGCTGGTGGTGGTGCTCGTTGGTGGTAGACCTGGTGGTTGTTAGTGGTGCTCGTTGATGTTGGTTTTAGTGGTTTTAGTGGTTTTGGTTGTTGGTGTTGGTTGGTGGTGGTGGGTGTTGGTTTTGGTTTTCGTTTCTGCTGGTGGTGGTTGGTGGTGGTGCTCGTTGGTAGTGGACCTGGTGGTTGTTGCTGGTACTCGTTGGTGATGGTGGTTGGTGGTGCTGCTAGTTAGTGGTTGTGTTGTTGGTGATGGCGCTGGATGGTGGTGAGGTGGAGCTGCTGATTAGTGGTGGTAAAACCAGAGTTTAAAAGTGAAAGAGAGAGAAAACATTTTTTTTTTAATCTAGATCTGGAATTTGGTTTTCACCTGGGATAGGGTGGATTCGTTAGGTTTATTGGGCATAATTTACAGTCCTTGGGTTATAACCCCAAAGTTGTCACCATTTATATACAAAAACTCCAACAAAACAAATTATCCATAAAAGCCCCATTTGATTTAATCTGTCTAAAAAATACCCTTATGAGTTATATTATGCGCAACAAACCTAACAAATCCACCCCATCCCAGGTGTAAACCAAATTCTAGATTTAGATTAAAAAAAAACGATTTTATCTCTCTTCACTCTCTCTCTGGTTTCACCACCACTAATCAGCAGCTCCATCTCACCACCAGCCAACGCCACCTCCACCAGCAACAACACAACCACCAACCACTAACTAGCAGCACCACCAACCACCATCATTGGCAACCAGAACTACCACCAATGAGCACCTCCAACCAGCACCGCCACCAACCAACACCACTACCACCAATACCATCGCCACCACCAATACCGAGCACCACTCACCATCACTAACCAGCACTACCACCAACCAGCAACACCATCGTCGATATCACCAGCAACATTGGTTTCAACGATAAAAGTAGGCAGAAAAATGATGAAACCAAATTTGGTTTCAGCATAAAATTTGCATTTCACCAACACAACATCAACGAAGAAACCAAATGTACCAAATTGAATAAATTAGGAAAAATTTAGTTGAAACCAAATTTGGTTTCAACATAAACGTATTGTTTCACCATTAAACTTTGATTTCACGATAAAAAGTAGGCACAGATCAGATGAAACCAAATTTAGTTTCAATAAAACTTACTGTTTTCACCAAGACAAAAATTGGTTTCAATGTTGTTTAGTTTTTCTAAAATTTGATGAAACCAAAAAAAGTTCCATCATTTATTTGGTTCCACCTTATTGGTCACTCTTTTTTTTTTGTTATTCCAAAAAATTGGTCACTCTTTTTTTTTTCATTTGTTATGGATTTTAAATGCCTAAATCCGAACGATGCTTTTTATAAGCACTAAAGTTGCCTTTTCACTATCCTACTGTTGTTTACTTGTTATATTGGTGTTTGGTGAAGCTTAGGTTTAAAGCCACGAGATCATTAAGCATAGTAAGATGCAGTTCTTCTAGAAATACCGTTTTTTTAGACAGTATAACAACCGCCCACTTATATAAATAGTGGCAAAACCGACAAGGCAAAACTCGTCTTGCAAAGTACTACGTTCCTCTTGAGGATTCTGAGAAGCACAAGGTTGATATGAGGTAATTCTCACGATGTACTTCCACTACAAAAAAAATGGGTTTAAGCGACTACTCGTTTTAAGTCGCTTAAGCTCCTTAAGTCGCTATAACCGTTATAGCGACTAAAAATGGCACTCGCTCCGTTGGTTGCCCAAAGTCATGTATCTCAAAGCCTTGAGCGACCATGCAATCGCTCTAGTAATAAACCAACTAACCTTAAGCGAGTACTTTCCTCATTGCTTAACATTTAGACCAACTAACATGGAGCAAGTAAAATTGTGATCGCTTAACATCTATACCAACCAATATAGCAAGTAAAATATCAATCGCTTCAGATATACCAATCATTCTAAATCAAGTAAAATATCAATTGCTTCAGATATACCAATCATTCTAAATCAAGTAAAGTACTTAGTTGATAGATACATGGAGCAACTCTTTCTGAAATTGCTTGGTTAAAGTTTTAAGCGATCAAATAATTTTGCTCGCTAAAAGTGATTTCTGATTTTGATTGGCCTGAAGTTGGTTGCTCAAGCTTTTGAGGTACAAAATTTTTTACTCTCTAGAGCAACTTGTGACTTAGGAGCTATTAAACTACCTAGTTGGAAGATACATGGAACAACTTAACCTGATGTTACTTGGTTAAAATTTTAAGCAATCAAATGATTTTGCTTGCTATAAGCGATTTTTGGTTTTGATTGTCCTGAAGTTGGTTTCTTAAACTTTTAAGGTATCAAAGTTTTTACTCAAGTTGATTGTTTAAATTTTTAAGCTTCCAAATTATTTTAGAATTCAGATTTTAATTGGCTTAAAGTTGGTTGCTGGAGTATTTAAGCTACTCACTTTTTTTGCTCATTTGATTTAAATAATCCAAAAATCTAATTATAATTAAAAAAAGTTATAACTAAGATTACATAATTAAAATGAAAACATCTAATTAAGAAGATTAGATAATTACAAATATATATATATTTCATTTGAGTATCCCACCAAAAAGCATAACCCAATATTGTTTCATACACATACCCAACAAGAACCAAAATACATACAAAGTTGATGGTTCTTGTATCATCATAATATCTAGTTTCACTTCCCAAAAGAACAAAAAACATATACTGCACATACATTGTACACCAAAAAAAGTCAGCAGTATAAGTCTTGTTGAATGCACATACTTTGTACACCACATGTACACCAAAAAATAGTCAGCAATATACTTGTTTGTTGACTGCACATACATTGTAAATCAAATTGTGCAAGTTAAAAAAGTCAGCATTATACCTGGTTATTGCTTCAAAAAAAACTGCGCACATCCATTGTCCACCAAAATAAAAGGGACTTCAAGCTACGTTAGTCAGAGTCATCCTCCACATACAAATCCTTGTCTTGATTGTCATCAGCATAATCCTTCTCTTGATTGTCATCAGCATAATCCTTCTCTTGATTGTCATCAGCATCCTCCGCATACAAATCATTCTCTTGATTTTCATCAGCACCTCCATCTGCCTCATCTTCATGCTCATCTAGTGAATCATCTTCCAAATAATCTGGCATAGGTTGAATTCCCATCTTCTTCAAAGCCTCGTTCATATACTCTCCTAGATCACGCTCTCTCCGTTCCAACTTAATCCTTTTCTTCTTTTCCAAGTTCAGCTGTTTTTTGAGAGCAGTGAGTTGGCCTTCATTTCTTTCGTATAGGGTGAAGCTGCCGGAAGCGACTTTTGACTTACGAGGACGCTTGGCCCCATAGCGACGGGGATCAACAACCTTTGAATATATTTCTTCGGGAGTATAGTTCACTTCGCCTAGACGAACTTGTTCACTAAGCCGGTTCATTTCAGACTGCATAAATATTATAAAACAACAGGAAACCGATTAGTATACACCTACCACCAGCACATTTTAATAGTGCACTTAATGACATGTAGATGACAAGGCTGCTTAAAAAATATATTACACCCATAATACTGAATGAAGCATTGTTATTAAATGCACTTCCCCCTTCAAACAACAGACCAAGCTCATATCCATGTCTTTTTATTCACATGTAGACTATTCCGTTATTCGATAACCAAACAACATCAATTCATCATAAAAGAAATGAACGCATGAAGTTGAAAAAAAACTCAAGCATTACACACAGACAGTTAGTAGAATTCACACAGACAGTTAGTAAATTAACTCAAGCATTACACACAGACAGTTAGTAAAATAACTCAAGCATTACACACATTACACACAGACAGTTAGTAGAATTCACACATTACATAAAAGAAATGAACGCATGAAGTTGACAAACACAAACTAAACTAACCACAAGAAATCACACATTACACACAGACAGTTTGTAGAATTCTTAAGCATTATGTAATGTTATAAACTAGAAGCAATAGTGGAAGCAAGTCAAGCAACTATAATATCTGGTCAAGATGTTAACATAAATGTTAGAAATACAATACTAGAAGCAAGTCAAGCAACTATATAGTATTTACACCACAGTCAATACAACCGTGGCTAGTATTGTTTGCTAATAGCCATAGGTCCTCAGAGTGGGATTCAGGAAATGCTCCTATTGTATTTACAACTATATAGCATTTACACCACAATCAATACCAGTACTGCTCCTATTTTTGATACTACCAAAAGAGTGGGATTCAGGAAATGCATTTAAGATCTTCAAGGATTACATCTTTTAAAACATATGAGAGCAATGCAAGTATCTAGCAAACAAAATGATCCCAGTTATAAAATATTTCCGAATGATAAAATATTTTGTTGTGCAAGCCATGTTATGAAACAAGTACAGCTGCAACATTTTTCTTGTATAAGTAACACCTAGAAACTGATATATGAACACCAAGCGCAAAAGTACATAAACCTGCTAATAACCAGTAGTAATAATCAAGGTGAGCCCTATTCCGTGTCTTTCTATTCACATGTACACTATTCCGTTATTCGATAAGCAAACAGCATCAATTCATTATAAAAGAAATGAACGCATCAAGTTGAAAAATATCTCAATATGTAGCTCATGCAATTCCTTAGAAACAAAACTTCTTCATAATTTGACAAACACAAACTAAACTAACCACAAGAAAGCACACATTATACACAGACAAATCATTCAAATTACAATCCAACACAAGGTTTCATACATTAACACCATAGAATCACTGAAGACATGCTAATTGAAATGACATGCTACAGAATAGTCTACATGTAGTGTCATATTACGGTACAGTTCTGGGGAGGAAAAAAAGACATGCTAATTGAAATGAAAACAAAACAGGAAAAAAAGACATGCTTCTTCTAATATGTAGTACCAAGGCTGATGAATATTTCACATGGTAGCAAAATTCGTACAAACATTAAGAAATGCATATTTAACATATTTAAACCATTAGCTATTATGCAGGCATTAACTGTTATGGTTCAGGCATTTAAACCATTAGCTATTATGAAGGAAATTTGTACCTGCCAGTCTTGACACACTTTACCAAGCTTGCTTTCTTTGTGTGTTACCATGAACATGCTAAGTGGATCAGTCGGGAGATTTTTACGCGCCTAATGATATAAAGATTGTTAGTGTACCACACTAAAAGTATTTAAGACATAAAGAACATCCAAAATACAACAATAAAAAATTTAATATTTACCCTCTCATGCGCTTTCCTAGCAAAACTCTGCGTACCATTTGTATGGTTCAGAGCTTGTGCCTTCCGCGCAGACCTTAATTTTTCTGATGCAGCCTACCAATTAAATATGAAAAATGCAAGTTAGAAGACACCGTAACAATTATCTGGACACCACGGCTCCATGTTAAATGTTCAACATAAATTTATTATCTAAGATGTCAAATCATTAAAAAACATTGCACAAAGAGATGACCAGCAAATTAATATACCTTGAACGCAGCATTCATGTTGAAGAAGTCACACATATATGTCCAGTCAACCAAATTGCGGATTCTTGGGGATGGATGCAGCAAAGCTTCTTCATGACTATCAAACGAGCGATAATGCTTAGCCAACCTCATCTATGTTCTAATAGTCTTTTCAGCGAGTGCGTCATCGGGTACTAAGATATAGTAATCCTATAACAAAAAATAAATATGTTATACAATTACCATTGATTAAAAACATTCATAAAACTAAAGAAAATAAATAGAAAGGTGAATTAAGTTTTACGTACCCTGACAAGTTTAGATACTCTTGTTATCTTTTCTTCAGGCATGTTTCTAAAAAGATGCACAGTCAAAGGGAAGTTTTCACTCTGGCGCACCCACATACCTATTGCTAGAATACATTCAAGGGCGAATGTACCCACCAAGCCGAGCGGAGAAACTTCCACTTTCAATTTATCTTCACCAATATCCCTGAGTGCAACATTAGGAAGAGTTGTAATACCCCTAGTATTCTCTGTGTAATAAACGGAAATCTGTAGAAACGGTAACCAGTTAGCAGTTAGCAGTAGAAACAGTGACCAGTTAGCAGTTAGCAGCAGAAACAGTGACCAGTTAGCAGTTAGCAGTAGAAACAGTGACCATTTAGCAGTTAGCAGTAGAAACAGTGACCAGTTAGCAGTTAGCAGTAGAAACAGTGACCAGTTAGCAGTTAGAAACAGTGACCAGTTAGTAGGAAATCAACTGTGAAAGAAATAGAGTTAAGTTAAAAAAATTTACTTTTACCAAGTGGTTGGGAAGAATCAGCATCCTGAGGAGAATTGGTGGCTTCTTGCGAATAACCACGATGGTCTACTTGTGGTGAAACATGGACAGGTTCATCCACCTCATGAGTTTGATGTCGACGATACAACCGAGGACTCCTACGAGGTGTCGATTCAACTACTGGGAATGTCGTCGAGGAGACACATGGGGATTGCTGCGCTGACCATGTGAGAGATTAGAAGCTGAAGCAGACCGTTGGTTGCTGCGATTTTCAACTTCATCACACATTGGAGTAGGGAAGTGCCTAGAAACAGAATTTTGACTCTCATTGTTTTCAACATCATTACGTGTTGGATAGAAAGGTTGTCGCAAAATAGATCGTTGACTGCCACCCGTTACAGGTTCAACATCCCATGACAATGACCGTTGTGCTTGTGTTGAGCTTTTTTCCTTTTCTGGAATGACTGTTTGTAATGGAGGACTTATGGCTGGCTTTGTTCTCTTTAACGACCTTTGAGGAGTTGTTAAAGCTGCAGCAGATCGCTTTCTGGACTTTAATACATTTGTAGAAGTACCACCCTTTTCTGCAGTAACCCGTAAACAAAACAGTTAATACATGAAAAACAAATGAAATGAATAAATAAACAAAATAAGGGAGAGGAATATTGTTACCTTTTACAAATTTCATGTGAACCGACCCTCTTTGTCGAGTGACCCTCGTATCACTCATGTAAACCGGCCCCCTTTGTCGAGTGTTCATCGGATTACTCCGGGGAATTTGCTTTATGAGAGCGCCTCTCATTCTAGCCATTTTTGAAAATGAAAAACCTGAACTGTTAGGTATGATAATTAGAAGCAAGTTGAATTGGAAGTCAGACCTTACTAAGAAATCAGACCTTACTAAGAAGTCAGACCTTTGTCAGAAGTATTCATTTCATTTGTTTATTAAGTATTCACAGTTAGCAACAAACTTAAATGACCAATAAATGACAATGAATGAAAATAACGTCTACTACACATAATGAGACAGTCTCACTTTCACTCCTTAAGTAAAATAATGCAAATAACGTCTACTACACATAATGAGACAGTCTCACTTTCACTCCCTAAGTAAGATAATGCAAATAACGTCTACTACACATAATGAGACAGTTTTCTCTATGCTATGTATCAGGTACTTGCGGAAGTTAAAGAGTTATGTGCGGAATAAAGCTCATCCCGAAGGCTCGATGGCGGAAGGGAAAATAATAGAAGAAGCTCTCGTTTTTGTTGAGCGCCATTTGAATAGTGTATCTACGCAGTTTAATCAACTTAGTAGAAACGAGGATAACACTCGATTTCAATCAGCAGTTAATAAGTTGTCTGTTTTTAGACAAGCCGGTGAATTTCAAGGTAAGAAGCATGTGGCGTCAATTTCAAAGGAAGAGTTCCACAAAATGAAATTCGTTGTTCTCAAGAATTATGATGAAGTGCACCAATATGAGGAGTACGTGTTTTCTACTTGCTATTTTTCCTTATGTACAGTTTTAAAAATGCTAGAATCTGAGAATGTTCTCATGCACATGTGATTTGAATAATTTTGTTACGACATTATATACAATGAACATAAATCTATGCTTGAAGGAACTAGAAACGCACATAAAAAACACACTGAAGAATTTCCTAGATGGTTTGAGCGGAAAGTGAGTCTCAATTCAATACTATTAACATGTTTATTTCGCTACACAATCAAATTTCTGACTTTGGTGAGATTTTTTTTGTAATGAACAGATTACCCAACTGCACAAAGAGACCGGTCAGGTGTCTGAAGATCTATTATCATTGGCTGGAGGTCCTTGTCAAGAAGCTTTGGCTTTCAACATTTACACAGTCAACTGGTACCGCTTTCATACAAAACGTTAGGAGCATCGAAGAGTGACACAAAACGCTGGAGTATGTGTAACCATCGAGAAGGATTATTTTGGAGTGCTAACAGATATTGTAGAGCTGAGGTATGTGGGTAGCTTCCGTGTTGTTCTTTTCAAATGTGAATGGCGGGATGTAGATAGTGATAGAGGATGCAGGAAAGATTGTAATGGGGTTGTTACGGCTGTTAACAAAACCATAAGTTGTTGGCAAGATGAACCATATGTGTTACCATCTCAAGTATCACAGGTAATGTATGTGAACGAAGAAAATGGGTCCCAATGGCAAACCGTGATAAAACTAAAACCGCGGAACTATTATGATATGCCGGTGCGTGATATTAATACAGATATGAGTCCGAGTGAAGCAGCCCAGGATTTGTACTCGACTTATTCAATGGAAGATGTCCAACGTGAACCGCAGCAGGATGATGATGATAATTTTCTTTGGGGTAGGACTGATGTTCCTGATGAAACCATCAATTATGTTGCGCCAGAACAAGGTCGTGCGACTGTTGTCGATCTAGATGATGCTGATATTGAAAGTGTCTATACTACTAGTGATGACGATGATTTGATGGAATTTGAAGAGTCTAACGACTAGATGGACTGTGATTAACCCTTCAGAATGCAACCATCGTAAACCCTAAGGTACCAAAATTTTCATTTCCTATAATTTTCCATATTTTTCTCATTTTGGGTTCTTTAATAATTTTCATTTTATTAGCTCAAAATACAGTACTGTTGTTAATAATTTTGATTTTATTAGCTAAAATGATTAAAGTTTACATGAAAATTGTTGTTAGTATCTCTCCTTCCAAGACAATCAGACCTCAATATACTTTCTGGTACGTCTATGTCATGCCAACACCTGAGCGGGTTGGCTGTTTTGCTTCGAAATGCTTCCCCTAAATGGACACCAACTACAATTAAGTCCGCTCTTATGACTACAACGTATACCGTGGACAATTCAGGTAACAACATTACTGATCTTGCCACAGTTCTGGACTCCACACCGTTCCTTATCGGTTCAGGACATGTTGATCCAAATCGATCCCTTCATCCAGGTTTGGTATATGACCTCATACCAAGTGATTATGTAGCCTTCCTCTTCTCCATTGGCTATGATTCTACACAATATGATCAGTGGGCAATATAGTTTATACTCCTGATCTATTATTAGTACTTATAATAGGATCTCTGTCCCATTCTGGCTTAAACAGAATTTAATTTGACCATTCCAGTTCAAGAGATAAATTGGAGACTACTTAGTTACAGACGAGGAGGAAATGCATATACCCAGCAGCATATAGTTTTCTTATCGTTTTGTTTGCCCGAAATAGGGCATTTCTTTACTTTCAGATGCATTTAAGCTTGGACCTGTAACATAACATGTAATTCTAAACTACCTCAATGTACATATACTTTAAAATCTAACATTGGAATATAAAAGTAAAAACATAACATTTCTTGAACTATTTATGATAATCTCTTTTTTGAGTAATGTTTAGTACAAAAATTTATGTGCAAATTGTTGTAATTCTCGAAAAATGTTGAACAAATAGCTTTTTAGATGTTGGAATGGTCAATTTCTAAGAGAAGGCAGGGATATGACAAACTTTGGTTTTAATATTGAAATTGTTGAACTGAGTGTTAAAAGTTTCAAATTCTGACAAATTTTGACTGGAATGATAGGGGTTGTGAGATTTGTAAAAAATATTTGGTTATAGTTATAGTTAATTTAATCGACTCATGTTAAAAAAAATCAATTTGTACATCCAAACATTTGCTCATAGTGAATGAAAACAATGATTTGAACAAGTTTTCATGTTTCTATTAAACAAATCCTAATAAGATTGTTAGATAAATATTAATTAAGTTCTCAAATGTACTTTAAAAACTGATTTTTTTTAAATGATCGTAGCGGCTTAAACTTGGTTCCTGAGAGAGATTTTACCAAGTAATTCATTTTTTAACATGTGGTGGTGGCTTAAACTTAGTTGCTGAGAGAGGTTTGAGCAACCAATTCATTTTCTGTTGCTACGAGTCTGTGCCTCAAAGTGAATAGCTACATGATCACTTTTTTAGATGCTATAAGTTACTTGAAAAACGGATCTAGCAATTAAACATATTTGGTCGTGGCTCAAACTTAGTTGCTGAGAGAGGTTTGAGCAACAAATTTATTTTGTTGTTGCTACGAGTCGGTGCCTCAAAGTGAATAGCTACATGATCAACTTTTAGCTGCTATAAGTTACTTGAAAAACAGATCTAGCAATTAAACATATTTGGTTGTGGCTCAAACTTAGTTGCTGAGAGAGGTTTGAGCAACCAATTTATTTTGTTGTTGCTACGAGTCGGTGACTCAAAGTGAATAGCTACATTTTTATTATTTTAGGTGCTATAAATTACTTGAACAAAGGATCTAGCGATTAAGTATATTTCTTTCGTTGCTAAATAATAGTGGACACATGTTTATTGCCGCCAAATTTTTTGGCAGTTGCAATTTTAGACGCTTAAACTATTTAAGCGACTAAATTTCCGAGCTCTTGCTAAGATTTTAGACGCTTAAACTCGTTTTTCTTGTAGTGTTTTTTCGTTGTAATCGTATCTATTAAGGTTTTGAGCTTGATTTCAGTGTTCATTTAATTACAAATAGTTCACCATATCCTGATTTCATTTACATTTTGTACAAGTCCTGAAAATTATCCCAGTAGTTGTTATTGGTTATTGCATATCCGTTGCTTAGAATACGATTGATCTGTCGTGACGTGAACCCTGATTAACTTACTAGACATATTAATCACTTTGGAATTCCAGCCCCATTATCCTGAACTTAAGCATGTTTTAGGACTTGCGCAATTTTTGTTTTGGATATTTGAGACCAAACATCTAAAATATGTTAAAGACGAGTGCTTTTAAGTTTTATCTTCTGCTCAAGTGTGTTAATTTATATTGAACTTCCAAAGCTAGCTAGAGTTTGCACAAGAAACCTCTCTAAGACTAATAGGTTCTATCTCTAGGGAAAATTTGTATTTAATGGTAGATAAAATTGTATTGCCAGAATGCAAATATATGTCAAGATTTAACTTTAAGGCCATTTGGAGCATCACTTTTGTACTTCCTCTTGTTTTTAATTGAGATGTAATATACTGGGTAATATTGATATGCCACTATTGAGACCTCCAACAGTTCGTCCATCTTACAGATGTTATCTGTGTACGTCTGCCAACGCTTTAATAGCATTAGCTCGTTAACTTATAAGACATTAACACTATGTTGATTCTTGCAGTTCCGTACAAACAAGGTTATCTACAGACGATATGCAGGACTGTTTTTCTCCATGTATGTTGATATAACAGATAATGAGTTTGCGTACTTGGAGTGCATCCATTTATTTGTCGAAATATTGGATCATTTCTTCAGTAATGTTTGTGAGCTAGATTTGGTTTTCAATTTCCACAAGGTTTGTACTTCATCTTTTTTACCTTTGATTTAGTAAATTATTCTCCTGCTCAGATATAGTCATCACTTGAAACGATGTCTCTATGATAGGTATATCTAATACGCGATGAATTTATTCTGGCGGGAGAGCTCCAAGAAACAAGCAAAAAGGTCTGTAAGCATAATATATTCTTCTATTCAACCTATTTTCCGAATTCCAAAGTCTGCTATTGTATCCGTTTGAAATCCTTTACCTCTTATATATCAGTAATAAATAGCAGGTTAATTTTCCCACCTAATTGTAAAAGAAAATGTATACCTTTTCAAGGACGAACTCTAATGTTAAAACTCATTGCTGTCAATTTGGGGCCTTTGCAGAAATATACTATAAACAACTTATGTCTGTTGCTCACAAAATTCTGTTGCTAATAGCGCATTAGCTGTTATGCCTAAATTGCCATCTTGCTTAAAACTTGCAGGCTATCATTGAGAGAATGGGGGAGTTGGAAAAGCAAGAGTGAGAAGCCTTGTTCAAGTTAGCTTGCAGTCCTATTGTTGTGCATCACAGTTCTGTCCTCTCTGCAATTTGATAATTCGATTGTATAAATGATTAAATGATAGGAATGTCAAACAGGACTTATTTATTCTTGTCTCTCGGGCAGTATTATTATCCAGCGTTTAATCGAGTGCAGATGTCTATTTCTTCCACCTTAATGTATATATATAAATGTCATTATTATTTCTGCTCAATGGTTTCTTCTGAACTAAATTCCAATTGCACTTGATGAAGATATCTGATCTGGATTTTGTTGGTTACACATTAAACACAGCTTTTCTCTCCTCTAATGCAGTTAATCTTCCTTTAGTTGCTCTAGCAGTACCTTTGTTGGTGGTTATGTGCAATCTAAAAATTTCCTTTTCGTAAATATCTATTATCAGCGTAGTAATGCACATCAAGTAAAATCTTTTTCTTTGTCATTTTATTACCGGCAACAAGCAAAAAAATATACTCGTTTTATTACCCCTCATGATTTTTGGACCAATGAGTATATCACAACAAAATATATGTATTAGAAAAAAAGATCAAGAAAAATATAAATAATCAAGTATTTTATACTATTGCATTTAATGTACATGAAAATCACTTCTTATAAATTCCAACTCAATTTCATAACAAAATCAGAAAAAACAAAAACACAAAGAAGAGAACAACCAGAAAAATGACAGTCAAAATCAATCTATTGTTTTGTTGAATTTTCATCTTCTTGTTCATCATCCAAAGAGGCTCAGGAGAATGTGCACTGAATGATATAATAATTGCACAAGAAAAGACTGGCTTAAAATATCAAGACGTAGACGAATACGTTGTCAAGGTCGACCATGCTTGCAAGTGCGGTATACTGAACTTGGTTGTGGATTGTCGTAACTTCCAGAGCACTGAAACAGTAGACTCCGCAGCTTTGGAAATGTTACCTGATGCTGAATGTTTGGTCAATGGTGGTCAAGTAATTGCAGGTCCTTTTTTTTTCAATTATGTGTGGTTCACACCAAGGCTGTACCATACCGGATTTCGGTGCATACTGGTCGGGAGTGATACACTGGTACGCCGGTATACCGGGGAAATTTCGGTTTAAATACCGGCGAAATATCGGTCCATATATTTTATACTTATAATTTTATAAAAAAAAATACTAGCTCACATTTTATAACTATAAATATATTTCAACACGTTATAACAAATGTTTTTTCATCCGAAATATATAGATCCATAGATTCCACATATAGTTCAAAGTTCAAACAAAAAACACAAAATAAACAACAACAACTTCAAAGTTCACCGTCTAAAGTAATCCATAATCACCTGATTCACAACCTAAAGTAACAAAATTGTTAATACTGTCAAAAGTGTATAAATGACTACATTTAATAATACCAAAAATTTGCAATGAACATAACTCAACTACTCCTGAATTCATGTACTGCCTACTACCTCTATATATACAGAAGACGTCTTGCCAACGTCTTTAAAACATCACAGACTTTCAACGTCTTACAAAACATCACAGACTTATAAAACATCACAGATTTATGCTGCCTCTTTGGTGTCTGCCCCAAGCATCTAACTGCCTCAGACCAGTTCACGTGATCTACCCTTAGGCTGGGATCGAAGTGTAGAACATGAAGCATGGCAAACAAGCTTTTCTGATGTAACCCGCAACAAGCTTTTCTAATGTGGGTTATATGTCTGCAGGGAAGATACTACTGAACTGAAATAATCAGCTATATCATCGAACAGTTTGTTCAACATAGAACCAGCGAAAATCTTTATTAGCTCTGCCAGACGATAGAACAGGCATGTCTGCAGGTTTAACTCAAGTGTCCTTAACCTGGATAGGTCAGTCAGCTCATCCAAGAAATATAAGAGGGAATCAACTTGGTTTGCATTAGCTAATGCAAACTGAAGGCACCCCTCTCTAAGGGTTCCTTTCTTCAAGGTTGCACCTGGAAATAGCTTTCCCAGAAAGTTGATCCTCATATCTCATGCAACGTCTAATGATGGCTCCCCAATCCAAAGATGGCAGCCTGGGAGCAAACAACATGCACCTTAACACAGTTTTAACTGTATTCACATGAGTGATGGTACCTTCCTGTTCCTGAGAGTAGCTAAGGTATGCTAGCCATGTACAGACCTTCCAGACCCCACTGTTCTCTAAGAAATTTTGAGAAACAAGCTTTAAACTGGGGGTGAGAGCTCCTGCACCTGCACCTAATGCATTTACAGTTGGAGGATAAGTATTCTACTAACATCTTTGGAACAGTTCCAATAAATTATTTACATTTTCACTTCTCATAGAATGCACCCCTTCATCCAAGATGCATGAAAGGAGGCTTCCTGCTCCAATACATGATGCCATCAACATACTCTCCTGGAAGATACCCAATTTTTTATAGATAAAAGCTCAGAAATTAAATCTTTGTAACCATTAACAAGACAGTTCAGTTCATTATCATCAATGAGTTATATTCTCTGGCAGAAGGCCACTACAGTAGGAAGCGCATATACTTGCCATCTCAACTCTCCAACCTAAGATCAGTTATTATATGTATTAAATATTTTAATATCAACAAAGATGTTCATACACTTGTTCATACATTTCAGGTGCAACCTAATGTTGATGCCCAATTCCAATATGGGTCTGAAACAGTTACATATGCTCCATATGGAGTACAACAAAGTCAAGCATATAGATGAACCAATTCCAGTATGGGTCTGTGTGGATGTGTTATAATAAACAAGCATTGTATATACAACTCATACTCTGATTTTGGTGTTTTTGCACCATAGTCATATTATGTATCATGCAATATTATGTTTCATTTCCGAAATTTTAGGTCACCGGAGCATGTAATTTTGAGCTGGTAGTAGATTTACCTTGGGTTGTCGTGAGAAGAGAAGATGGAGGCGACGGTGAAGCAGAGATGGAGGCGCTCAAACCTAGCTTCACGAGAAGAAGAACAAAAGATTTCACGAGTGAAAGTGTGAAACCTTCACTTCATTCTTCATCCCATTCAATCAAATATTAGCCATAGGATTATATCAGTTTTTTTATCCGACGGATAATAACGTGTACCGGGTAAAATCGGATAATACCGGTATTTAACCGTACCGACCGGTTTTCTGGGTAAAATGTCGTTTCGGCGAAAACTCCAATTTCCTATCGCTCACCGGCCGGTACCGGACAAACCTGCCGAAATTTCGGGCGTACCGGCCGGTACGTACTGCATTGGTTCACACCTTATGAATTTACCCCTAACAGATTCACCTACCAAAATTGTTAACTCAAGAAAAATATTCTTTAACATAGAACCCTCGTATAAGACTTACACTTCTAATAGAGGGGCTTTTTAAGGTCTTAGAGCGTCTACAATGGGACGATCAAATGGCTGACTAAAGATCAAAAGTGATCTTTAGTCCGAAAAAACGTAGCACAGTGGGACGACGAGATATAGTGGATAGTCGAAGAAATCGACTGTAACTGACTAGAAATAGTCATTTTTCCCGACTAAACAGGTTATAGTCAAGCGGGATCGTAGTGTACCGCTTGATGCTAAGCGGCGTCGTAGTATTTCGCCCAGAGCCAAGCGTTATTCTGGGACAACGCTCAGAAACACGGGCGATAAGCTAGTTGTTCGCCTGATCAAGCGTTACTCTGTGGCTTCGTCTGATGAAACGGGGTACTAAGATCACGCCCACACACAAACGTGCAGCTGGAATACCGCTCAGTTGGAGCGCATTGCTAGCATGCCGCTTGGTCCAAGCGGAATGCTAAGGCTCCGCCCAAAGAAATACATAGTAAATTAAGTATACTAAGCTAATTAACTACGCTAAGCAAATTAACTAAACTAAGCTAATTAAGCTGTACTGTAACAGTCCGCATAGTATCCATTACTCTAGTGCATTACTAAAGCTAAGCTAATTAACTAAGCTAAGCAGATTAATTAAACTAAGCAAATTAACTAAACTAAGTAACTAAATCTAAGTTAACTAATTAAGCTAAGTAATGGAGCGGTACTCTAGTGCTCCGCTTGGGTTTTGTAGGCGGGACGCCAGGGTACCGCCCGTTCCATTCTACTAACACACTTAGTTCGCACAAGTGCAACTCTTCTAGACGCTATGCTAGCACTACGCCCGACCAGACACGATTCTGGGATACCGACCGTCTCTCTGGCGTGACCCTAGGATACCGTCCAACTATAGGCGTTACGTTAGGATTCCGCCCCACATCAGGCGTTACGCTAGGAGACCGTCTCGAGCAAGCGTAATCCTAGGACTCCGCCCGTCTTTCCAAGCGCATCGCTAGGACACCGCCCACCCCAGGCGCATTGCTAGAATACCGCCTGACTATACACGGTTGTTCTTGGGCCGGACTAAAGACTAAAACTTTTAGTCTTTAGTCTTACAGTCTGATCGCATGATTGTGGATGCCCTTAGGGTATCTCAATAGTTGGTTAGGGGGAACCTATAGCAATATCAAATGTCTACAATACCCTTTCGACTCTCCTTCTTCATTTCAACTATTCTTCTCCTCATTTTATTCTCCATCAAAATTCCTCATCAATTAATCGGCGATTTGAAGATGAAGAATCCTACTAAAGGTATAGAAGGTAGTAGTGATGACAATCAAAATCAATCAAACTAAACTAATCAAGAAATTGAAGAAGAAATCAGTGGCGAAGGCATTGAAACTCCTCAAAAAGAACACATGGTGTATATGAGGTATAATTCGACAAGAATCCATATTTTTTTCCTCCTTTTTGTGATTGATATCTTGTTTGATTAATTGATTAAAAAAAAAGGTTTCCAGAATTATTTACGGTTGGGTTTTATTCAGAATCCAACCGTAAATTTATGTTTTGAAGAACTTACGGCTGGGTTCCCAACCGTAACTGGGTTTTCATTAAATTTACGTTTAGTTTTTTTCCAATTTCCAACCGTAAATTCACATAATGAAGATGAAGATGACATTTTACGGTTGAGTTCGATTCTCAATTTACAACCGTAAAATTCACTTGTAGCAAAAATTGGTTGATTTTTAACCTTTAGGTTTTTTAAACCATAATTCATTTTACGGTTGGGTTCGAATGTCATTAACCAACCGTAAATTTCCCTGATAGCTCAAAAAAATTTTGGGTTTCTTTTTACGTTTGGGTTTCCCAACCGTAACTTTTTTACGGTTTGGTTTAGATGTCAAAACCCAACCGTAAAAGTTTTTACGTTTGGGTTCGATTCGTCTAACCAACCGTAAAAACAAAACAAAAAAAAAAGAACAGAGTGAATTGCGGTTGGGAATCAAATATCAAACCCAACCGTAATTCCATTTACGTCTGGAATTGTTTTGGTCGAACCCAACCATAACTGGTGCAATAAATACCCATGTACATAATGAGTTACGGTTGGTTTCGATGCTAAAAACCCAACCGTAAAACTGTTACAATTGGGTTTTCCGCCATTGATGGTCAGTTACGGTTAGGTTAGGATGAATATCTAACCGTAAATTTTACTTACGGTTGGATTCGAGATGAAAACCCGACCGTAAACTTTCCTGAATCATAAATTTTTTTCTTCTTTTTTTATGTACTTTCAGAAAATTTGAGCAATAAAAAGGCCAAGAGTTTAAGTTATCATACAAGAATTCACCCACCTCAAATTTCTCACTAGAATCACTCATTTTGGTTGAGTGAATCAAAATCTAGGGTTTTTTAAAAATTTCCAAAAAGTTTTCTTTTTTCTTCCCACAAAAAAAAATATATAAAATTTTGATTTGTTTAAATATAACATTATTTTAGATTAATTATTATTAGTTTAATCTATTAGCTAATTTGATTATCTTTTATTAACTAAATAAGGATAATTTAGCCACTATCAAAATATAATGAATATGAGGTTTTTGAAATTCATATCTAATGATCCTATTTTGTCTTCACATGAAGAACCCTTCTATTAGAAGTGTAAGCCCGTATATAAGAGTTCTTAATATAGTTTTGGACCGAGAAGTGAATACAAGAAAACTACCTGCTTTTTGATCCTTTCTTTTGCTAATAAATGAATGTCGTACGTAGTTATGTATCGTATTAAGATTGAAATCCAAAGGTTATATATCTGATGTGATGATATTTTTAGAAGCCTGATATAGGGGCTCCCACATCAATAGAGGGGCTCCTAGTTGAGCCAAGGTGACCCAATTTTACGATAAGGGATGTCCTAGGGGTAAAGTTAAA